>OY101432.1:43314748-43777714 GCA_956483605.1 Tuberolachnus salignus
AAATTATTTTTTCGTCGATTTCCGGGTTACTACGATAATTTACCGTATACCGCCCCGGCTCCGTCTAGAATCGTTTTTTTTCTTTCTCAATTGCAACGACGATTTAATTTCTATAATAATTGTTTTATTTTTGTATTTTTTACGATTATTATTTCGTTTTTCCGTACAATCGCCCGGCCGATAATCGATTGTCTTACGACGGATACACGGGCGTACATCGCGCGCGCACAAAAATAATATATTACAGTAATAATAATTGAGACGGTACGCTCTACGGGCTCCGGTAGAATTCGTCGTCGGCCGCGTCGGCGGTCAGGAGCGCGCGCGCGCGGGCACAATGGTTTTCGTGAGATTTATCGCCGTAAAGACATGGAAATAATTTACGGTGGAAACAAATAAATTACACTAGCGCGGATGGGACCCCCCCGTCCGCCGTTATATAATACTCGTCGGCGCGCGTAGGGTTTGTCTTAATTTTCGACTACAACGGGCTCTCTTCTACTACTACTACTATTATTATTATTATCGTTATCATTATTATTATTATTATTATTATTATTGTTGCTACTCTTCGCCCCGCGAACGACCTTTAAATATTATATAGGTAGGTGTAGAAAATATCGTACGGCATATGGCACACAGCACGCCCACGACTCTCTCTATACGTCTCTTTCGCCCGGTACTCGGCTTTCATACGTACATATGTACGATATTATGTATTGTAGTGAAAAAAAAAAAATATATATATATATATATACATAATATAACCGAAAAGATATTTCTTTCTCCTCTCGTTCACCTGGACGTATATATATGTTATAATATTACGGATAGGTATAGTGTCAGTATGCGTGCGTGCGTGTGTGTGTGTGTGTGTGTGGTTATTATTATTTTTTTTTTCTTTTTGTCGACAGCAGTTGTTCGCCGACGATATTAATTTGCCGTAGGTACGCGTGAGCATTGCACGTATAATTTACAAAAAAAAAAAAAAACCCAGGGAGTGGGCAATAATATCACCGTGAAATCCGCAAAACGGTTTACGATGCCCGCATGGCGAAAATTGTATTAATTATTATCGGGGCCCGATCAAGATGGCCGACACCGAACGCCTCCCGGTATTCGAATAATACATATCAAATGTATATGTAAAAGAAAGAAAAAAAATAAAAAACGACAATTCCGCGCTATGCGAGTAAAAGCAAAAGGTCATATCACAACTCGTACGATAATTATATTCCGGTAATTGATTACACAAATCGAGACTATCTAAATATAAAGAGTCGATGAATTCCGAACAGGGCCTCGTCTGTTTTAATAGTCATATGACGGTTCTAGAGAACAAAAAACCAATATATTGATAAATCGCCGGTAACGATTTTACCGCGGTTACGTGGTTTTGATTTTTCAAACTGCGAAACGACGGAGGTTCTGTTCGAATCGTATAAACGTAATTTGGCATTTTTTTGAAACTGGCGGCGATACGTATATACGTATACATATATATATATATATATATATATACGTAGAGAGAGAGAGAGAGAGAGCCTATATACTATATAGGTACACCTCCTATATTAGTTTTCGCACGTCGTTTCGAAATTCACGCCGCCGCCGCCGCCGCCGCCGACGACAATAAATATTATTGATATGCAAGTCGGATATTGTACGTTGTATTTAGTAGGATACACGTCGTGGCAACCGATATATTGGTAAAATTCGCACGCGCGCGAAGAGATTGATTGGCGCCTGGGTGGTAAAATAATGTAAGCAAAATTAATTATATTGTACACCGCCTACATTACCGATCGGTTGTACCCAGAGAGCATTAGAATAAGATAGTGGCCACCGCGACGCCGCCGTGATCGTTACTGTTTGATTGGTTGGTTCTCCGTTCATCAATTATACGGTTTTCGCCCGAACGATATTATCGACGTTGATATTTTCAATTTCTTACGTCAATTGCTTAGCTATTTTAATTTAATTTTTCCTTTTTAAACGTTATATATATATTGAACGTTTTTATTAAAAAAATAAATAATAAGTCTAGTATTCAGTCCGCGATGACAACAATGTTTAGACGGAAATTTACACGATATGACCCGGTGGCCACTCTCCCGTTTACAGGCTCACTATAGTTGTGTACCTATATTTAGTAATTCGCCAACGACGACGTACCCGTAATATTTTATAAAATCGAAAAAACACACGTACACGCCGTCTCGAAACCCGTTTGAATTGGTATCTACATGAAGTGTTATACGAAATATCAACGAAAATAAAGTGTTAAAACAACACCCCAAAATTATTAAAACTTTAAGAAAAAAAAAAATATATATATATATTTGTGCCCGAAATAAATTTATTTATACAGCCGGCCACAGTCTTAGAAAAGCCGAGTTGATACAAAATATGTATAAACGTACTTCACTTAATATTGTAATCTGTAATTTGTATAGTACATTGTATTTTCAAGGGGAAATATTATAATTTGTGTACTTCAACTACTTAAAATCACTACGATTAGTATCGCTGGAAGAATTAATCAATAAACAAATATATCCAAGATCGGCCGAGTGAGTATGGCGCAAAATTTTAAGTCTCCTCGGGGGGGGGGGGCACTTGAGTACCTCTATAGCTCTATACGCCACACTCGTGTACACAGTGGCGACGCGAACTATCATTATTATTGGCGGGACAGTAAAAAATGTGGTTTAACCCACATGCCCCCTCTGCCGCAATACTGATACTAAAAATGATTTTTTACCATTTGATTCGTAATCGTCCCCTTTTGACACCTGCGCGCTCCTAATACGGTGTAACGAGTAACCCGCGTCCGGCGCGATGCCCGCCGAATTTTCTGTCCGCGACGCCGGTTCCGAAAAATCTCGTCCGTCGCCCTGCCGTCATTGTCCAGTACACGTTATTTTTTTAAAATTTTTTTTTTTACGATACCGATGCGCGCGTACACGGTTTTCGAACGCCCACGCTAAGACGGTATACACGAGTAGGTATATATACCTACATAATATTATTATTATTATAGAAACGCGGGTCGTTTTGCGCGCGCGGCCATAAGTCATTTCGGCCGGCCGGTAATTTATGTTATGAAAGTAGAAAACTGGTCTTGCGGTGACAAGACCTCCCGGTTTTCGCCCGTTCATTACGGCCGTCTATTTATTATACCGCTGCGCGCGCGCGCGCCCGCGTTCCGGCGCGTTTCCGACTAGCGGCGGCGGCGGCAGAAGAAGAAGAAACTGCAGGCCGCCAGTTCTCTGCCCGTCGAATCGTGTGCGAATCGCGTTGGACGCGAATAAAAATATAATATTATACGTACCTTCGAAATTGATTTAGTTCCCGAGAGACCGGGTATATATATATATATATATATACTTGCATAATAATAATAAGTCATCGAGACAATTTGTGATCGCCGAGTATAATGCGAGTAGTATATATGTATATAGGAATATTTATATGTAATAAACGATTGTGGAAAATTAATTCCTCTCCTCTTTTACTACTCCGGGCGGGAGGTTATAAAAACGTAATATTATTTTATACGCGGCATAATATAAACACGCGCGCGGTAGATCGCGTATAATAATATTTTAAAAGAATGCGCGCACGGTTATCGACAGAGAGAGATAGAACTAGAAAAAAAAAAAAAACATAATAATTATAATAATATTCACGTGCGGGGAGATGGTTCGGCCGAGCGTTTATGTAAAATCGAAAAATTTTTTTTTTTTCGGTTATACAGAATGGTCTGAATGCGTGGTGTTATAGTTATTCGTAATGTTTCGATACCGCACGCGTCAGCATCGACGGGCCGGTAATATTGTTTGTCGTCCGGTAACGTGTTTGAAAATCGTCGTCGTTATATGGAATTATTATTGTTGTAGACCACTTTTTTGGGCTACAATTATCTAACTAGATAATTAGCGTCATATCATTTATTTTCACGTATTTCGTTTCGGTAAAGACGAAACAAACGCGTCGGAATTCCGGGGCTTTGACGAGAGGCGGCCGCACCCGTACAAAACGGACTTTTGGGCGCCACTGCACGATGACCGACTGTTATTGCCGAACCGGAGAATTTTATACGAGATGCGCCGAAATGGACTGAGATTTAACGGAATACTCTTCGGAATACTCTTTTCGAGCAATAACGTACAACCGTTCCGCCGTTGTGTGCGGCGTGTGCGGTATAATAAAACACCGGCGGGGGAAAACGTTGAATAATCGCGAAATACTTGCGTTTCGAAAATACTTTGTTCGCGCCCCGGGACCCGGTCGTGTGTATATATAAAATATAATATATTATAGAACCGTCTTCGGTCCGTCGTCGTCGTCGTCGTCGTCGTCGTCGTCGTCGTGCGTATAGCAATTTCGCGCCCGCGACACTGCTATTACGGCGGCGGCGGTGGTGTTGCGTAAGACGATATACGTACACCGTACATGCGAAATACCCTCGCGCCGAGGCGCCTAATTTAAATTTACACCACTCGCTAGACGTCTGAAATGAAGTCATTTAAATAAAATCGTTGGCGCGTTTCGGTCGTCTGCCCGTCCGTCCGCCCGCCCGTCCGCCGCCTACAAAATGTGCTGGTATAAATCTCCGTACGTCGTCGCCACGGTACACGTTTTTACTCCCGTCCGGCGCGCGAGCGCGCACAATATAAACTTATAATAGTATTTACGTGTCCCGTTAGTTTTTTTTTTCTCTGTCATTTCGATTTCCTCTTTAAGCGCGTCTATACACGGAGGCGCAGAGGTTTTATATCATAATAATACAAAATTTCGCAAAATTACCGTAGAGAAACTTGTAGACGACAATATTATCTAAATCGTACGATACACTTGACATGTATATTTCCCGGTTATTAACGCGACATGTTAAAATTGCACTGTATTCACCGCCGATTCATATTCGAATATAGCGACCGGGTCCGAAAAGACAAAATAATAATGGTTAACCCCACATCCGAGATATTTATGGAACACGAATTTCCCCGGATACTTGAATAAAAACCGTGAACGAATCGTAGAGAATCTCCGTCTGTCCTGAGCCGACAGTGTAAATTTGATTAAAGTTCACCTATTATTTTTTTATTTAACGAATCGAGCCTTTGCTAATAATATTGCTCGGCTGAAATATAATATACGTTTCAATATTTGAAATTACTAAAAAAGTAAAAATTATACTCGTAAACGTTGTGTTTCTAAGTCAATGTTGGGGGAGTGGGAGGAGGATATAACCCTTAACCTTCCCTCCGCCGGGCACGCCACTGACGTCGGCGGCGGTGGCATACGGAGCCGACGTACAAAATAATATTATTGCGTCTCTATTGGTGGCCATCGCGTTTAAAATAATATCGTATGTTTCCCCCCCCCCCGACATTTCGACCCGTCTACACGTTTTTTTTTTCTTCTTTTTATAATTTATTACCGCAAGACTATTACTACTTCATCGGATATGTACCTACCTATACATATATATATATATATGCCGCCATCCGTTAAGCAACGAATTATTTCGTTTTTCTCATCGTCTGGTGGTACTACGTATTATATTTTCGGCCGTAGATTTATCGTTACTAATAATTAATATTTCTATAAATCGATCATATCGCGAAACGACCTGCCGTCCCATAGCAGTTTGTACGTATTATATGGGAAATGTTTCGAATACTATTATTAACAATTGTTTTGTTGTTGTTGTTTCCCTCCCCCTCCACCTCCCATTCATTCGGTAGCGCATACTTTTTCTTCGCGCGTCTATAAATATAATATTATTTTCGCTTGAGTATATCGTATACAATATTATTATATTGTATACGGGAATCGCGTGCGCTTGTGCAATTAAACCGTACGCGTGTGTGTCGTGTACCCACATACGTATTCACTATGGTTGTCGGTTGCCGCGCCGTTCTTTACGGTTTTTCGAATTATTGCCTATAAATATACCGTTAATCGACCGCCGCCGCCTCATACTTATACATATATATATATATATGTATATGTATATTATATTATATTATATTGTTGTATACGCGATAATAACGATATATTTTTATAAACGGCGTGCGCACAGGAAAGGTGACGGCCGAAAACTCGGGGGTTACGTCCGCCGTGCGTACACCTATACGAGGCAGTACTATTACCGCGTATTGTTATCGGAAACTAATCTGATTTAACGTCCACGGCGGCGGTTTTTATTAATAATTCGACGATAATACAACGCCGCCGCGCGCGCCACCACGTCGTTTACGCCGCCCCGCCGCACTCCGTGAACGGTCGCCGCGCAGTTTTAGTACCGCTTCTTGTACCCACCCAATAGGTCGGCGTATTATTAAAATACCTATTATCGTATAATATTCTCGAACAAATCTCAATAAATAATTATGACGACGATTTTTATTTTATTTTTTTCTTATACCGCGTTTTGAAACGAGCCGCGACGTCGTCGTATTATCAATAAATAATATTCTCGACATATTTGTATTGGCTTTACTATGGACGTGTGTGGTGCGGTTGTATTTTGGTTTTTTTTTTTTTTTTTCCGGTCTGCGATCAACTTTTCAATTTTGCAGAAAACCGTTGACGCAAAAGGGTCTTTAGCACCACCCTAAAATCGTAACCGTAATTTTTACATTCAATTTTAATATCGTGTTATCGTTCAAATTCATTATATTTTCAGCATTAATGTTTTCAATTATTTTATTTTTGATTTGTAAAAAATAATGGTTTCAGGTTAGATTCGATAGTAACGACCACGATAAATTATTATCAATGACATTGTTCTCGGGGATATCGGTAACGTTAAGTTAATTTTAGACTGGTACTGGTTTTCTGTTTTTTTTTAAATTTTTTTTTTATCACATACCTCCGGGTTAATGAAGCTCGCCACGATACGAGCGAGAAAAATAAGTCAACACAATTAACTCAGTTATGAACTGAAAATAAAGTTAAATCAATGCCATTTTAATACTGTAACAATAATATTGAACGATTAATTTTTTACAAAAACCTGAAAACAGAGTTTTTTTTTTGGATAATTACCGTAAAAACCCAAAGGAAATCATTTTGAAATAATATTATGTTTGTTTATGTTGTATTAGTAATTTCTATGTAATTTGTTAGTTTTTTTTTTTTTTTTTACGACTTAGGCTCCATTATAATAACCGACAATTTGAAACGAAAAATACGGAACAATTTTCAACTATAATATATCAAATCATTTTTACCGGACTTTGCTCAAAATCGTTTACGGTTGTTAGCGTAAACGGAGTGGCCGTCCCGTGGTGCGATGTATGTTTTAGTTGTTGTAAATCGGTAGTGACAGTTATTATTTGTCTCCGGAGTGAAAATATACGAGGTATTACTCTAAACGGAAAATCGTCGCGGGTTCGAAAATTTTCAACGAATCAATCTGTACTTTTATATATATATATATATATATATATGATAAATATTATATAAAAATTCGGCGTGGTCCCGGCAGTCGCCGCGCAGCCATGTTTGATAGTAGCCCACGGGGCCCCCGGTCGTACGCGTAATAATATTCTTATATTATTATGTTATATTATACGTTTCTCGGTCGTGTATAAGAGCTAGTTGCTTTGAGAATAAAAATAATAAAAAAAAAACCAAATTCTCGCGAGACTACCGTATAATAGTGTGTGTGTGAGAATGGGGGGGGGGGGAGAAACTACGTACATTATTATAGAGAGGCGCACCACCTAATACGAAACGATTAATAATTTTCCGTCCGCCGAAATGGTTATTTTTTTTTTTTTTTTTTTTTTTTAGACCAAAACACGTACACCTATGTCCTCTATACCTATACCAGTACCTGTATTCGGTGAGATCGTCGCGGGCAGTGTCTATATAATTAATCCGGCCGGTCGAACGCGGCGCGTAGGCATACCTATTATAATATTATACTTGATTTGTGTTATACGTACACCCGACCGTGAGCATACCGACAACCGCATTTTATATTATAATAAATATATATATAAAAAAAAAAATATTTATACCTACGGTAAAACGAAGTTTTCGAATATCTCAATTTTGCCGGGAACGCGTAAAGACGGCGGCGGTTTCGTCGGAGTTATCGTACGCCTATGGTCGTGCCCCTTCCCATTCACACCGCCACCCCGCCACGAAAATAATCCCGCGAGCGCGTGTCAACAGCAATAGTAATAGTTATAAGCTCTGCGATTTTACGCGGTTTAATCGTTTAATTTTCATTACTATAGGTAGAGGGGACGGGACCGATAGAAAATAAAGTCTATAACGTCTCCGGAATACCCGTGGAAAAAAAATCGCGTTTTCCACCGGTACGATCGGAATATCGGACATCGGTAAATATCGGTATAGGCCCGTCCGTAATAATTATTACGAGTAAAACAATCGCCTCGTGTTTTTTCCATCTGTGTTCGTATAATATACTTTTTATTTCCAACGATATATTCGACCGCGGCCCAATGATACTCTGTACACGCGCGCGCGCTCGAGTCCGCTCGTAAACTCGTCAATGTTGTATTTTTTTTTTTTTTTTTTTTTTTTTTTTGTCTTCTATATATTCATATTTAAAAACGTATATAATATTATTTTAATATTTATACGCGCTTATATATGGTCCCATCACAAAAACCAAGGGCGGGCCCCGCCGCCGCCGTTATATACGTCGGGCGTCAGATAAATCATCGTGCAACTCGGACGGATAAATTATTTTTATTTTTTTATTTTTATTTTTTTTTTTTTTGGTGGCCGTCCTGCGGCCATCCTCACGTCTTGCGCGCGCGCGCGCTCGCGCCGTGTACGCGTTTTATTCTTTTTTTTTTCATTCTCAACGACTTTACCATTGTCCCGCGCCGCTTAATTAAACTCCCGCTCGGCGGTACCTGTACGTATATTTAACGAAAAACGCGTTCTCGATGTTTCACTGGCTAGAGAAAAAAAAAACAAAACAAAAAAAACCGAATCTAAATCTGATACGTGTACGTACAAATCGTAGCGACCGATAATCACGATGTTCACCGCGAGGGGTTCTCTCCCCGGAACGGCGCTGGGCCGCGGCTATTCGTATCGATTGAAATAAACAGACGTATAGAGGAATATATCGGAATCGAGATATACTAGGTTCGAAAAGTCGGCGGGGACTTGATGATGAAAAAAAAAAAAAAAAAAAGACAAAACCGAGTCGGTAGGTAGTTATTTGCGGCAGTACCGTTTTTCTTATATATTGTATATGTATATTATTATAAACGCGTAACTCTGTTTCTCCGTTTACTGTACACCGGGGCGGCGGAGGCGGCACAATAATAATAATAATAATTTCATACAGCTAGTTTTCTTTTAGCACCGCTATATATATATATATGTATATAATATACATACTATATACATTATAATAATATTACCCCGAGGCCAAAAATGAATTACGATCCGGAATGCCGGAAAGCGACACGGCGCCAAGATTAATGTCGTTTTACTATATTATATATAAAGCAAAACGGGACGACGAAAGCAGCGCGCGCGCGCGCGGGCGGGTCTCCCGTCGGAAAAAGCCTCTGCCCCCTGCGCGACGACGACTGCCGCGGCGGCGGCGGTCTATCCGCGGGCCGCCGCCGCCGCCGGCGTTTAAGGGGTGGTTGTAATAATTATTTTAACAGTAAACTCCATTAGCGTATAATAGGTGTACACTACTGCGACGGCGTGCGGGGTAAGGGGGTGACGTTTATCATTTGAAAAATAACCTCCCCGCAGTATACGTATATACCTACGCGTACGATTCCCCGCGTCCAGCCGCGCGGCGGAGGCTGCACGGCGGCAGGGAAAACAGGCAATTAAGATCGCCGATCTTATATATACAACGACCACCTTGGAGTTTTTTTTTTTTTTTTTTTTTATAAATTTTTTTTCGTTTCTCCCGCTGCAGTGTGATACCCGGCACTCGACGATTATACGTATAAGTATAATAGTATAGCGCGCGCGCGGACTTATTAAAGGACCCGCGAAAAAAAAAAGAAAAAAAAAAAAGGTCTTCTTATCGTACGAGCGTTGTTGATAAAAAAAAAATTATTATACGTACAGAATAAGGCGAGAGGGCGGGGGAAAAATTAAATCGTTTAAAAACGAAAAAAAAAAACCCGGCAAGAAAAAGCTCCTTTTGTGTACCCGCGCGATGATTTACCGCGCGCGCGTTTTTATCTGGACGGCAATAAATCGCGTGCCCCTCTACGCAGCGGCGGAGAAACGGGGGCAATGGGGAGAAAAGTGCATTGGCGAACCCCCCTTCTTCTCGATGTGTGTGTGTGTGTGTACTTTTTATTATTTCTATATGTATGTATAGTATATATATATATATATATATATATAGGTATAAAATTATCATATATATATATATATATTTTTTTCGGAGTTATGTATTACGCATATTTTCAATGACGCCTATACTATCGCCCGGCAGTGTTCCTTTTTCGTACACTATATACGAGTACTTTGCTCATTATGTATACACACGAATCCATTACCCCGGGCATTGTGGGCGCGGGGTTTGTCTTATCGTCGCTCCGCCGCGCGTTTATTCAACGCGTTTTTTCGCGCGGCAATAACTTTCCGAGACGAACCCGCAACCCGGACGTATAATATTATATTATATTGTATTATGCTCGTGTATATATATATATATATATATATATATTGTTATACAATCAACACTCGTACACAGTGTATATATAGACTAAATATTTCTCCCCGCCGTGTTAATTCCAACAAGTATTCGGGAAACGTGTTTACGACGACGAAGCCGGGGCCGCCCCGCCGCACCGTTACCGCGACCGGGGTGTATACAAAATATATAAACGGCTTTTACTTGGTTTTAATCGTACGATCCCGCGTAATATAGGTATACGGTGATAATAGGTGTGCGTGTGTGTGTATGTGTGTACACGACGACGGGAAATAATTCAACCGGTAGGTAAATAAAAAAATCATATTATGCCGCGCGAACATAAAATATCGAACAAAAATTATACGTACTCAAAAATTGTCGTTTAATTAAGAACCGCGCCGTCGTCCGGCTGCAGTTTGTGTAAAATACATATATATATATATATATATATATATATACGTCGTATTGAGTGATTAGAAAAAGGAAATAACCATAAATAAATAAATAAATAAATAATAATAAAAAACCGGTTGACATATCGCGACACGGCCGTGTGCGTCGCCGAAACAATCGAAAATCGACCGTTTCTATCTCGATCCTTATTGATCGTCCTTATATGTCTACAATAATATATATAGGAGGTTCCTTTATACATAAACCAACAGCCGACGATATTATAAGGGCAACGACGATAAAAACTGCACCGTTCAAGTATCGTACGGCGGGCCGCGTGACCTCCGGGTATAATATACAAGTGGTATACGTATGTAAGATAAAAATATAATGATCTCACGTTTCGCACGCGAAAATTGCCGGATTAAATGATTGGACTTTATACGGGTGGTGGTGGTGGTGAAGTGGAGTGGGGGGCCTTAGAAAGCTCAGCAGTGGTAAGTATTTATATATATATAGGTGGACAATAATAATTTATATGGAACATAGCGTGTGTGTGTATAGGGTGTGAGTGTAAAACCGCAGTGTGCAGACGATACCGGACCGATGCCGCCGCTCGTGGTGGCGACGGTTTATGCGAGGGAGGGTACATCCTCCGCACCCGGTCGTAAAAAGGTCTTAAAAAGGTCTATACGTCTTAAAAAAAACTAGTCAAATGAAATCTAGAAGCGAGACCAACAAACATTTACTCAATCGTATATATTACGGCGGCGGCGGCTTAGAAACCGTACGATGATCGTCAGGAATAACTCGCGAAATTTCCCTAAATCCGCCGCCGGTTTTTAATATTGTTTATTCATTTATTTCTCGTGGACTGTTATGGCTATTATTACGATATTGTGCGGCGAGCGCACCGTATACCGCGTGTGTCTATACGACGACGTATTATATATTATTATATATGTGGTCCCGCCGTGTCCGCGAGCGTGTGCCGAACAATTTGGCGTAATCTGGGCACAATACCAAAGGGGTCCCACACTTTCGCGGGCTCTCTCACACTCTCTCACGCTCTCTTTCTCCGGGCGCAAAGTTTCCGCGGCGAGACGGAGAAAATAAATCACAAACACCTCGACTTTTCCGGCCCGGCCGCGGGCCCGAAACGCCGCATTCCTATACATACATATATATATATATATATATCCACACGACAAATACTGCCCGCGTTCTCCCCAGGTATACATTTTATATATTGTACGTGTACGACACGCGTTATTATTATTATTATTATTATTATTATTATTACACACACACATATATTATTATGGCCGCGTGTTGAAAACAATTTTTAATTTTTTTTTTTTTTTTTCTCCAATTACGCGTATATCGTCGCGATCTATTTCTTTTCTTTTACTTTTTTCCCCCTCCCCCGGTTATACTTTTTCGGCCGCCGAAACTTTTTCACCGTGTCTATATATATATATATATATATATATATATATATATACACTATATTATTTTGTACGCGAAGAGAAATTAGTTTCACACACAAACACAGAACCGGCAGGCACACCACTCGTACGCACGCACAAATGGTCGACGACCGGAGGGCGGGCCGCGTGGCCATGCATCAAACAACCCTATATACACACACAAGCGGCCGCGGAGACTTTAAACCGCGCGCAGCCATGCACCGGCACCCGTATACATATATATATATATACGTATACATACACATACACGGTGGCGGCCGCGAGAGAGGGAAGAAATAAAGAAGAAGACGAAAAAATAAAATAGAAACGATTCTCTTTCTTTCTAATTGAGATGTTACCGGTGATGTATTGCCCGCGGAGTGTAATTCTCTATAAATATATCTTACCGCCCCCGCCGCCGCCGCCTCGGAGAACTGGCAAAAACGAGTTTGTATATATATATATATATATATAAAAAAAAAGCCATTTGGCTCGACGATACGGCCGGTGTTAATATATTGAAATTTTCGGACCGGGAAAATCGTCGTTAGTGCGTCTTTTATTTATTTATATATATATATTTTTTTATTTTTTTTCACGTTTAAACGCGGGGGGGGGGCGATAATTAAATATACTCGCGAGATAAGGAATATTGTCGTTTCCCGTACCGATATATTTTCCGGATATTCGTGTTTAAATAAAACTATATACCCTATAATCGATATATATATATATATATATATATTTGTTACCGGAACAGATGATAATTTAGGAATGATTTCGATGATTTCCTAGTCCCTATTGACAATTACTGGATAGTATAGGCAATGTTGGATATTTCGTAATTTTACAAACATTTCCGTATTATATTAGGCAATGCTATCGGACATCTATATCCGTCTAATTGACAAATGTAATAGTATCGAAAGATGTCGTACATAGACACAGCCCGTAAATAACATAGTACTGTCTGTGCACTGCAATAGTAAATAGCGAAGTGTTAATAATTGTGTTAAACAATTTCTGTTTCAATATGGATTTAAATGAAATGCGCTTAAAATTCCACAACGCGACTCCATTATTAATTGAAAATAAACGTCATGATAATAACTTTTTGTCTCGATAATGAAGAACATTGTAAATGCACCTAAGAAATAAAAGCAATCCGAAATTACGCTATCCACGGCCGGGTAAAAATAGTGCACGAAAGATTATAGGAATATTTGTAAATACATTTTTGTTATCAACGGTAAAGTTCGTCTTATTAAAAACCATAACCAGTGCGACAGAGGGTATGCGTTATTTTGTAAAAAATGAAGAGCTCTTTGATATCATTCATGAATCCCTTGCCTTGAGAAAAAAACAAAAAAAATGTAATAATACATTACGATTTATGCTAATTTAATTTTTATATTTATCATCATTGCCTTCTTTAATTAGGAACTGTTATCAATAACTAATCATTGTCAACATTGACTGATTATCACCAGTCAATGTATATATATATATATATATATATAAACGCACCTCGTACGCGAGAATGTGTCAATTGAATCAAGAATGTATACAAAATATCTATGTTAAAAATTATATAGAGTTTATAGGCTTTCTGACGAGCGATCGAAAACCGACGTACGGCATTTTTTTATCATAAAATTATGATAAAAAAGCGCAATTCCGGTACGCCCGGCAACTTAAGTTTTACCAATTACCTAAAATACAATTATTTAGAGGCGAAAATCCCCCAATTCGGTGTCGGGCCACCCCCGATAAGTATCAATATTGTTTAATTTATACACATCGTTATTTATTATAATTGTTATTTTATTTTTTTTTATTTTGAAAATCTCGCACAAAATAAAAAATAATAAAACCAATCGCAAACGTGTGCGTACCGTGTACATACGAAATATTATCGTTTTATCCGTTCACCTTGCCGTCGGGAACCGTTTTCCGATTGCCGCGTCCGCACAGAAACACCGTCGTGCGCGGAGATACTACCGTTTAAAAATAATAGAATAATAATACCCAGTACGGTTTATATTATTAATAATAATTTTACGCTTTTTAATTATTATTATTTTTTTTTTTTTTTTTTTTTTTTATGTTTCGGCAATACGCGACGTCGGTGGCGGCGGTTAATATAATACGTTATATTAATAGAAAAAAAAACCGTCTAATTAATTATAATTTATATAGATTTTTTCTTCATACGATTTGTCTGAAAATATTCGTATGGAAATGCCCTAGGAATTACTAATATATATTAGGCAAACTCGTTTATAATAGTATTAATCTGGCGCGCGCGCGTATTCTATTATGTAGACGGAACAGCTTGCGCGCCCAAACGGGAATCCGTATAAAAATGTATTACAATCGTATCGAAACCGTTTTTGTACGGTCCAGTGCGGTAATGTAAAAAAGCAAAAAAAAAATAATAATAATAATATATCTATATGTTATATATTATTTTGATTGCAGATGACCACAGGGTATATACACTGTACACGGTGCAATAATAATAATAATAAGGCGTCCAGTAGCGCGATGAGTAATAAAAAATAAAAAAAAAAACGTGTCGAAATATTTTCGCTACCGGATTTAAAAACGATTCTTTTTCAGTTTTTTTTTTTTTTGTTTTTTTGTTCCTTCCTCCCGGTAACGCCGATTTCACGGTACTCGATGTACCTCTATACCACACGCATATATATGCGAGGCTGGGGTTTGTTTGGTTAGTATCTGGCGGTGTCGCAGAAGCGTAGAAAATCGAACGTCCCGCGTGCATTGTGGACGCGCGAGTCTCTCGCGGAGAGGTTTTGGTCCGGGGGGGTTACGTGTGTGCGCGACCGTACGTGCGTTATATATATATATGTACGTGTACGCGTATACACACGCGGCGGGTATAGCCGTGATGGCGGTGCGGTGTCCCCGGGTGCAAGCGGCCGCTATTGTCATCGACGGAATACCTGCGACGAGGGTGTCCGAAGAAAAAAAAAAAAAAATTGGGCAAACAAAGGGGCCGATGCCGAAAACGAGTTTCACCTTTTCGTGAAACTTTCACTTTATTATTTATTACATCCCCCCCGGATGGGTGTGCGATTGTAGGTAACTCTGCCCGTATACCGCGCGTTTGTTTGTGTGTTTTATTACGTGCCGATGACAGTCGGTGTTGTGCGCGTACGGGCGTACGACGACACCCCGTGCGCCGTTGGGTTCGAACGTCGTTATTTCGTACGGCGCGTCCACGCCGAAAGCATCTCAGCGTTTCACCGTCTCCTGATCAGCACCACCGCCGCCGCCACCGCCACCGCCGCCCGAGACCGCCGTGTATTCGGTAAGTGTAACCGACGTGTTTGTAGCGCGAAAATATGTTTGCGCTGGAAAAACGCGCGTCGCCGTCGTCGCGTAAACGATTAAAAGGGAAGAAGAAGAAAAAATAATAATAAACCGCCGTTTATCGTCTCGCCACACGGTTGTATTATACGTATTATTATTATTATTATTATTATTATTATTATTACCTCGTTAAACTCGGAAAACAAACGGCGCGTTTAAAACGTCCTGTCCGTAAAATAATTTCCATAATATATAAACGCTTTGTAAAGACGTACGCGCGCACGTATGTATAATATAATAATGCGCGTGTAGGTATATAATACGTGTTGTTATTATGAGAGGGTTTCTTATATTGATTTAAACGGGTCTCGCGGGCACGCTAAATATCCGTCCGACAACCGTTCACCGCCACCGCCGCCGCCGCCGCCGCCTACGCCACCGCCACGCCACGCCACGCGGCCACACCACCGTCGCCGGTCCCTGCCATTTTGCCCCTAAAGGGGTAATCGTCCTCCAAACGACCCCTCCCATCTCTTGCCGACACTAGGTAAAAACCCCGTCACCCACGCGCCACATAGGTCATTTTCGTGTACGTATAAATATTACGATCGTATAATATATGTATAATACACGGGCCGGCAATATTCGCGATTTGTTTTATCGTTTTTAACGCCTCCGTAATTCACTAGGTAAGTATTTTTTTTTTTTTTTTTTGTCGACTCCGCATATATATATATATATATATGCACAATTTTCGTTATACTTCTAGCTCTCTCCCTCCGCCACCCCCCCCCCCATTGGCCGTGTTAAAATACGAAAAAAATACGCGTACGCCGCCGTCAGGAACGAATAAAACAATGTAATCATTGCACGTATGCACGATGTCGACTCGACCAAGAAAACAAAAAAAAAAAAAAAAAAAATATACTTAATAATATGATAGATTTAGACGGTTATTTTGCTTGCACGTTATTGAACACAATTGTATTTTACTGTATTTTTAGCCCCGACCGCCGACCGGACCGTCAATATTAATAGATTTGATGACATTTCAAAGAAAAAAAAAAAAAAAGCCGCAGAACAAAATAGTTCTATATCGTGTATATATATATTTATTATTAACAAACCGGAAATAATAATTTCACCGAACGTCGGCTATGTACAGAGGCGATGTCAATTAAATTTTTGTTTTTTATAATCGACAATCGTCCGACAGTGTAATATACGGCGCACGCGCGAAATTTTGAGATAAATATTATACGAGTTGATAAGGTACCTATCGATATCGAACGAATCGCGTGTAATCATTACGTTGATTTTTTTTTTTTTTTTTTTAAATGTTTGCGGTAGATAACGATTATTTTTTTTTTTTTTTTAATAAAATACAATTACGTTTTACACCTTCGACCCGTCGCGGTGCGATATTATTGAAAATTATAAACGTAATATATAATACACCTATACCTATATAATATTAATATTATCTCTGTAATGTAATATTGAAAATATTAACGAGTGCACACAGAGTGTAAACTCGCGGAGGCGCCACATTTTCCCTGTACAGTTAAACCCGCAAACAATAAATACAATACAATATATATATATTATATTAAAAAAAAAATATCGATCCTTGGCACAGAACACCACAAACGCAATAATAATAAAAAAAAAAAAAAACAATATATACCAATATATATCTAGGTACACGTTTAATTATCTCGCGTCGTTTGATCGAGTAGCCATCTTTTTTTAATACGTATAGTATAATATAGCCGCAAACCAATTGTATATACGGTTTTTTTCTTTTTTTTTTTTTTTTTTTTTTTTCCAATATCCAATGCAGTCGTATTTTCTATAATAAGTCGCTACGAGGAATGTTGTAGCAATGTGTATATATATATATATATTTATTTATTTATATATGCGTGCAGTGCGCATGTATTATACTGGCATCGTGTCAAGGTAAATCGGATTGTACCTATAATAATTATTTTATAATTATAAATATTACCGCGGTTGTCGTTCAAATAATATATATATATATATATATGTAATCGACCAATTAAAAACGGTACATTTCTAATGCATCGTTTCCCAAAGAAAGGTATTTTATTTTATTATTATTATTTTTTAAACGACTTGCCGCCGCAGTGGATTTATGTCTATATTTACCGAATGAAAATGATTATTGGCCAGGTATAATTACAAAAAAAAAAAAAAAAAAAACCGTGATTTTATTTTAAACAGTTTAATTGCAAAATATAAAAATATGTATTACAAAAGAAAACAAAAAAAAAAACAAAAAAAAAAAAACACATCGTGTTTTATATAGAGACACGCTGTTAATAATATCGTTCGAAAGTTTTCAGAACGGTAACTGCGCCGTTTAACGCGTTGCAGGTCGTAGAAAACGAGTAAAAAAAAAAAACCTTTTCTCGCTATATAATATATTTAGGTACTTTTTAAACATTTTAGCTGCTAATTAATATACTTTCCCACCCTCCCCGAAGACGTTTTTACACTTAGTATTATTACGCCTATAACAAGATTCGCAATACACCCGCGTTATACGGGTAGATAATTTATTGAGTATAGAGTTATAATATATATATATAGTGATAAAATCCACGAGTATTATGCGATTAAAAAACAATTGTATTAAACCGACACTCGAACAATATAATAATAATAATAATAATAATAATATAATTAGATACGCGTAATTTAATAATTTATAATATAACTGCACGACGTAAACACCTACTATATTATACGACAAAGATATACGAGCGTTAAAACAAGAGTTGTGCGAAAAAGTATTCCAAAGCGCCACACCTCCTTTTCAAAAATAAAAATATCGTATAATTTATTACAATGCCGGCGTAGACATATGTAATTTGTTTCCATTCGAGCCTGACGTCTCAATTAAAGATATATATTATTTTATCATATCCGACTGATTTTTTTTTTCTTTTTTATAATTTCGGAACGTGCCTATACCTTACGAGTAAGGTAACCGACGCCATCAGGCGCGGATTTCGGCCCTTCGGCGAACTTCTATAAATCGTATAATTTGTATTTTTAAAGCTCAATGTGCGAAAATAAAATGTCACGCTGTAATATATTTAGGAAAAACAATTTTTTCGGGGGGGGGGAGGGGGATTCAAGATTTTTAGAGATCACACGGGCCCACGGAGCGTATAATAATAAATACCGGTGTTGGTTGTGTAGAAGTATACACACCTGCGTGACGAGTATACCTAATGGAATTTTTCGGAATTCAATATTGAATATCAGCAACATGTATATTATTATTGATTAGTACTATTGTTATTGTCTAAAAATCTTTGATTTGATATCTACTATTATACGCGTGATTAACGTGACGTCATACCACGTGATTAACAATCCAGATATAGTATGATAACGAGTATGATCGAATCCAAACGAATAAAAAATGTACGCATAAACGCGATAAAGTAAAGTAACTTGAAAATTCTTATATTCTACATGTTAAGTACTCTTAGATATTTGTTTTACTGCTAAAATACAATATAATACGAGCGTTTAAAATGAGAAAAAATATTACGTGTGCGTTTTTAACGGGACTATTAAATCGTTTGGATTCAAACGATCAAATTATTACTGACAGATAACAGGCTGATAAGAAGAATACGGTTCATAGAAAACGTCTTCCATGTGTAATTACAGTGATCGGACGACATGTCGGCCCAATACTTAAAATATCCTACCGGCCCGGGGTGGAAATTGTCGCCCCTGAACGCCATTAATATACCGGTATAATTTATACGTGTTATAATATCGTCGCTATTATCAGGGACCGTGAACACAATAAGCCCAGGGGGGGAAGGGTATACCTACTCCATGTAAGCATATAACATTTTATCGGACGCACAAGATTCTGAGCGTCGAGGGGGTTGCAAAAAGTGTTATCGTCGTCCGGACGCGTTGACCGCTCGCTCGCCCGTACATGTTTACGGGCATACGCCGTTTTCCTCGGCCAGTGCACGAGCCCTCGGACGATAAGACTGTTTGCTCAACGGCCGCGAGCGATGGTCAACGGTAGCAATAACAATAACAATATTTCCACCCGAACGTGATTTGCGTTAAAACAACAACAACAACAACAATGAAATATATTACCTATAACCGTCCGCCTCCCACCCGATAATCTGTCTAGGGACGGGTCAGTAATCAGTTACGCGTATCAAACTTAACACGGTTATTCTTGTAACTCGTCATAAAAAAAAACTCGTAACCGAAGTTACAGTAATCGCCTCGACCCGGCATTTCGGCAATTGCCGATGATTATTATTACATTTTTTATATTGTTATTCGAATAATTTTTTTTTTTTAATTAGACATTTTTATTTAACATGACAAAACGGATTCCGCGGAATAATCGAAAGCCGATAAGAACTAGTGAGAACGGCTAACCAACCAAGATAATTTCAATATTATGTAATATAAAAAAAAAAAAAAGGAATTATTATAAATATTAATAACTTACGGTAGTTTAAAATAATTATTTGTTGTAACTTATATAACTTTTGTACAGTTTAATGTATTTTATTGAGTGAAAATGTTTGTATTTTGTTGTATAAATAATATATCATAATTGGTATGCAATTTGTAACCAGTTACTTGGAATATATGTTACCTGTAACTAGTTACCTATAATTAGAGTGACTTGTAACTTGTATCCTACAATTACACTATCGAGGTTGTCGCCAGTTTAGATTTTTAAAACTCCCTGGCTTTTCCGAAGAGTTTTTAAACATTTTCCGTGTCAGGACGTGATGAAAAAAGAAGAAAAAAAAAAAAAAATGTATAATAGAATAACGAAATTACGAAACAACGAAAAACCGGTCGACGGAAATTCACAGTAATATAAATACACCCGTGGCAGGGATACGTAAAAAATACGATAAAAAATATTTGCCGTTTAGTTTTAAAATGTATAGAAACACCGGTAAAAATCGCATAATCCCCTCCTCCGCCCAACGACCACGATTTCGCGATTTCGCGACGGTCCACCGTGGTGTTTTTTTCAGGGTTTTCCGGATTTGTGACGGACGGCAACCGTGAGTACGCCACCTATTTATACACATGCGACTTAGGCGCACAACACGCACGCAGATATATTTTCCGATATTTCGACTTCCGGCGTTACGTTAGAAGATATTTTATACGAAAATATAATAATAATAATAATAATAATTATTATTATTATTATAACGTACGGTATTACTATACGGCGCGCCGCGCGTATAATTGGGGTCATTTCCTTCCTTCCTTCCTTCCTTCCGGCAGGTCCTCCGGAACGAGCTGGGGACACCACACACGCGTGGTCGACGGAAAAAGGTCCTCGGCCCTCATCCGCGTCACGTCCATATACCTAACCTATATTATAATTTAATGTAATACTTACGATGATATTGTTACGATTATACGGACACGCGGACAGGATACGAATTTTCGACCGTCGTTGTCGGCCGTGCCGCGCGCCGTTTTGATACATGACCGGATTACGTAAATGATATTATTTTACGATAGCGCGCGTTCCGTACAAGCGTTTTAAAACAAAAATTACTAAAAAAAAAAAAAAAATAAAAAAAAAATACCGCCTGTAAATACGGTGTTATACACCACGCGGCGCGGCGATAAATTTCGTTTCGATTCGCAAAAACGGACGGCGGAGAAGGGAGTAATATGGCGCACGCGACAAATTAAAGCCCGCGATGCGCAATAATAATATTGAATAATATTGAATAGTATTGAATAATTATTATAATCGTATTTGTACATGTGTATAAGCTACCCCCGGAGCGCTAAACGACCGGAATTATTATCGTCGTTGGACATATTTTACGCGGCCCGGCGAAATCCCGTCGAAAATCTATTATGTTATACGGGCCGTCCGATGAGTCTATTTGCCGCCCTAAACCACCGCAAACTATAATTATTAATAATTATATTGTAATAATTTCTCGTTTTAAACCGACGTGCGTATAATAAATTTATATAAAATATTATATTGGCATCGGGGACGTGGCGTGCGGGGACCGCCGGGATGCCGGTAAAATCCCGGCCTGTATACATCCGTCCGGGCCGGACGGCTTTCGTTTTTATTTCAAGTTTTTTCGTACCGTTTCTCTAGCCCCCCCCTCCTTTCTCTTTTTTCGGATTTCGGATTTTCCAACACCGTTTGTTCGATATATTTCACAATTCGTTTGGACCTCGCGCGATCTCCCGGATTTTAAACATGTATACAATTTATTTATTTATTTTTTTTTTTTTTGTTTTGTATACCGTCGTTAATAGTGCGCCATATTTTTAAGCGCCTGCAACGTGCAGGTATAATCGTAGACGGAATACGCGCGAAATGATTATTGAATATTTTTCTTTTTTTTTTTCTTTTATTGATACATACACAATCTGTACCTCAAGGGCACAATAAGAGTATTAGCTAAAATAATAATATAATACATGAATAAACTCGATAAAAGAAGCCACCCAGCGATGACACTTTTAAGTGAGGTGATTATTGAATATAAATAATAATATTCAATATGTATTTTTTATTGGAAAATAATTGAACCGGCGGCGTTCGGTGTGTTTTTTTGTTTTTTTTTTTGTTTCTTCTCGTAATTAATCGAAAACGATTTTTTGTTCTATATTGTACAGTATTATGCGAGGAAACTGGTCGAAACGGCCGAATAGACAACGCACGATTATTATTAACAAGGTCGACATACGCTAAACTCGTATAAAATATGCGATGATATTATTATATTATTATTATTTGATATGGGCAATAATTCGAAGATTCCGTCGTAAATATTTTCTTTTTTAAATAAATACAATGTTACACGCAAAAAATTACCCCCCCCCCACACACACGGATTAATCTCATTATTATTAGTAAGAATAAAACCAGGAACACCGCGCACCATATTGAATAAAAAACAATGATTTATTGTTAATTATATTTCAATAGTGTGTAGATTGCGAATTTTTTAACGTTGTGTTCAGATTAAAAGAAATAATTGAAATTAATTGTAACGCGATACAGTTACTAACCAACAAGTTATTTGCTACGTTAATGCAACAAAAAAAAAATAAAAAAAATGTAAGTCAAGTTAATAGAAAAAAAAAAAATAAAAAAAAATAACAAATAACAAATGCTAAAATAAATTTGACTATTGACTATAGTTAACTCGTTAATGCCACTCAGTCTTATTGCTACCGAACTTATTCGACGTGACGTTATGCATTTCCGTGGAAAACATTCGATAATTATTTTCACCGGAAAAATGTGTTACTTTATGTTTTTTTTTTTTTTCATCTACGTTCATTGTGTTAAAATGTTGAATGGGTTTAAAGGGACTTTTACGGCGATAAAAAAAAAAAAAAAAAAAAAAAAAAAAAAACAAAAACTGTTATCGTTTAATTTTAATATATGTATAATATACCGAGAATTGTTCTATCACTTTTTTTTAGTCTATTATTATTATTATAATACGCGCTCGTGAGGTCGTCATACTCTCGTAATAATGTGTCGTAATTTAAAGTAAAATCGCTGTGTACGCAGAACTTTATAATCGTGCCGTTTTGGTAAAAACCATATAATAATATTTTAAACGTACAACCACAACACCGAGTTTTTCTTTTGTTTTCAAATGCCGTTTATTAATTTCTTCGTTTGATAGTGTTCTACGCCTGGTCATTTGGTTAGTTTTAAGGGCATATTTACAAACATATACGACTTAATAGTTTAAATTTAGGTAATTTATAGAGCATTAACTCAATACATTCGGTGATATTTGCTTAAATAGGATTTAGATGGTCTTCATCCATACGGGTTGTCGACCGTTCTGTTAATGATTTCAATAACGTCTTTATTTTATTTTTTTATCTCTATTACCGGCGGTGTTACGTCAACGGACTCAAACAAATTTCAATTAATCGGTCAGTCGGTGGGTTAGATCCGCGATCGCGTTTATTTCATACTTAAAGTTGGTATTTTCGTCTGTTCAAAGAAATGTTCAATTTTTTGCGGTCAATTTCGTAAGGGCGTTGCGTTATTTCGGTAAAATTCAATTTTTGTACGACAATTTTTAAATCGTTTTTTTAATTGTTATTAAGGCATTTAAATCCGGGCCCTGATAATAGTGCAATAATATTCAACTATGTACACTGCTAATAATTGCGTTTGTAACACTTGTTTTTTTTTTTTTGTTTCAGAATAATAATTATTTTTACCGCCAATAAATGCCCGATGATGTCCGACGGATTATTGCTATAAGTACAGGTTTAAATCGAGAGAAAAAAAAACCACTCGCAACACATTATTCAATGTGCTAATTTAACGTCTCTGCAGGGCTCGCACATAAGTGTGCAGTTTATTAATACTAGGTATGTATTTAGTTTTGTAATAATAGTAATACACTTTATATAATTGGCGGTGTAATAGAATAGAATGGTATTTAACGTATACTGTATATATATATACAGTGTAATTATGAAAATAACTCGCGAACATTGTAATTTTTTTTTATAAGAACTAAACGGTAAATTATTAAAAAAATAAACAGTAATGTAATGCCCGGATTTTTTAAAAAAAATTTTCGTTTTTATTTTGTCGAGAGAATATTTTAAGTGTACAGATAGTATAACGAGTGAAACGCGATAAGAGGTTATAATAATGATAATAACAGAGATATGCGCCGTCGTAAAATTATACGAAATATTATTACACGTTACAATTTTCCGAAATCTAATAAAATAAAAAAAAATATAAAACATAATATAATATATTTGTGTATACTCGTAGGTGACTTTTCGTAAAAAAAACGCGATTATAACGGGCCAATCTCCTCTGAATCCATCAGTCGTCGTCGTCGTCGACCTTCATGCGGTTTTTTTCTTCTTTTTTTACTTTAGTTAAAAAACGGAAAAGGCTCTAAGGCAATACACATAGGTTATAGGTAACGAGAGTGGTCGAGCGCTTAATTTGTCGACTTGTTTTGTACATCGGAATCGTCGGACTAATGGGTATTTCAATGATATTTAATTCGAATTGTAATTTTGAATAATATACGATAGTGAAATGTTTAAAATAAAATATTTAAAGTAGCTACACGATTTATGTTGGGAAAAAAAAAAAAAAATAAAAAATTTATCGTAATTTTTTCGGCGTTACATCTCATCAAATAATAAATAATCGGTCGGTAGATAAATGTACTATTATAGAGGTGCGTATATATTATACACAAACTAGTTTGTTTTAAAATTCAAGTAAAACCTACTACGTGGTACTATAGGTAGAAATATGACGGACATGCAGATTCGAGTTTTTTTTTTTTTTTTTTTTTACTATGTACGATTATAGTAACGAAAAAAAAAAAACCTCAACACATTCCTAATATACGAACACATCGCGCGGTTTGGCTGCGAAACGAGTTTTTATTATGGATTCACTTGTTCGGTTTTTCTGGTATTACGTATAATATTATATGTAAATGCAACGTACTGTAATTTACATATTATTATCGACTTACCTAATTTGTCGCGCGGGAAAATTCAAATTGCAGTTAATATCATATAAAAAAAAATGAAAAAAAAAAATAAAATATATAATTAATAATTACATTTTTTTTTTTTTAAATAAATACCGTCACTGTTGTAGGCGTATAGTTGAGAAGGATATAAAATAATATAATATATAAGATTATTTAGTTTGTATGCCATTCGGAGCAGAGCTCGACAAACCGATAAGGTTGTAGGTATAAGTCGTGTGCCTCCCCACACCGACATTATAGCCGAGGTAACCGAGAAATTAACAAAAATTAAACCGATGTTTAACGTCGTGTTTTGTTGTCGGATTGTTTTTTTTTTTTCCTTTCGTTTTTAACAAGGTCAATAGCCGAAAGAAACGGCACGGAAAAATCTGAGCATTTTGACTAACCGTTAAAACCATGATATATCGCTGTAGCTCGGAATCTGAAAAACGATTTCGCGATTGATTATAGCGATTCGGCATTAGAAAAACGTCGTGTTTTTATCTGGAGGACGCAAATTTTGTTAATTAATAACTAACCATTGAAAATAGATAAAAAAAAAAAAAAAAAATTAATAATAATAATAAACATTTTAAATGTTAGTTTAAAATTAAAATTGATACTAATATGTCAGTTACATATTCGGTTTCGGCGTTGCGCAACTGATTATTAACACAATGCGATTCGCCGTTATTAGTCACGCCAGATATTCTTTAAATAAATCAGTTCCTGATTGATAATTGCCGGCGTTTTGTTTGTTATAAAGGTTAATTTTACTGAGGTTAACGTTTACGGGATATCGTAAATCCAATAGTCACTTCCTCTGAACGTGCACAGTATACCCTGGGTAAAAAACTCACCAATTAATCGCCAAAACACGGTGCCTCGTTAAGTGTGTTAACCTATAGGTACGCATACGATTTATTTTGTATTTACCTACGAGTATTACTACGGGTATTAAATAAATAATATACCGTTTCGTAGACGGTTTTATTAGTTTGTGTTTTATTCATTTGTTTTGCGTTCGCAACAATTTCGCGACAAACTAACTATATAAGGTTTACGACGCCGGTTCAAATATATCGTAAAAAAAAAAAAAAAATAAATAAATAAATCGCAATTATAATTTACTATTTTTTTACCCGCGTTCGGTTAATATCGACAAAATATAATATATAATATACCCGCAATAATAATAAATCTTCCAAGAGTCCACCAATACTACTACTACTACTAATAATAATATAGTTTAATTAATAATAATTATACAACCGTCGTCGTCGTAGTCGCAGTTATTAGTCTGTTATTTATATAGTTTTTTTTTCTTTCTTTCTTTTTTTACAACATATTATTTATCATTTTTTTTTTTTTTTTTTTTTTCCCCGCCGCTCCAAGTATAAGTATTAAACCGGTCGACTGGTTTATAATATTACCGTCGCCGCCGTAATATTAGAACAACCGGCGGCAATAATAATGAGATAACAATCGTCGCGATCGAAGACGAAACGGTTTTATTTATTTATTTATTATTTTTTTTTTTATAGGTATATACATATATATACGTTAGATTTATACTTGACGGACGCGTACGCGACGTGTACCTAGTGTACCGAGCGTACTTATATTTTATACGTCGGTATAATATAATTGTGGGAATATTATTTTTCGTTTCAACCCCGGGACGTGTATACCTATATAAATATACGGGTAATAAAATATTATTATATATATATATAGTGTACGACGGCGAGCGTAGTATTGTCGCGGTCATATTATTTTGTACGCGGCAACGGGATTTATGGCCGGACTCCAAAAGAGGATCGCGGCCGGCGTGTACGCGTCGGAAAACTTGTGAAAGCGCGCCGCACACGTACGTACACGGGGAGGACGCCGGGACACTGAATGTATATACGCGCGCGTACATAGTATGGCGGTTTATATATATATATATATTTTTTTTTTTTCTCGGGGGATGCACGGTGGACGAAACGATGGTGATCAATAAATCCTACAATTGTATACGTGTGTGTGTGTGTGGACCTCGCACAGTGTAAAATCGAATAATAATATATATATATATATAATATAATAATAATTATAATAATACCGCGCGACCTGTTGGATATTCGGAACGAGGATTTTTTTTTTGATTTTTTTAGTTGCTCCCTCATCGCTAAGGCCCGAACCGCCGTGTTCCACGACCAACGGAGTGACCGTGCCGCGCGGATAAATAACGTCCGTGAAACGGTGGAATTTTCAAAAAAAAAAAAAAAATATACAATTTTTTTTTTTTATAACTTTTCAACGAGATTCGACGTTCGCCTATGCATAAATACGTATGGAATATTTAAAACGTGTCTATATTTCGCCTATATTATGTACGCGTATACGCGTACATAATAAAACCCAATAGAGAAAATGCGCTTTGTAATATTATTATAATGATTTGTGTGTGTATATATTACGGGTCCGCGACAGGACGTTCACCTTAAATAATATAACATTTTATATTATATACTTGCCTAGGTATTAACTCGCGGTATAACAAATCGAATATTATATCTATTTTACACGATCCCGCGGCGTATTTGTGGTTTTTTTTTTATTTTTTTTTTTCCCTATACATAATATATAATATTGAAACATAATAATATTTTATAATTTATGACCGGAAAGCGTTTTGTTTTTTATATATATATATATCTACGAATAGGTCCTCCGTACACTCTTAATAACAACGCAATAATAATATATTACATTATAATATAGTGTAATAGTGTAACGCAGTATAATATAAATACGATTTGCGTGGACATTTTGAAGGAATAGAAGAAAAATGAATGTTTAACGGAAAATAATTTTATTATATAAATCGTTGCACTCGAAATACGATTCGATTATAATATGGTATTATAGGGTTTTATATTTTCGTTTTTAAGTTAAACCCTAATCTAGACATTTTCTAGGACCATTTATTTCAACTAACCGAAAATGTGTTTTTCGAGAAATGAAAAGCAAAAAAAAAACATACCTCGGTAAAACTAATACACGAGCTTCTTATCTACACTGAAATTCTAATATAAAACATTTCAAATTGTGATTTCAGATTTTATACCGGGATTCATATAACAATATTATACACGGCAATACGATGCCGACAAAAATACAACAACAACAACAAAAAAAAAACGCTTAAAACAAATATTATATCAAACAAAAGTAACCATCACACGGTATAATGTAATTTATTAAATAAAATTGTTTCATTAATATTGTTATATTATGTTTCAGGTCGTTTTTAGTTTTTTTTTTTTTCGACCACTGCTGCGGGCAGCTCTATATTATATATATATATATATATATATATATACTTTGTTAATATCGTTTTTATACTAGTACAATGATGAATGTTCCGGAAATATTTGCATAAAACAATGGAATTATTAAAAAAACGTACAGCTATTTATATATATATATATTATGGTATATTGCATATTTACACCTATTATGAACGAATCGTTGGTTTATAGAGACAGTTGAATCCACATACGTTATGCCGAGTAATAATCCAATTGTAACTAAGATATTTCGTGTAATAAAATTGAATATGAGTTTTCCAAAACGGGTAAAATTAAAAAAAATCAGTGCCAATGACAGTAAAATGTGTGGTTCAGAATGTTCAGATCGATCTATACCGGCTGTAGTATACCTATACTGTGTATTACAACTGGTAGTTTTAATATTTACAAGGCTAAATTCCACCTCCTCGATCTGGGGGAAAAAAGAAAAAACATGGAAAATACACCGCTGATAGTGGAGCAAATTCACAAAAATAATTGATAACCTTTTGAGAAAGAAAAAAAAACCGCTAGGCGCCACCGTATACATAGATATATAATCGTGTTGAATTTCAAAAGTAAATTGTAAATATTGTTATGCGTATCATATTTATAGGTACAGCGAGATTCAGAACGGAAAGAAAAATATTAATAAAATACAATTTACGGATGTTTACCGCGTTTACGGGCTGTAAACACGGTCGTCGGCCCGTATACAGGAGAAACGACGGTGCAGTGCATTTTATACGTTTCATTTTTTTTTTAATATTAAATAATATTAAAATAATTTTATTAAATTACATTACTGTAGAACTGCAGCTGCAACGGCGTAATAATAAATTATTCGTTGTCGGTCCGGCGGCGCGTGAAAAATATTTCGACCAAGGTTTCACTCGTTGAGGAAGGTTAGTGAGTATAGAGGATATACTCTGTATATTATTATTTTATTATTTTTTTTTTTTTTTCTAATACTACCGTTTGAGAGTACATACAATATTATTATCACCTGTATATTGTTGGTGTTGTTATGGGTATTATTATTACACGTTTCGTGGGCGCCTTAATAAAAACCCGACCGTAAAATATCGCGAGTTGGCCGAATATGGCGAATTTTATCGACGACTATTAAACCGCTAAAAACTGCCGCAACGGACCGTTCGGTTCGCGCGTAAACACAGACGGAACCCGCACTCTATATAAAAAAAGAAAGAAAGCAACAAAAAAAAAAAAAAAAAACCATCGCCGTGTTTACTAATAATATTATTATTATAGACGACGACGACGACGACGACGAAATAATATTATCGTGTGACAAAAACCCGAACGATAACAATAATAATAATAGCGTACAAGTGTTTATTATCGTATATTATTTTATATTATAGACGATTACGGGTCCGTTAACAGCCAATAAATGTCCGAGCCTCCGTGCGCTCGCGAGACGGGTTTTTTTTTTTTTTTTTTTACTTCTTCAAATTTATCGTCACGATCGCGGCGGCGGCGGCAAACGCACGTCATCTGTCGGACAAATCGTACGTTAAATGGTTTTTTTCTCTCTTTTTTTTTTTTTTTTTTTTTTTTTTTTCGTTTCAGTCGGCCATTTTCGTTCTTACACACACATGCACACACGCGGGTCTGAATACGTTATTGTTAACGCACACACAATTCGGTAATAATAATAATAATAAGGGGGTGGTGGTGGTAGCGGCGCAGGAAACGAGTTACGACCCTCGGCGCGCGGGTAAATGGCCCCGACAATTGGGTCAGCCGTTGACCTTGACGTACGCACACACGCGCGCGTAAAACAGCTGATTGAGAACATCATTCACAATAATAGAACCCGATTTTTTTTTCATTTTTATTAAACAATTACTATTACTATTATAATTATTGTCTACAGGAACCCGCAGCGGACGGAAAGCTCGCGCGAACCGATTGTGCCTGCTGCCAGTTTACGCACCGACGGACGACGCCGTCGTTTTCGGCGATTCCTACTGCCGGCAGTAGTTTTTATTAACACTATTTTGCCGTTTATTGAAAAAAAAAAATAAAAATATATATATATATATATTTAAAAAAATACTATTCGACTTATCGTATAATATGCATAACCCGACGTTGAATTCGCCGGCCCTACCCACCGTCCAAGAATCCTGCGCGATCGTGTTTTGCCGCGCCGGGCCGAAATCGGAGAAATCGGAGATACACGAAATAAGAGGCCGACATTTTTTTTTTTTTTTTTTGTTTGTAATTATCGCTACATTATATTTATTATAATATTATAGGCGTATGTCGACACGAAAAACGCCGGACCGTTCGTGCCATACGACCGTTATAATATGTTCGTCTATATATTATATAATTATAACGATATTTATTCGTACGACACGTTTCGGTCTCAATTCAATCTCGCCGTATATAAATCATAATATAATATTATATTCACGAGATCCGGCCGGAGTGTGCACACACCGCACATGCCCGCGCACGACAAACTTTTCCATATAAAACGTATAATTAAAATACCCGTGTACTTTGTTATAACACGATAATAATATTATTTCAGTACCCGTACGCATATTATATAATAACTAAGGTTCGGATTTCGTAGCAAAATAAATCCTTAAAAAAAGCGTTTTTTTTTTTTTTTTTTTTAAGTAGCCAAATAAGTAGAGTATTTATTCAATTTAATTCTAAAAAAAAAAAAAAAAACAATTTAAATTAAATATTAAAAAAGGAATTTACGACCATATATATATATATATTTGGTCAAGTTACTTTCGTTAAAACTCATCCTATTGGGCGCTAATATAATTTTATACATAGAAAATGACCTTTCCACATCAACCGGAGATATAATTCCAGATCATTTTCCCTTTTCTTAACTCGTAAATAAAACTGTAATTGCGGTAATTTTGATAAAACTATAATTTCGGCACAATAAAGATAGTCATTTTATTCAGTCCATCCATTTATTACTGGGGTTTCCGCTGGTTTTATAATTTCTGGCAATAATAATATAGTGGAAGTATAATATACCTAGCAATATGTTAAATTTTCATGAAAATTATGTAAAAATTAAGAAAAAAAAGAACCAATCGGGAAAGGAGCAAAATAAAGTTTATTTCATTGAAATCAAAACGATTCAAAACGTATTTATATATAAGAATTATCTTTCTATCACACTCCCATCAAAAGAAGGATTTGATTCCCATTTGCTACAAAATCCTAGTCCTAATAATAACTAATAAGTTTTACATTTCGTAAAAATGTATTGTTACGTCGGGTTAATAAAATAATATTATAATAATTGTGGTCCGCGTTACTGTACCGGGGAGGGTTGGCCAACTAGAAGAGACTCGCGAGCCGCACAATAAAATTTAAAAAAAAAAAACCGTAAGAATTGAGAGGAAAAAAATATAAGAAATACGTTAAAATTTAAAATAATCACCCTATGTTTAAATATTATAAATTCAAATAAATACTATTTAACATAATCGTTTCTGTGTATTGTAAGAATTACAATTATTATTACATTTTCAAATATATGTATTTTTTATATTAGTGAAAAATGTGTTTTGCGTCTTACGGTATGACACGAGCCGCAGTTTGGCCACCCCTGCTATATACACCGTACATTAATTACGATTAAAATAATTGACGATAATTTTTATCGTATTAGGTATACCTTAATAAAAAAGAAACAAAAAAAAAAAGAAGAAAGTCGAGTTATTCGGATACACGGCGGCAAATCTATTAAAAGCGTATAAATTTAAACTTATTTTTTTTTTTTTTTTTTTTACTTTCAAATTAACATACCTAATTAATATACACACTATTTATTCTATATCTTTATGTAAATGCGTAAAACTGAAGTATATATATATAAAATATTTTCTTCTGTTCTGCAGGTGCGTGTTCGAAGCAGTCTGTGTCCCGTTTATCATAATTATTATTACAATATTCTCATAATTTATGCAATATTGCAATAAAATACATTCGAGAATAAAATAATTATCATTATTAATCTCGGTAAATATTTCAGATATAGTGTATAATATGTAAGTGAATATATGCCCTCGCCCCCCATCATCCGTTTAGCAATATCTACACAATACTATTATAAACACCGTACAATTTAATATACGTATAGGTGCTCTTAAATGATTGTAAATACACACATTATAATAGATTCAACTAATAACCTCCGAAGTCCGAGATTAGAGGACCTACATGTATCAATTATTACATATTATATTGTATTATATTATAGAGGATGTTGTTGGTCTGCTCGTGCGCAATCGTATTTATTATTAACGCGTTAAAATATTATTACTGTATTACCGAATTACGATTTTAATTTTATACTTATAATTTCGCGTATCGTTTTCGTAAATACTATAATTATCGGGATGTATCACGGAAATCCAATCGATTTTTTTGGTTTTTGGCCGTATATTCACGATAAACGTTACAAGTCCGTGTCCGGGTCACAATGTTCCGCGTACACGTGTATACGGAGGGTTCGCGTAAAAATTGTTTTATAATCGCGCGAACGGGAACGCAAGTGTACCGCGGGTAGGATAGGAAGTAAAAAAAAAAAAAAAATAATAATAAAATAAATAAATAAATAAAAAACGGTCCGGCAGTATTACGGCGCTTTTTTTTTTTTTTTTTTTTCAAGAGGTGTATTTTTTATTTTTATATATACATAACACGAATTTTTAAAATATATATAGTATTTAAATAATAGGCTATACAGTGACAAACCGGCCGTTGTTTAATATTATTTGAAAACGGAAAAAAAAAAAAAAAAATGAAACCGTTACTACCGACCGCGTAAATTTATGTACAGGGCGCTTATGCGTGTCATCGCGGGTTCTCTTGGGACTAGGGCGCATTTTAGTATTATAGACCTAATATATCCGGTAAAATACGCAGGGTAATTAGTTTTAATTCTATTTCATTAGCATTTACTCGTCCACAAAGTATAGAAAAGTTATAAATGTGCAGATGATATGTGTATATTAGAAATATACGAATTCTCCTACGCAGCGATAAAAAAACAAGAATATATATGTTTTTTTTTTTTTTTTTTTACTATCGGACGCGTACCGTGCTATCTCGTCTTGAGTGATTTATGCACACTGTTGCAAATCCGTCGCTATAACACACCCGTATAACAATACATCTAATATATATATATATATATATACGTAAAAAAAATCAAAAACTATAAAATCGCCCAGTAATCCGTTGCAATGTATAATATAATATTAACGCGAATAAATGAGTTGTCGTTACCCATACCATATTAACCATATTGCACACCTCGAACACGCGCGTTCAAATATACGGACTTCTGTAAAAAGTCGGACGTACCGTTAACGTTGTATATTATAACACCTGTATAATAATAATAATAATAATAATAATAATAATAGAAATACAAAAAAAAAAAAAAAAAAAAAAAAAAAATAATAAAAAATTCAATTCAATTATATACGGGTGAATACTGATGGATCCGCACCTACACGGAAGAGAGGCGCCGCCGCGTTCGTAATTATTGGGCTATGCCTATAAACCGTTGTCCGATTAGCTCGGATTCCCACACGTGAGATAAAAAAAAAGTCGTTATCAGTAAAATGTTATAGTTTCTTTTAACCGCCGTCCGGCGTGCGTATTCGTAAACAGGCGACGGATACGATATTATTAAAATCGACGTAAATACTAAGACAGCCTGTGTGTACGAGGGGCTGTGCGCGATAGCAAACGACGAATAATTATATATTTTTTTTTTATTTATTAGAAAATTTACAATCTAAAATTATCAAAACACAATAAGCAAATGTGGTAAAAATGTAAAAACAATAATGAAGACATACAGAAACACATGATAAGGGAGACCATCCAGTCATAGAGAACCCTTCAGATTTAAATTAAACCTAATTTATAGAATTTTTTTATTATTTATTACAAAAGATCCCGACACCAGCGCCTTTTAAGGCGACGAGGAGGGTTTACAGGTAGTGTAAGTGAGGATAGGTGAGATACAAGGAGGATTTTGATGTTGTTGTATTTTTTTGTGAAATTTTATGTAATACTGTTTGTTAAGTTGCTCAACAGTTTGGATTTTTAAGTCCTTGTGGAGTGCATTATTTGTGATTATATTTTAAATACATTTGAAATCATATATATATATCGTATAATAATAATATATATATATATATTATCATTTTTTTAATGTGATAATGTATTTGTATCGTGTTGAATCGGCGTTTTATGCCGAATGTAATAATAATATATTTAATATGAATTTCTTTAAATAAATACACGTGTGGGTTAGATTAGGAATAGAATATAATAGAATCGATTAGAATGTTGAAATTCTGTCGCGAGAAACGATGATTAATGGAAACAATTTGCCGACAACGAAATTGTTATCTGGCGAAAATCGGTGAACAGGATCGGCGGCATAGCAGTGCAGCGCTACGGTGTGCTTCTTTTATTACGATGTGAAATCGTAAGGTCGCTAGGTGGCGACGCCGTATTTCGTACGTAATTGTATTTCGAACTATTACAACGAATCGTTTATGGGATAATTCGTTAATTTGCCAAATTCTAAAACGATTCTTGTCTCGCTCTGCTCGATACGACTAAATAAATTGTTTCCGTTAGTGTCAACAAAATATCATTAAGCAACGCTGATCATATTCGATTAATTGGGCGTTTAAATTATTCGTTCGTGTACGCAATACGAAATGAAATTGAATAGAAACAAAAAAAAAAAAAATGCAATTTATCTTTAAGGTATACACTAATACTTTTCGAAGAACGTGTCGCAGAGGACTCTTGTTATTTCCAGGCGCAGTCAGTGGCAGGAGTGACTCGGGTAACTATCGCGGTACGTTGAATAACAGACAAAAAAAAAAAAAAAAAAAAAAAAATGATAGAAAATACGCTGGGAAAAAAAGACCAACCAATTATCAAAGTACGACGATGGCGGTCGTTAATAATAAAACGAATATTATATATAAATATATATACGTTACGAAATAATATAACGATGAAATAAACCGTTTGAAATGTTTATTACGGATATATCGGACTCGTAGTAGAGATACATAATTTAGGATTCATAGCCAGAAATAAAAAAAAAAAAATAAAAAAACTACGGAAAACCTAGTAGTTTTCCTAACCGAATGTCATTTCGTTATTTTAAACGCGATAGACGATTATTTTATCACTTTTAATGTTATCATCGTGGCGCCTATATACCTGTAACGATTATTCACACTATATGTCTATAGTTAATAATATACATATTATTATATATCATTCTATATGCACGGGGGGTTGCTAAATCTCGCATTGATAATTATGGATTCATAGCCGGAAATAAAAAAAATAAAAAACCCTAGTAGTTTTCCTAACAGAATGGCATTTCGTTATTTTAAACGCGATAGACGATTATTTTATCACTTTTAATATTATCATCGCGGCGCCTATATACTTGTAACGATTATTCACACTATAGACCTATAGTTAATAATATACATAATATCATAAATCATTCTATATGCACGGGGGACTGATAAATCTCGCATTGACAATTATGGATTCATAGCCGGAAATAAAAAAAAACCACGGAAAACCTAGTAGTTTTCCTAACCGAATATCAATTCGTTATTTTAAACGCTGTAGACGATTATAATATATTATCATTTTTAAGTGATAATATAATATATATATATATATATATATATATTATCATAGCGGCGCCTATATACCTGTAACGATTATTTACACTATAGGTCTATTATTATTATTATTATTATTATTATATATATATATCATTCTATATGCACGGGGGGGCTGCTAAATCTCGCATTGATTACACCGTGAACGAATTCCCCCCCGTTTGTATTGTGTGCCGTCGCCGCGCACTTAAATCAACGACCTTTTAAATCGTCCGTATATAATAATATATACGCGTACGTGTATATTATAACACGTACGCGATACATACAGGACGATCGTATTATGAGGGAACAACAGTCTATAAAATATCACGTACACGCGTATAGGTAATATACGAAGATTTCCAGTTATGGATTCCCAGGTGTATAATATATTGTTTTTTTAAAACAAAAAAAAAAAAAACTCTCTCTATATATATATATATTAACGGACGCATTTCCGGATCGTTCCGACGAATTTCGAATTCCCGACGAAATTTTACCGCGAATACGCGTTACGACTTTTTTTTTTTTTTTTTTTTTTCAAATAATATTATAATGAAAAGCAATTTTCCGGTCGTCGAATTATCCTTCTAAAAATATCCGGACACTATTACTAATCGGAAGTCGATAAGATATACACGTACGACATCGATTGTGCGCGGTGGCGGAGTGTTTCGGGTAAAAATTAATACCCATGATACGCGTAGACTTTCAAATAGTTATCGGAAAACGTTAAACGACTTTTTCGTTTTTTATATTTTATACGAACAGAGGTAAAAACATACACGCCGTATACATCCGAATTCCGTTGTTTAATATCGGCAGGCCGGTACGATTGGCGAAAATCAACTGTGGTCCACCCGACCCACCAGATCCGCCGCCACTTTTTCCGCGTGTAAATATAATCGTTTTTTTTTTTTTTTTTGTTCATTTTTACATTGTACAAAACGTCTCCGGCATACTTATAATACGTACGTATACGTATGTGTAGGCGCAACTCGTATTTTATTAAGTACGACGATTATGTGTTACAATCGCCGCTCTAATTATTATATCGGACCGACGATATATTATTATATGCATTTGTTGTATACGTCGTTTTATTAATTTTTTAATTTTTTTTTTTTTTTTTTTATACCACAACGGTTTTACAAACGCGTATATATATACCATATGTTATGATAAATATTATTATGTTCGCTGTTACGATGCTGCACACAGAGCCAAAGGAATATAAAAATATCATTATGCAAATGCGTATACAAAACGATGGTGCGCAGGTCTGATTTATAAATGCAGGTACCTATAATATATTATAAAACGGCATTGCGGAATGTAATTTTATAATATTACAGTGATATTCGTGTTCGATTTTTCATTATCTTGTTTTTTTTTTTATTATTATTATTTTATATATCCGTTTAATTAATTATATTATTTTATTTATTTTTTTTTTTTTTTTTTTTTTTTTTGTCAGCTCCAACACTCCGACCGCGGACAAACAGGCGCGCAACAACACGTCCTTCTCGTCCGGGGCTATCGAATCGAAACGTGTATTTTATACCCGGCCTAATACTGTTATTATATACTTACAAAACGTTTTTTTTTTTTTTTTTTTTTTTTTTTTTTTATACTATTTATCGGATTGTTATCGCATATTATATTGTAATTGTTATTATACCAGCTACCGAAATATATAATATAATATTTTTACGGCGCAATATTAGCCCGTGCCTACACCTATTATTACTAGTACAATATACTTTTTCGAGAATAATTTATGCGTAAAAAATGTAAACAGACCACACTCGTAGCAACAAATATCGTTAATATAACAATTGTTTTACACAATATTATACAATATTCACGGATGCGAAAATCGACCATTACAATGGGTTTCGATAATATTTTCACAATAATGCATTTAAACCTATAAACTAATTATTTCTCCGCCGAAAGGGAATTCTAAACAACCACTGTTTTGAAACGGGGTTTTTTTTTTTTTTTTTTTTTTTTTTTTTTAAATAATTTCTATTACTTATTATTAAATCTATAAGCGGATTTTTACCCTCGGCGGCGATTAAGGGAGTAAACACAGTGCACCCCAGCTGCGCTCAGAATCGTTTTTAGATTTCGACGGTAGACTAAATCCTCCCGCATATCCTCTATACGTTCTGAATTTCCCACCTGTACACAACAGTGGCCGGTGCGAAATGCGTCCGATTTTTTAACACTTGTACTAATATACTTGATATTTTACGATTTAATAATAAAAAAAAAAAAAAAAAAAAGACATACCAAAAACATTAATACCGTATTATGTTCGTGCTCGGGGGAATAAATCGTTTTAATGCAATTCCGTATGGGCACATTCTAACACTTGACGATTTCGAATTGGGTTTCAATAATCCTATCGTAATTATATATTTAATTACGTTGAATATTTCAGGAGATGAAAATTATTATCTTATAAATTATCGGACGGTGCGGAAAAATGAACACACGCGCGGTTTTTTACGTTAAAAATTATTATTACCGGTCGAATAGACGGAAAGTTGAATTTTTTTTTTTTTTTGAATTATTGTCCGAGCAACAGGTTTAAAAATATATAATAAGCCTAATACTCTTCTACAATATACCTGCATAATATTATTATTGCAATCGTCGCCAGAAGATTAACGGTGAATATATAAGTAACGGTTAAAAAAAAAAAAATAAAAAATAATAATAATAATAATATTTTTTATACTGTTGAACGTGCGGATCATAAATCTGCAAACGGAATTTATAATTCCTAATAAAATATACGGAATAGAAATTGTGGTACCCATACTTGTTATAATACACCTGGTGACAAAATCTTCGCGGCTATTAAATTGGGTGCGACGAACGTCACCGCACAGGCTCGCCGCAAATCGGAATGCGTAAAAAGCAAACGTTTAATAATAATATGGTCTATACGCGCATAATATACACACGATAAAATATAGAATTTGATTTTTTTTTTTTTTAGAGTTGCAACAGGGAAATATATATATATATTTTTTTTTACTGAAAAATGAAGACCTAACCCAATAATAATACGTTAAAAAAAAAAAAAAAAAACAAAAAAAATTAAACAATTTTGTTCTCGCATGCACGTGTTGGACGAAAGATATTAGATAAATAATTATAAAAAAATACTCTTTTTCGTGTCTGTACCTAGAGACTGACCTGCAATGGCCATCCACGGGTAGAACGTATGGTTGTTCTGCTGCTGGTTAAGTTGTAGGGCCTGTTGCTGATGACCGTTGTTGTTGATGCCGGCGCAAGAGTTCCACGACGCGGACAGGGAACCGGCCGAGTTGCGGGCCGAGTTCGGGCTGGCGCCGGCGCCGCCGTCCAGGCCGGACACGCTGTTCCCGGACCCGTAGCCGACTCGCGATTCCGGCGTGCACACGTTGGGCCTGAGCAACGACCCGTTGGCCGCGGCTGACGCGGCGTTGCCCGGCCACACGACGTCTTTTGGAGACGACGCGTACCCGTTCTGGTGGGCCGCGGCGGCCACGTCCGATTTGCCGCCACCGCCGCTGCCGCCGCCTCCGACACACGGTTCCGTCTTGGTGTAGTTAAGGCCGGCAGCAGTGGCCGCGACCGCGGAAGACTGGTCACTACCTCCGGTGCCTCCGCCGACACCTCCGCCGCCGCCGGTGCCGCCACCGCCACCGCCGCCACCGCCACCGCCGCCGGAACCGTACAACTTGCACGCGGCCGCGGTCACCGACGCGTCGTAAGGGCTGTCTTGCGGGGCCCGGGTCTGCGAGAGCCCGTGATGGTGATGGTGCTGCGACGACGCGTACGGAGACATGCCCAGACCGATCGGGAACCTGTAGGCCGCGGCCACGGCGTTTTGGTCGTGATGGTGTCCGGACGACGTCTGGTGATGGTGGTGTCCGCCGTAGAAACCGGTTTGTTCGAAATACGAATTCATAATTGTTTTATTTTCCGATTTTCAATTTAAAAAAAAAAAAAAAAAAAAAGGAATTGAAAAACCGACACGATTTGTTGTTTTTTTTTTTTTTTTTGTTTTGTTTTCCCGTTGCTGCTGTGTTTGCCGATCGAGTGGACCGCAGCTATAGAGCTACACAATTTCGAAATTATACCGTCAATAAATTTTTATCACGGGGAAATTATTAATATTATTGATTGATTTTTTTGAATTTTTTTTTTAAAATCGCATAATACTTGAATCAAACACACGCGTATTACAAACGCACACTGCACACTGCACGCGAACACGTAGCGAGAGAAAGAGAGAGAGAGAGAGCGAGAGAGCGATCGAGTGAGAAACAGCGAGAGGGAGAGACACACGAAAACACTTTGCTCGCGGCTTTACGGAACCGTTTAATTTGTCGTAAAAAGAGTCATCGTGCCGTCGTCGCCGCGTACTTAATATCCGGACGGGTCGTAAAACTCGGGCGCGCGCGCGCGGATTTTACGAGCGCGGTAGTAAAAAAAAATTTTAACGATCGTACACGATCAAACACGGATTTCGCGTAAACCGATGATAATAAAAATAATAATAAAAAATATATATATGTATATATATATATATATGATTTATATTAATAAACCGAACCCGAACGGACAGACGACGATCGCGTAACCGGACACTTGGTAAAATAAACGATTCGACGAGTGGAAAAAAAAAAAAAAAAAAAAATTCGCACGGCTGGACAACAAGGACCGCGGTCGTTCGGAATTACGCGATTTTCCGTTTTAACGAAATTATTATATTATATTTTTAAAATAAAATATATAGTGTAATTGTAAGTAATAATTGTATTCGTTTTCGAGTGGTGCCTAGTTGTTGTTATGATGACGACTTAACGACGGGACAATCGGATCGTCACTGGCGCGCACACACGAACGGTGCCATGTGACTCGGGCCGCGGAGCGCTCGAAAAAAAGCCCCCCACCACCGCGCGCGCACACGCCGCCGTCGCCGCCGCCGCCGCCGCCGCCGCCTCGCGGGAATCTCCCGTTTTCGTCGCCCGTTCGCTTTTATTGCGCCATTCGAGAGAAACGGGTTGCAGCGGCGGTGGCGGCGGCGGCGGCGCGGGGGAAAGCGAGCCGCGCGGAAGGACCCATTAAAACGGAATCGCCGAGAACCGCGGCGAAGGTGTGTGCGAGCGGCGGCGGCGGGGGGCGGCAGCCGGGCCAATAGCCGTTCAATTCGTCATGGCCGGCGCGCGCGGTGCCCAGTGGCGCCCGGGCCCGCCGCCGCGGCCGCCGTTCGCTCGCGCGTACCCGGGCCGACATCTACCGGACAGCCGGCCGACGTTCCGCCGACGCGGTAACCGCAGAAACGTCACCACGGCCCGGCCGCACGAAAATAATAACCGGCGTCGGTAACGGTCAGTTTTATCGTTAGAACATTGCGCGGATTCCGCGCAAATCCGCCGGTATTATTATTACCCATGATTTAATTTACGCTTTTTACCGTCTAATAAAACCGAATTTTACGCGTCCCGTTTGAAAATAAAACGCACCGCCGATAATAATACCGGAATTTATTTTATAAATTATAAATTATCTTGTTTTTCTGTCGATACGACGGGATCAAATTCGGTCGTTAAATTAACGTTTATACGGCTTTGTTGGGCGACCCGTTTGTTTTTTTTTTTTTCATTTTTATTATTATTATTATTAATTTTTTACGGCCATCGCGAGAACCGTGGCGTAAATATACGAGTAACACAACGTTCTGCGTACGCACTTATATATTGCAGCCGGTGGACATACTATTGCGTACCCGCGATTTATAAACTCAAAACGATTTTTCGAAACGGAATTGATCGACGCGCACCAACAAAATAGACGTGATAATAATATATTACAATAGACCGCGGTCGGAAAGAGAGATTTTTAGCCGACGTGTAGTGCAAAAATGTCGACTATACGTCGCGTTTCGCGGCCCGTCTCGGAGGAATCGACAATAAGTTTTTCCCACGTCGATTGTGAGTTTCCCATAACGGAAAACGATGGCCACGGAAAACCCACGAAACCTTCTGAGTCTGTCTTTGTCGCTAAACGCCTGCTAATTCAGTATACGGTGTGGTGACGACGTGGTAATGTGCCTCTGTCCGTTATATTCGTCGTAATTTTCAATAGAAAATATAATTTCGATAAGGTCAACAGACAATATAACAATATCCGAGTGGATACAGCTAAACAATATAATTGTTTGTTAATAATTTCTATTTGTAATGATCACTTCGCGTTTTGTCGGTTTTCCGACGGTTTGAGCGATTTGAAAAATAACTATTCTAGACATATTATACGCATCGCATCGGGGTTCCGACTTAATTTCTTTTACAAAAATAATGCTGGGCCAATTACTCGACTTTAGTAGCCCGGTTACAATTACAATTACAATTACAGTTACAGTTACGTCATAAACATACGCTTTGGTTTAGAACTACATATTTGCGTGAACAAGGATTTTCTAGTCTACTTGTAATGAAAAATAAACAGAGGAATCGTTTGGACGTAAGCGACGACATGCGTTTAGCTACGAGCAACATTTATCCGAGAATTGAAAAACTGGTCAAAGAAATGCAGTCACAAAAATCACACTAAGTAAATTATTTAGTATAGTAGGGTATAATTGTATATTAGTGAAGTATAGTAATAAAAATTAACGTTTATCGATAAATTTTGTCGATTCTTGTTAATGAGCAAAAAAAAAATAGGTATTCCTAGTTTTCGTAAAATTGAGGTGGTCCGTGGACCTATAAAATATCGTCGAAGTGGTCCGTGGTGGTAAAAATGTTGGGAAACACTAGTATAGAGTTACTATTACAATTTCAGGGACCGTCTGCTCCTAAAAATTGTTTTACCAAAACCAATAGCATAACAATTTTTTAGTTTTTTTTTTCTCTACAAATTAACAGTTCCTCCGGCATTGCCTCAGAGGCTTCGATATTGAGAGGATTGTGCAACTTTAATAAAATACGATTTATTACGCGAAGCTGCGCACCAAACATGCTGCTATACGAGAATAATCTGCGGTGTACTCAAGTATTTTATACTGTGCTGGCAGATATAAGTGGCGTGCACAAGGGGCGCGTTAGGGGTTACCCTTCCGCCTCCATCGGCTTAAAAATACAACGATCAACGAGTTTTTTATTTACTAATTCGCGGTCTCGGAACGTATATAATGCGGCCAAGTTACGAGGGGAGAAGCTCGATTTATTGAAATAATCACAAATTGGCATTTTCGGTATTTGGATTCCCACTGTCGGGAGAAGTATATTGTGTACGTTCAAATCGCAATCGTAACGAAATGTGGCCATCGTTAATTATTGTCGTGATTATATATGTATTGTAACTCGTTGTGTTATAACTATTGTATTACAAGTTTAAGTGATGTTTAGTGACTAATATACGTATAGTATAAAAAAAAAAAAAAATATATATATATATATATATATACAGGGTGCTGCAGAACCGACTGACGAGTTTAATGAGGTCATTAGCCTGTGATAAGATAAGAGCAGGCCTCAATAAAGTGGTATATTTTGAATTGTACGGTAATGCCGTTTTTATTCGTAATCATGGTCTGGACGGGTGTACATCGTGGTTTCGTCGTGCGTGCGTATTACGAAAATAATCATTCTGTGATCGCTACACAAAGGGCTTTTCGTATACACTTCGGCTGAATCTGTTCCTTCTGCTAACACTATCGAATTGTGGATACGGCATTTGGTAGAAACTGAAAGTACCCTAAGTAGACTTTGACACGGAGCACCCCGAAGAACCCCCGAAAATGCGCAGTTGGTTAGAGAGTCAATTGAGCGGTCACCAAGACGCTCAGCTCGGAAACACGCTGTAGCTTTGGGAATCTCAGACCGTTCTTTGAGGAGAATTCTTCACGAAGATTTATCATTCCATCGCAGCCATCTTGGAGAGATAATTTTCAAAAAATAGTTTTTAAAAATGAGATTGAATACTGATTTAAATTTAAAAAAAAAAATCTTTTCTCTAAGTTTTACCGTTCGTTATTTATAGCCCATCAAAAACTCGTCAGTCGGCTCTGCCGTACCCTATATATATAAACCAGCTGATAACCGACAGACGTTGTCCTGTCTTAACTATGAATATTGAATTCGAACAGTAAAAAAAAAAAAATTCCAAAAAACATAGTGTTTATTGTTCTAAAACTTTATGGTACACAACATACATAGTTTTATTTTCTGGCGCCGTATATAAATAAATTTGTTGGTATTCCGACACGGGAACAGGCGACATACACAATTGCCCATGTGAAAAACATGAACCTGAACCAGGTTGATGCCGCAAACACTTGGCGACTGTCCTTTCTTAGCTTCATTTTTAAACTTAAACGCCTTGCCAATATTGACACACAACGTCCATTGGCCCGATAGCGACGAAACGCTGTGAACTGTAATCGATTTCCACGTTACAATTAAATGCATCTGAACACAATATTTCTTCGTTGTCGATTAGATCGATTCCATCGATCCCGTTCAACTTCGCGTTTCGCGTTGCTCGTCAGTTCGACTTGCTCTTGTACGGTCTTTTTGACTTGCAGCATCGCGGGTTCTGCCACTTAAGTATGCACGTCTGATTGCCGGCGTTTTTTTTTTCTTTTTTTTAAAAAAACAACCATACCGAAACCGTCTAAAGAAACGATAAACACTTATCAATAAACTCACTGTACCGTGAAATTCTGACGGACGCATCTGTTTTATACATAATGCCGTGACCGGGGTAATATATATATATATATATATAGATAGATTGTCGAATTTTACTTATCGGAACAATTCGTATCTACACGCACACAATAAAAAGTCTGGTTGCGGGTAGCTGGAGACCCGCGGGCCGCCGTGCCGTACACTATGCGTAGGAATACAATTTACGCGTTTATTTTAATTACTCAATTACTTTCTTCTTACACAACAAGAACCTTCTGCCGACAATAACAAATAGTAGAACAAAAAAAGAATCAGCGAAATCGGTCCGGCCCGTGACCAAGGGAAATAGGGATTATATTTTCATAGATATATAGGAGAGAAAAATTATTGATTATTATTAGGGCGTACTTACTACGTATGCGGTTTTTTACCCCCTCCCCCCCATAAATATTTTATCGATTATATTTTTAAAATAAAAAAAATATGCATAATAATATCGGAATTATACGAGCGGCCGTGCCGGGGAGACGATTTAAACCGGTGCGTTACGGTTTTGTATGTTTTCGTCCAACGATGTCCAACCGCGGCGGTGACGATATACGGAATTATTTTGCGATCGCTTTACAAATACGAACCCGTTATATTACGTAGTATATTGTATCGATGTGATTTTTAAGCTTGTATATATATAATTTTTTTTAATTTTTTTTTTTTTTTATAGATTTAACGTGTTTATATTCACGTAGAAACGATTTAAAATTTGTGCGCCGATTGCGCGGCGCGTCCAATCGTCACGCCGCGTTGAAAAATAATAAAAATCGATATTTTTACGACGGCCGGCTGCGTACGAATCCCATAATAATATATTATATTATACCACGTTACTTAAAAAAAAAAAAAAAAAAAAATATATAAAAAAAACACTAGCTTTTTAGCCGTACTGAGATATTGATTCCAAACCAATCGTCTCGACGTTGAATTACGCGCGCGCAGAGACTATATTATTATTAATATTATAATACGATGGACCACGTCGTATTCGTTTTAACAATGTCGATATATAGTTCACTGAATAATATTGCTCTGCGGTCGTAAAAAATTAAAAAAAAAGTAATAACACGAAACTAATAATAAAAAATCCGGGCGCACCGTAGGCATGCCGCACTGTGTTGTATGAACCGTTGCAATTAAAAAACAACCGATTTTCAGCGGAGTACTATTACTTATTTATTGATTTGTAAACGGATTGTATTTTTTTTAATTCGTATGTACCGGCGGGATAGATATATACATATTATTGAAATATTTTTTACAAAACCAAAAAAGTGTTTGTTGAGAAAAATTACAACAACAAAAAAAAAAAAAAACCACAAAAACTGCCTAGGTAATTGAACCGTAGAGAATTTCGAAAAACGTTTCCAATAAAGTACCGTCGGGCGAAAAATCCGCTTATTTTAAGGTATGACATATAAGAAAACCCCCCCCCCCCCGAGCGTTTTTACTAACCGAAAAAAATGTCGTTTTCCGACGAATATATAGAGTTGTACATATCGATATAAATATACTACTTTTAAAACTTATTATCGCCTAATTGTTCGTTTGAAATTACATTTACAATAGATTTTTCAAAAAATAAAAACGGTTATTTTACGAGCGAAATTCACGACGTTCGAGAAATTTTGATGCTTTATCCATTTCAATGGTGAGGGGGGGGTGTTAATGATTATATCCTCCTCCCGTATTGGCTTAGGAATACAGAATTCAGTATTTATATAGTAACTTAATATTGAAATGTATAGATAATACGTAATGTCGGTGAGGAATAGCTCGGTTCGAGTTCGACACTGGCATTTTTGGATCCCGTTTCGAAATTGGCATTGTCGCGCGTAAGGGCAAGAAGAATGTACCGCGATTGTTCGGGTTTCCGTCGCGTCCCGTTGGAAATTTCCGGGCGTGCCACTGACAATGTCGCGAAAAATTAAAAAAAAAAAAAAATCAAACCGTTTTCCGCCATAAATATATATTTGTCTCGCGGTTGAAAACGAAGAATGGGGTCTCCATAGATAATAAATAATACATAATATTAAAATATAATATTATACCGGAGCAATATAACGTATTGCGTATTACTGTTATACAGGTGCCGACGCCCGTGTATATAATTATTTTAATAGACGCAAACGACCCCGGCATACAGCAGCAGCAGCGACGGCGGCGGCGGCGAAGAGACCAGAGAGTCTATAGATATAATTATCTATAGTCTCTCTGGAAAAGACCGTGTTATAACGTCCGTTGGATTTACATTTTAATTTCACAATACCGCCGCCGGCAGCGTCGTCCTCGTGTGCAGTTGTATTAATTTCTCTCTATATATATTTTTTTTTTTTTACTTTCTGAACGTATAGGGATACATATACATGTATCTGCGTATATTGGTGATGTGTTGTTTACCATCCGCCCCTCGTTGTTTGTTCATCAAGCTGTTTCTGGTAGCAGATTTTGCCCGACTGTGGCACGTCACGCGGGGAGGTTTTCGGTTTTCCATATACGATTTTGTTATTTTTCATTTCTCTGTATTACTGGGGTGGGCTGAAACAAAAACCGCCGGACATACCGGAATATTGTTTACGTAAACAATAACCGTTTCTGGTGGTATTATCTGGTGTTTGCAACAATCGGTCGACAACAATAACCGTAGAGATTTGAAATTTTCATCGAATACTCGCATCAGAAGCCTGTCTAGACGCGGTAAACCGGACTTGCCGGGGCGGTTTTCGGATTGTGGATAGCTACATTGAATCGTCGATGCGGTTTATGTTAGTCGTTATTCGATTTAAACGTGGACAAAATTCGCGCAGCGGAAATGGTCGGAAATCTCGTAGTTGTCCACTACGTTCCGTAAGTGTAGAGTAATTTTTGGTAAACTAAAAGGCATAGGTAAGGTACGTGCGTACGGTATCTGGCGGACTGCCCGAAAACCACTCGACTGGTGGTCGGTCGACCGGACGGCACTGAAAATTGTAAGTTACGACCCAATTGATATTGACGAGTTATGAATGTTATACGATATTTTATAGAAAACGATTTTTTTTTTTCTTCACATTTTTTTTTTTTTATTAATCGCCTAATTCAACTATACGATTTATTAGGAAGACCGGGCATACCACCCGTGTCCCGTGTCGGATAGCCGTACACAGATATTAGACGGTTATAAATTTGTAATAAAGTAAATATTATATCGAAGCTATAATTAGAATTGGAACTGATTTATGTAATGAAAATATAATTATTTTACAAATAAATAGGCACTTCAGTTTACCGATATAACTCGTACCGAGTTCTTGTCGTAAATATTGGATATCATTTCAGAAACACTTTGGACACGAATTCAATTCCGAGGAGTGGTGACGATAGTATACATTCCATAACGATAAACTAAGATTTATACGGGTTTTTTTTTTTTTTTTTTTTTATTTTAATTTATTATTTCACCAATATCGTACGATGGCCGATTTTTGTTCGTATCTCATTTCCAATTCGTACCGATTATTAGTATTTTGAACGCGGGCGAATACTGTCCGAACAATATTGATTCGAATTTCAACGCAGAGTGTTTATAATTAATATGCACGCTTAATTCTACAACGGTTCAGAGATTGGTGGTTTTTTTTTTTTATGTATTCATTTTACTATAAATATTACGGTTTGTACAGTTTTTGTGGAATTCGTCCGATTTGAAGGAGTGCGTCTATATTTAAACTTTGACCCACCTGCGGTGTACACTATTATAGGTACCACGTGTTTAAAATTTAAATGATTTTTAAGTGCTGAAAAAAATCGATGTTTATCGTACGAGTAAATTATAACCTCTTCAAAAAGTGTGTCCGTAATACCGTAACGAATAGTAATAATAAACATCGCTGTAAAACAAAAACATTTCTCACAGTTTAAAAAAAAATATATAAAAAACCGAATTTATCTCCATCGTGTTTATAACTTTTGAGTGGGTATTTTTAGGTTAACATTAAAAACGCGTACATTTTTTTTCAAGTTGGTTATATTTGAAAATTTAGTCTCTGAGAAAAACTATCGTTCGGATCAAGTATTTTTACACTAAGTAATTATATTCTCGGTTAATTTATAAACATGGTTATTTTTTTTTCTCGGGTCACGAAGGATGAACACGGAGAGGGAAAAATGCGTTAATGTCACAACAGTTTTCGTATTCAAAAATCAATTATTAAAGATTAATAACACAATAATCAAATATTTTCGTTTGGTTTGGACAAAAAAAAAAAAAAAATAAAAAAAAATACTATTACTATAGTTCTATAAACTATACAATCGTAACGTGAGAGGATGAATGTTATCGTATTATTGATTATATAAAAAAAAAAAAAAAAAATATTATAATAAAATATTGCCTATAGGAAAAAAAAAAATATATATATATATATCTCTGTAATTATGGTACAACATTTATCAGAACGTTTCAAGATTATAATATTGTAAACTGGAAGATTTTAATTATTTTAATTATTCCGATGTGTTCCTATTATTATCAGCTCATGTTATAATAGAGAGGGATTAAATATTTAAATTTCATATCGCTGTATATAATATTATTATATATATATAATAATAATAATAATAGGTCGCAGAGACTGCTATATAACTTTGTAATTTATAAAATTTATATTAATAAATTATACATTTTACTCGCGGTGATTCATATTATATATACTGTATACATAATAATAATATTAGGTATACGGTTTTAGATATTTATGCGTCTCGTTGTCGTCGTCGTCGTGAAAACGACGCATAATTTATAATAGATGATTTTTTTTTATTTATATATATACGAATACATTGTGCACGACATATAAATTATTATAATCATATTGTATAGAAAAATAAAAAAATAAAAAAACGTTTCCCGGTCCGGTCGCGCAGTAAAGAAAAACGTCGGAGTCCGCCCGGCAGCGGGGTATTTTTAGAATTTCGCCAAGGGAAAATAGCGGCGAATTTGTACATTTTTTTTTGTTTTTTTGTTTTTTTTTAACTATTACTGTACGACGTATGTTGTAATATTTCCCGTTGTTCTTACCGAGTTTCCCCCCGTTGTCGATCGAACGAGAAATTCGCGCTCAAAGGAACTATACGAACTATAGGGCTAGTGTCTTGTAAAAAAGATTTTTTATAATAATTCGACGGGGAGATAATTATAACCTCCCACCCCCCTCCCCCTGCTAATCTTCTGCCTAGAAATACGCCACAAAGTCTGCGCTATATGATTTTAAACACCGAAAAAAAAAAAAAAAAAAAAAAAATAGTCGTTTTAGTAAATACGATTTAATAAAAACCTCCTCCGGGGGGGGGGGGTCTTTTCTACCGAAAATCGACGCGGACATCTGACATCGGGGGTACGTTGTAAAAGTCGTACTCTTAACGGCATAAAAAAAAAAAAAAATCACAAAAGAAGAATGAAAAGTCACGAGCGCAATGCAAGTACGCGGTTTGTCGAATTTCTTTTTAATTTGTTTTTAACGATTTATACTACTATCATGCGTGTACTTGCAGGTCGCGTCGTTTTAATTAAGTACACGGCTGTTTATCGTTAGTGTTTATCAGCGTGTTAAAAACGAAATTATTCGTACGCACGTAAATTATAATATATTATACGTTTACCAAATCTAAGGGCGGCGGCGGGGGTGAGGTGGAGGAAATATAATACGCCACCTACTAATTGTATACACCCGGCCAGGCTGAACAACAATCGACGACGACGACGAAAAAAAAAAAAAAAAAAATAAATAAATAAAAATTATTTCCAGACTCGTTACGTTTGTGTTTGTTCACCGGCACTCGGTAAAAATGTTCGTAATTAATTATTATCGAGCCTCGGCAATAACGTTCCGGTACGTAATTTTTTTTTTTTGTGGGTGAAACGACACGTTTGTTGCCCGGCGTACCCGCAACAATTATTTATTAACTCGTACAAGTACAAACATAGAGTAACACGGTGTATAATTATCTAACCGGAAAAAATGCGCATATTTATTTTTTATTATTTATTTATTTAATTATCTATTTTTTTTTTATTTTTTTTTTCCAACGACGTGTTTGATTTGTATTATTTTATTTTTTTATTTTATCTTTAAACAAGTGCGAGCATTTGATGAAAGTCGGAAAACCGTACGAGAGTGTAATAGTACACGAATGAATATCGGACGGTCGAGGTCGAATGCAGCAGCAGGGGGGGATTCAAACCCCTCCCCCCCCGAAACGACAGAAAAAATTGAAATAAAATAAATAAATTACCCGACCCTACAAGTTTATAATAGTTATTTCAATGGCGAGACTTACGAATAAAATAGATTTATATATATATATATATATGTACGAGTACCTAAAGAGTAATAGATAAGTGATATTTACGAACATTTTTCATTTGAAATTTGTTCAACTCGCCGGGGTCGAATGCAGCAGCAGGGGGGATTCAAACCCCCTCCCCCCGAAATAACAGATAAAATTGAAAAAATAAATTGCCCGACCTACAAGTTTATAATGGTTATTCCAAAGTCGAGACTTACGAATAAAATTGATTTTGGTATTTACGAACACATTTTTCATTTGAAATTTTTTCCACTTGTCCCTCCCCGACGGTTCTTCGACACCAAATATGACCAAATTATTTATTATATTGTAATTATATAATGATTATTAATTACAATAACGCGTATTGATACACGTTATTATTCGCGGGTGTTCGGTCCGGCAAAAACCGAGTTTTTTTACAATAAGTGAAATACAGTGGTCCCACTGTTATGTCAGCATTTACATTATTGATATATTACCGACACGAGTAACGAGCGTATTATTCAATTAACATATGTAATAATAATAATAAAAAAAAAAAAAAAAAATAATAATAATAATAATACATTATTGTAATTAATAACGATTATTATTTTATTAATATAAATTGTAATATTTATCTAAGGCCGTTTGTCATTATATACGTAATTGCAATATAATCGTAATGTTCTCGTTTTACGAAGAACAATTATTACCAACAAACAAACAAACAAACAACATAATACAGTTATAATAATAATAATAATAATAATATATCCAATTATTGATATTGATTGCGACTCACGAATTACAGTTGTATAATATAATATAATATAATTTTCTATATAATTAATTTCCGTTCCGAACGTTTAATACGTATAATTGCCGCGATGTCGTTATATATATATATATATATATAAAGTCGATTTTTTTAAATTTTTTTTTCTTTTGATTTTATTTAGACCGTCTACATTTTATTTAGACGGCCGGAGGAACGTCGCCGTAAGTCTACACGCGATACCGCTATTAATAGCCGACTTGGTCCTTAGTCTAGAGGGATTTATGTCATAATCCTATGCGTATGCGCGTATGTTATATTGTACGTTTTAAATCTCTCGGCGACGACGGTCGTTTTTCATTTCGAACACGGGAGAGAGAGTGGTGCGAGGACCGTTCGTGCGTCCGGAATATACGGCCCCGCGCAGCTGGTAAAATAAAATACGCCGGGGACACGGCATTAATAACACGACATTATCGCGTATGTCGTCGTTTTCAATTTTATTTCGAAAATTTAGAAGAAAAACAAAAAGTAGTAATAATAATATGCGTGCGCGGGACAGCGCGTTTCGTGCGTTCAGCGGGCCGGCCCCCGTTAAATGTACAAAACTAAATATCTGGAGGGTTCCTTATTTTTTTTTCTTCTTCTTCTTCTTCTTCTTTTTTAGGCACTCTGGCATATTCGCGAGTGTATAATTGTTTTGTTATTACGCTATTCGCGACGGTAACGATAATGGCCGATCGTAATAACAGTATTTGGCGGCGGGACGGTAAAGGGGTCACGGGTATAACCGTCCGTCGGCGTTACCCCCGAAATAACCGCGGCTAGGCAACCAAGATTGCGCGGGCGTGTATAACGCGCGTACACCGCCAGGATTCGGGTTCGGGGCATCGGCGAATTATAAAATAGCCGTGCGACATTTTTTCGATTTATAATAATAATAATAATAATAAAAAAAAAAAAACAACCGGCCGTTCGAACCGTTTGAAATGGTAAAATCGCCGACGTGACGACATTAGACCCGTACAAATACGCCGCGATAATTGACCCGTACGGCCGCGCGCGACGACCCGCTCTGTCACTTTTGCGGCCAACCCGCGAAATCGTGCCGTTTTCGATAAACGCAACAACACGGTCTTTTTCGTTAATAAAAACCCACCGGCGTGTACGGATTTTCAATTTGCGTGTAGGTTACCGACGGGGAGGAGGGGTGAAATAAAAAAAAAATTGACGAATAAAATACGGCGGCAAGTCCGCGAACGACGCGACGACAATATTAATCCACGGCGGAATAAAAAAAGAAAAGAAAAAAAAAATAACGCACTCAATATTTATATCTCTAAACGCGTTTATCTTTGGACGGTTGTGTTTTTATCAATTTTTATCTTATCCGGACAAATTGGAAATAGGTTATCTGAGCCGTTTGTTTTTATTCATAACGCATGTTGGTAGTCCGTGGATATGGATAACAGGTCAACCAACCCGGCGCGCAATACGCCGTCGATCGTATTCGGTTTGTCCAGTTTAGTGGATTTTGTAATTTTCAAAACCGTCGTTTATATCGTCATGGTTACGGTTATAACACTAGGCACGACACCGGTTGCAATATTCAACTTTTCAACACTATTATACGGAAAAGAGCCACAAATAGCGTACAATACACTTTGTATTTATACTCGACAAAGACCGGATTTGACGGGGCTGAGCTCGGCTGAGTTAATTTTGAAGGGGTAGGTGCAAAGGTAGGCGCCCCCATTCCTTATTTGTGGCCAATTACGTAATCCTGACTATCGAATCGACTCCTTCTCTCCCCCCCGCCACTTTGAAAAACCCACTGTAATTCAACGGTCGTTACGGGTTTTATATGGTATAAAATGAGAAATATTGGAAAAAAATAAAAAAATAAAATAAAATAAAATTGTATTCGACATGAACGTACACGTCGTCGTCGTTCGTCTACGCGCGCCACGGTCGGTAGAATTTTTCTCCGTTGTGTTCGTTGCAAAATTTCTATATTTATTATAAAAAAAAAAAAAATTAAAAAAAAAAATTCAGACCCGTTGCCGCGGGCGCGCCGCGGACACCTTAGGTCAGCGTCAGTAAAACGCCGACGTATTTGTCTATTATATTTTACGAACCGGCAACAATATTAATATAAAATGATGTACTGTAAATCAATATTGACGACGAGAGGCGATCATAATAATAATAAAAAAAAAAACGAAACGAAACGAACCTATACAACAACGTAAACGAGTGTATATATACATATATATATAAAAAAATAAAAAATATTTATATATATATATATATAGGTACACAGTGTGTGCGTGGCGCGTGCGTATCCGAATATTTATTGGATCGTAAAAATAATCGTAATAATAAAAAGAAGAATATAAGTAGTGTTTTTTTTTTTTTTTTTTTTTTTCATGAACATGCTTATACACGATGCGTTTATTATATCATATTATATATACGTATATGTGTGTGTACATAATAAAGTAATAATGATCATAATTCCGCGTGTACGTACGTATATAATAATAATAATAATAATATAATGATAACGAAATCGTCTATAAAAACGTTGCCGGGAATGGCTAATAAAAACGGTTGCCAACCGACACCCCCCCCCCTCCCCCCGGACTACCACTCGATAATAATAATGTAATAAAAGGCGAATAATATTGTGCCGGTTATTGGCCGTCAACCGTCACCCGTCGCCGCCGCCGCCGCCGCCGCCGACGTCGTAAAAACGGACTCGAATTCGTATTTTTTATATTATTTTTTTTTTTTTCCGTCGTCGGTCACCGGGCCACTCGCACACGCCGCGTTCACCCGTACCGCCGTGGAACCGAACCGGTGCTTTTCCTTTCCCGTACGTTACTGGTTCCGGATCTAAGGGGAAGTAACAGAACCGGCAGTCTAATTATAAAAAACCCCGGAATCCGGCGACGCATTTGTCCGGTACTTGTAGCCCGTTCACACCGAAACGAATTATATATATATATTTTTTAAAATTTTTAAAAACCCGTGCTTAAATGCCACGGTCAGGCTGTGGTTCTTTACGCGGTCACGTTCGCCGTCGCCTACCCGGTCGGTTTCATCGGTTAAAATCGTCAGGCGTTCTCTGCCCGGCCCGTTTTATTCTCTCGGCGACCGGGAAATTTCGAATGTTCGGTCTGTTGGACCGAGACGGGATTTCAGTATCATCCGGAGGTTTTTCTCCGTGTACCGTCACTCCTAGTCTGAACGATTTTCATCCCATCGAACCGTGACCAATACGGTTCTATCTCTGATTTTCTCAAGCATATACGTATATGACGATTACTGGTAATTTTCATCGGCTCTAGCCGACCCGGACGGCGAGTAGTCGCCGGGCAGGGCGCTTGTCTAAATCGAACCGAAACACGCTCCGGATAACAATACAATTCCATAATATTCAACGCCTAACCCGGCAACAGACAATTTAATAGCCGGATCCCAAATGAGCGTACTTTCGACGAAACATATACAGTTGGAGACGGAACAACACTGAACAATTACGCATATCCGTTGTGTTTTTAAGCCAACGTGTGCGGGAGAAGGGGGGTGGGGGGGGGTGATATTACATCCGATCGCCTCGCCCCCCCCGGCGCACGCCACTGGCCGGAAGTACAACGTGTGCGTGTGCGACGGTGATTTCAATATTGAAATATATTAATGCGAGTAATAAGCGAATAAGTGTACACCGTGCAGCACCGCTGGCAATGATATTTTCACCGTTTATTTTCTGTCGAATATCCGTACCGTAGGGACATCTGTGGGTGGAACGACGAAACCTGCCCGCGGGGCGCCATCTGTCCGGTTCGGCCGGACGGTCGCGGCGCAACCCCTAAGTCTAGTACCGCACCGTAAGGCGGCGATTGTCGACGGTCGGCGGTATTCTGGAATTATTCCCGTTGAATCCCACGCAGACAAATACCGCTCGACGAATTCAATAGCATAACAATATTAAAGTACGTATATCGTTATTTTTAATATTTCGTATTATACTGCAGTAATTCCAAAAAAAAAACGTAACGGCAGAATTGTACAACGTTTACAATATGCAACGGATTGGCGGATCGACAAAGATAATTTCGATATTTTTCATGTGTACGGGCAACAGATCCGTGGATTTATCGATTTATAAAAAAAAAAAAAAATAAAAATACAATACGTAATAAATGGAACGTGTAAAACGGATGACGGACGGTATTACAACACGCGACGATTATATTTCACCTTTCTACGATAGGGGAAACCGTAAAATACACAGACAAAAATTGGATTTTTTTTTTTAGATTAATATTGAACGTGGAAATCCGCGTTAAAACGAAAAAAACAAACGGTTCTTTTGTCGGATCCGCAGTGCCGCCGAGCGCTCGATTCCAACTGAACGATTATGTTCGAACGAATTATTATGTTATACAATTCGTCACGGGGAGCGCGTTTGTGCGAATAGTGCGATACGACTAATAAAAAAAAAAATTTAAAAAAAGAAGCAATTTCTGAGCGAATACCTCGTATTATTTTTAAAAACTATTCAGATCGGAGCGGTAAGTTACGGACCGTTTTTCGATATTTTTGATAATTATTTACCCCCCTCCCCCAGATCCAAAATTGCGCTGTACGTGCAAAGACAGACGTTTCGAATGAAAGCGTCCCCGGGGTTAATTAAATTAAATGCTGAAATCTTAGGGGAAAAAAATTAAAGAGGATTCCTGTGAACCCCTTCTCCCCAATTTGAGCGCTGAACGCGCAATACAAGTTTATTCAAAATGATTTATCCGATTTTAAAATGTGGTTAATTATAAAATCTATCTAATCAACCGATATACTATATTTAATAGCGGGGAATTTCAAGTTCAAGAATAAGTTCATTTGATTCTGCATAGACGCCGACACCGGACAATAATTTTTTTTTTTTTTTTATTGAATACACAGCAACTGGTAGATCTTACAATAGAAATGCTGCAGACCAACTCCGCGGTTAAACAATGATTCTGATGGTTACATGTTTCAACAAACCTAACCTAACAAAAATTATAACTCCCATGAAGTCAAATACGATAGATATTCTACATACAAGTATGGATTCATTTCGAATATATCGACTATAAAACATCTATTGGTTTCATTAACTAAATTTAACGTATCGTGTATTACTCTAACCCTAAAATCTAAAACGTATATAATCGTTTGATATCGTTTTGAATAATCCTGTATTATAATTGTTTGATCTTTTTATGTTTGAATGCATTTCGAAGTTTCTATTATAAGTCTCTCCAGCGATTCCTGTCGCTAAGACGCAAGTCTTTTATTACTTCTGTTTCATCAATCCTTATTAAATCACCCTTTACAACGGTCCATCCAGCGCTGTCGCGGTCCTCATGTGATCTCATTCCAGATGGTTTATTGGTTAAAACGTAATTGATCAAATCGTGCTTTGCCCGGCTCATTTTGTTCTTTCGGATATAAGGAAATGTCGAATGTTCGGTCTGTTGAATAGGTTTCTCAGATATTTTTGAGTTTTTTCTCTTTCTCTTTTCCCATCATCAGGGTTAGGTCATAGGTCCATATATTCTCTCGAACCTCAACAGTTTTCCTCGGTCGCCCTTTGAAATTGACCGTGTTTCGCGTCCGTACACGACAATAGGACAAAGTTAGGTGTAGTAGTATAGAGTTTTTTGATATTATACTTGCCTTGAACATTTTGCACTCACGGCAAAAATAGATTAGGTAAAATTAATTGTATTACAATATATATTTAAACAGTAGATTCCGATTGAAAATTCGATTTATAGAAGTTTTAGATTTAACGAGAGTTCGAATTATCCCGGGGAAAAAAAATAACTAGAATTAAAAATAGTTGAAAATTTGTATTATACATACATATTTATTGTTTAATTTACAAATTATTAATTTCGGGTACATAAAGACAAACTACGATGGTATTATATTATGTTGTATAAGCAACATCTACAACAGACACAGAGACAACATCTCTATACGAGCATAATTAATACAATTGTATTATAGAGGAGGTTCTGGCCAACAATATTCCGAACCGTAGAGTGTCTCCCACGGGGTCTCGCACTAGATTATTTTCGATTTGTCTAGGGTACGACCGAAACACGCGCGTTTTCCTCGGATTATAGAGGTCTCCCTCTAGAAAGGAGTGGGCAGCGTTTAATTTGATTATCGTAGTAGTCTTCGAATAGTCGAGAGGATCAGAAAATAATTCGAATTAAAGAAAGTCCGACATTTTTATTACATTGATATTTATTATTTAATTTATCTAACATTTACATGTTATTGTTTATAGCGGGTATTTAAAGACAAACTACGATGATATGATATTATGTTGTCTATACGAGCTTAATTAATACAATTGTATTATAGAGGAGGTTCTGGTCAAAAATATTCCGAATCGTAGAGTGTCTCCCACGGGGTCTCGCACTAGATTATCCCACGCGCGTTTTCTTCGGATTATAGAGATCTCCCTCTAGATGTGGTGGGAAGGGGCGGAGAGGGACCCAGCGTTGAGGTTTTCGAACCGTCGAGAGTCCTCCGCGCCACCCCCCTCCCCCCACGGGGGCCCCAACGTACAACGCGTTGTTATTGTACGCCGTATAACCGGGAGGCGGGTGCAACGATCTTTGGCCGCGGGACGTGGGCACTGTGCAACCGCGCGCCCATCGGCCGGCCGGCGGAGGAGAACGAGCCGGGAGGCCTATATTGTAATACGGCCGCGCGCTGTCGCCGCCGTACGGTATTCGAGCGTATCGGCTCGGCGTATATTATAATAATATTATTATTGTATCGTCGTCGTGCAACAACCGCGGTCGTATTATGGCTGCGATACCGGCGGCGCGCACGCAACGCGGCGACTAATAGGGTCGACGACGGCGCGGCGGTGCAATCGATACGAAGGCGACGGGAACGGGAGGGGGGGAAATGTAAAAAAAATAAAAAAAAAAAAAAAATAACCGGTGGGAGGGAATAACGCCGCCGCCGCCGCCGTATGATATACACCGTGCACGCCGACGCGCCCCGCGCCGCTCTTTCTCTCCGACGCACGCGTTCGTTCTTTTCTGGTTTGTTTTTTTTTTTTTCTACTTTTTTTATCTCCGGTTTTTTTTCCTCTCTCCGCACAAATATACCCGGTACATGTTTTTTTTTTTTTTTTTTTTTTTTTGTTACTCTATAATATACGCGCGTAGTATACGGCCGGCTACACCCCCGGCCGACTGCCATTAAGACGCTCGTCTTGGATGTGCTTCGTGGTCGTACGCACTGTGTTTTTTCATTTTTTTTTTTTCTGTGTTTCTCGCACACCGCCTTCTCTCGGTATTCTCTCCGTTGCAGCCACACGCACACGGTTACAATGCTAATGCGCGCCGACACGATTTCAATATGGCGACACGTTTAAAAGACAGAGACGGAGAGAGAGAAAAAAAAAAAAAATGTTTTAATTCTTACATTTCATATTGTAATATAATATGTTATTTTACGAGATTATTATTATATTTTGTGTATTAAATTTCATACTAGATAATTAGGGCGGTGGACTTGTAGCTCTAAAAAAAAACACTATACATGCAACTTACACATATAAAAACCATATAATATGCACTAAAAATATACTCGAATTGTTATCGTTTATGGAATCGTTATCGTCCTATCGGGAATTTTACGATATAGACAACGTGTTTTTTAAATAATATATAACTGGACAATTAATCTAATCAGCGATCCTCAAGCGTTTCTAGGAAAAAAAAGTGCATCAGCGAACAGTCATCAACCATATTATGCGGTTAAAAATTAAAAATTAATTTAAATTCAACAATTTCGGTTGTATTATTAAATGTAATCAAATCGTCGATGGAGAAAATATCGAAGGAATTATTGATCGTATTAAATATTTCTCAAAAAGTATAAAACTGAAGATATATGCCCTATATAAGCTAGAATCGTTGTAGACAGTGGTTCTGTGTCAATATCGCTAATTTTTTTTTTTTTTTTTTTGGTACGTATATCGTAAAATGATAATTAAATGAATTGTGAATAAAAATGCATTATTCGCGAGGAAAGCGTCTGGTCGTTAGTATGCGGTGACCGGCGGGGGTCACCCAGTTAAAAATTATTCCAAAATGAAGTAAAAAAAAAAAAAAAAAAAATGATGTAGTATCGTGAAATGTTTGGAAACCTCTGGTTTAATACATTTAGCGGTGTAGGATTATTATTTCTATTTCACGGCACAACGCCTTAAATTTCGACGACAACATTATTATTGTGCAATATATATATTCCGGAGAAAATAATAATATAACAAACGCGCAATACTGTAAGAAATGAAAAAAAAAAAAAAAAAAAAATTAATGAAAAATATAGTGCGTTTAGCGTTATTAAAGTCCATTATTGGCGCGCAATAATTTAATATATATTATTACACCTTGCCTTCGGTCGTCTTTCGCGCAAAATGGGTTTGGCAACATATTTATATATATATATATATATATTCACAGTTTTTGAGTTCGACAAAAAAAAAAAAAAACAAAAAACCATTATTTTACGTATAATAATGGAACAAAAAAAGAAAAAAAAATGTTTTTTAACTAATTTGTTAAATAGAAAGGAACGAAAACACCGTTTACCCTTATTTATATAATATTTTAAAAATATTATTGGTTAGCTAAGTTGTTATATCGGAGGCGTAAGGCGTATATTTTATTAGTTATTATATTAAAGCGGTCGTGTCGATATATGATTTTTAACATTTTTTTATTATTTTGAAGAAAATTATACGTCCTTTTTAAATATCGTTACAAATATTTTAGCGCTTTTGTTTGCGTTTTCGTGTACAATTCCAAATCACTATATTATAAGAATTATGTGGAAATCGAACAGAATCATGTTGGCGCGTATCGATTAAATAATCGTATGTCGTTCGAGCTACGGGATTTCGACGATCTATTAGAAAAATTAGACACGGAAAAAAAAAAAAAAAAACAATGAATTAATTAATTCGATTACTGTGGCCTATCCCCTCCCAGCCATTAGTTCATCTAAAGCCCAGACGGTTTTTCGACGTCTCTATAGGTTTTAGGATTTCATCAACTTCTTTGGAGCCGTATCGGGTTTTGCCGGTTGGGGTACGATAGGTATATTATATAATATACTTACGATATAATATAATATATAATTTTAAGATATATAAAAAAAAAAAAAAAAAATAGGTTCAGACGGGCGACGCCTATCGATGTATCCAAATTGAGCGTAAAATGTATTGCGGTATTGGAAAAAAAAAAAAAAAATAATAATAATAATAGTCAATTGGTTTTTCGGCGATGGAGGAAAACGGCCGCGCGGTTGTCAGATAACTGCAGAGGCGGCAATAATAATGCGAATAATACCTATAGAGCGAAAAAAAAAAAAAAAAAATAAAAAAAAATAAACAGAAACCTCTATAGTATTATTATTTTTTATATTTTCCGGGCCACTGTTTTCGAAGACATAAAACATTTTTTTATAGTCCCTATATACGCCCCAGGCGTACCGCACTACGCAATATATATATAGGTTTATAGGTAATATATTATTATTATATTTTTAGGTAAGTACATATCTATATAGTAATTTTTGTAAAAGGGCACACGGGTATAGGTATATATAAGTTGAATCGCACGTCGCGAATAATTTATTATTTTTTATGTGCGAATATCATATACGTATGTATGTATAATGTATAATATTATAGCGAAACTCGCCTACTGGTGGTGTATAGTTTTTTTTTTTCTCCCTAGGAGGCCCATAGAATTTTTTTTTATAAAATGACAGGGTGTATCTGCGGGATTTGACGATTTCTCATGAGATCGTTTTACAAATATTGTATACATACCTACGAGTTATCGTTTCGACGTTATTGTCCTCCTTCCATTTAACAGCGATGGCCACCAAATTGCGATTCTCGTCATACCGCAAGACGCTAAATATATTTTTTTACCAATATTAAAACATTTTTTTTTTTTTCCAGTTTAATTTTAGTATAGAAATACGTAATAAATATTAATATATAACCGTAATCCTTACAATTAATAGATAAACTATTGAATTTTTAAAATTTCAATATGAGTTAAATTTTTTACACGCGACGTATTTGTTGCGTGTTCAACTTTTCGCAAGTTTTTCGATGTCTGGATTATGTTTATAGATTACAATAGTATAGAACCTTTTAATTTTTTCTTTGCTCTTACATTTTTTTTTTTTTTTGTTCATTTTATCATATACCAGCGGTTTTCAAAGTGTGTCTATCCAGGGGCACCTTGCCGTCGACCAGATAACTCTGGTCTAAAAACATGTACGATTAAAGGAATATGAGTTTCAAACCTCCCTGGGTGGTATGGTTTTCCCATTATGAATCTAGGGGGTATATAAATCCTAGAATTTTGATCCTGCCGAGTATGATAATCCTAGAATTGTATCCCCCCGAGCCAAAATCACGGCGTCAGCTTCTGGTCTGCTGACGCTCAATTTTCGAATATTCCTTAAAATTAAAACATATTAAGTAATTTTAATAAATGGCCGTAACTCGGTCGTTGTTTAAAGTACGCGGACGGGATTTTAACTAGTATATATATATATATATATATATGGACTGTTACCGGGCACAGCATATTAAAAGTAACCCCCTTCCGATTTTTCGAACAAGTATAACTCGGCGGGATTTGATGATAGCATAGTGGTCTTAACGTCAAAATATTAGGCTCGGGGCTCCGCACAAGTCACGCACATAGTTGGATAATCAGAAAATCCTTTCCCGTACATTTACGGCGGTGATCAGATCAATCTGAAGGGATTCTATGAAATCCCGTCTATGCAAGGGACTCGTGTGCGGGCCCGAGTCACTTTCATACAACCAAATCCCGCCGAGACATACTCGGTCGAAAAAGCAGAAATCGGGGGGGGGGGAGGAGGAGGAAGTTATTTTAATATGGAAATACTATGGAACTCTGTATATACACTAGTAAACATACCCGCGTACGTTTAAAAACAACCGAATTACGGTTGTTACTGTGTTAATATCGTTTTATAAAATTACAGTTTTCTTAATTTGTTTGTTTGTTTTTTTTTTTTTTTTTTAAAGTGTTTTCGCCGTCGTTGTTATAATCGTTATTTTTAATTACGGGCGGTATTCGTAATAGAAAATGTTGAAATACCTATACGTATAACGCCGTGTTCGTGTAATATCGCGGGCGACGCGTATATAAATATAGGTATGCGTATTATTGCGTTTTATAAATCGTTTTCCGCACACCGGGAATTCTCATTAAGACCCGCATCCGCTAATAGTAAACGCGCACACACACACACACATATATATATATAGGCCCTGTAATTTACAGAGCAATTTTCGAATTCAATTTCCCATATTATATGGCGCGTGGGTTTAACGCCGTTATATATTACGTTATAAACATCTCAAACGACTTGCGCGCGATGGTGTGCTCCCGTATAATATAGGTGCCTCCTAATAAACGCGCGCATAAACAAATCCGGACGCTATATGTACATTATACACGTCCCGTTAGCCACGGTAGTAAAATCATGTACGCAATACAATAACAATAATATTGTATGACGCCGACGCGGGTCCGAAATTATTATATGTCCGGTAAAAATCGCCCAAAAAGTTACCGTAAGATACTAAACGGTCACCGGGTGTTTGGCAGTGGGGTATCTTGGGGATAAAAAAAATATACCACCCCATCCCGCACTAATCATTGGTTTAATAATACACGGTTAACGTGTGGTTTATTCGGCGATTCAATCTCGAAATGTACAGAGTGCGGCAGTGCCGCCGACTGACGAGTTTTGATGGGCTATAAATAACGAACGGTAAAACTTAGAGAAAAGGTTCTTAATCAGTATTCAATTTCATTTTTAAAAACTATTTTTTGAAAATTATCTCTCCAAGATGGCGGCCGTCAGCATTAATACACTGTTGTAGACGATCTCCAAAGCTCTCATATGATTTTCGGCACATTTCGACTGGTATGGCCTCGACTTCCACGCGGAGTGGTCTTTCATGGAGCTGCCGTGGGTTATTTGTAGCCCAGTAACGAAAATTTTGTCTATTTACAGTTGCAGAAAGATGAAAACGGGCCTCATCGCTACAGAAAAAAGTTGATATCGGAGGAATTTGCAGAAGAATTTGCTGACAGAGATTTTTACGGTTGCCGTAGTCAGTAGCATTTAACCCCTTGGACAAGCATTAATTTATAGGGATGGAATGATAAATCTTCGTGAAGAATTCTCCTCAAAGAACGGTCTGAGATTCCCAAAGCTACAGCGTGTTTCCGGGCTGAGCGTCTTGGTGACCGCTCAATTGACTCTCTAACCAACTGCGCATTTTCGGGGGTTCTTCGGGGTGCTCCATGTCAAAGTCTACTTAGGGTACTTTCAGTTTCTACCAAATGCCGTATCCACAATTCGATAGTGTTAGCAGAAGGAACAGATTCAGCCGAAGTGTATACGAAAAGCCCTTTGTGTAGCGATCACAGAATGATTATTTTCATAATACGCACGCACGACGAAACCACGATATACACCCGTCCAGACCATGATTACGAATAAAAACGGTATTACCGTACAATTCAATATATACCACTTTATTAAGGCCTGCTCTTATCTTATCACAGGCTGATGACCTCATTAAACTCGTCAGTCGGCTCTGCCGCACCCTGTATATGTTTCGGCCGAGTTTCAAGGAACTTATTAAGTAAACTTGATTTGTTAAATACACATTTTCGATCCTGTTTTGAAATTCAGTAGAAGAAGATTCGACGATTTTTTCATGATTATTATTCAGGTACCAAATCTCCCCACACCATTGATGATTATTATTTGTCGAATAGGAATAACGACTTGATTGGAAATATTAATAATTATCGTTTCTATAATAATACCCAGCCAGTTTTTTCATATCGGCCGAACGGTTGTTTTCACTGTAAATGTCCGTATATATTACGTGCGATGATATTCGATCGGCAAAAAAAAAAAAAAAAAAAAATGATAAAACTTTCGATATCATCAAAATATCCACGCAGTCGATCAGCAAACGATCGGTAAAACGGACGCGAATCATTTGAGAATATAATATTATAAAATTTCTGACCGATATACATCGGCATAACGTATCGGCTTTCGATTAGTTTTTAAATTGTTTAAAAGCGAAAACGCTTTTCGATTGTTCGGCATATACAAGGTATGGTTAGTTTCATCGAAAAATCGAATCGGTTTGACGGGGAATACGATATTAACGGGCATAATATATACACATACGACGGCGTTTATTATTTATTTATTTATTTTTTGTTATTATCTACATAAATTATCTATACCGACTTACGTCGAGTGCGCTTGTAAAACCGATGACGTTAAACAGAACCGTCGAGATATTCGCATATCGAATTATCCGATACGGTATCGTATACGAAAAAAAAAAAAATAATAATAATATATGTATACAATAACGGCATCGTATAATATTATAATTTGCGTCGCACTGTTGGAGTTTAGACCGTATAGAGTGTCGCCACCGCGTATATAACTATAAATTTATAAATATATTTTTCATTTTTTATTATAGACCACAGTGGCGAAAATGATAAAATATATCGATATAATATTTCCCGAACATACCACACTTTTCAGGTTTTCAGGACAGTGATAAAACCGTTTTTACGTTATATTACATTTTAAACTCCGATAACTGCGTTTTATTTTTTCCCGAAACGATTTTCTCCCAGATTTTCTTCTTTGTTTAGTAGATTTTTGCCGTTATATTTATTATTACGACTGAGTAATTTTCAATTATTAGACATTTTGGCGGTATTATATATTAGAAGGCAGGCGGATTTTGTTTTTTTTTTTTTTATTAGCACGTTCGACGTTTGTGTTACGCGACGATACCGTCGCTTTTTGTTTTTTGTTGTAAAACGATCGCGCACTAAGTACCAGTTTGTACAGGCGACGCACCTTTAATATAAGTACCCGCCCACTGCCCGATAATATACAAATTGTCGCTTGGACCGTATTTCATATAGTCGCTAAGTGTCGATTGGGCCAATTGGGCCAATCGACCGGGGCAAAAGGGCCTGTTTTGCCCGGAATCCGTCGGTATTGTAACCGTCGTACCAGTGGCGTGTAACTGGGCAAACAACAACTAAGAGGAAGGAAATAATTTATTCGCCAAAATCATTACCGAGAGGGGCGGTGTAAATATATTTTTATTCTACGTATAGAAAACAACGAAAGACTAATTCAATGATTTAATTAAACAACACTCAAAAAAACAAACGAAACAATAACGATATATTATAAAACAAGAGAAACGTGAAATATATTATATAAACTTTTATCAAACATAATTTAACGAAAATAATGTTTTTGGTCTTATGAATATAAAATAATGTAATTAATGTAAAACATTCTATCATTGTTTTAGACGATTCAGAGATTTGTACTGTTGCTATATGAGGGGGAAAAATCATGCCTTTGCCCCTCTTTATAAGTTTCAGGGAGGGCAAGTTCTCCGTTTGCCCTCCCCCGCAATTACGTCACTGCGTCGTACGTTAAAAACGATTTTTATAATATTTTTAAGTATTTGTGCGCAAACAATATGTGTTCCGATTCGTACTGTAAAATTAAATATATTAACGCTCCATCAGTAAATATTCTTGAATGGTTTTGCGAAAAAATAATAATACAGCGCAGACTTTATAGCCCGGTAGCCGCTGGTATACCTAATATAAATAGAGGGTATAATTATTACTATTATTGTAAAACGGTACAGTTACTATACGTTTATGCGTAGACGATGAAAAAAAATAATAATAATAATAATAATAATGTGCTTTTCAAATACGCAATAAATCAATTCACGTATACGTGACCTGTTATATTAAACGATTATTAATTTTCATTCCGAATTATTTTACACAACGTCGACGGGCCATAACCTTATGATTATGAATGAACGAACTCCCCTTTCACTTTTTCGTCAAATCGTACGTTTGAACCGTGACGTTTTTCGCAGCCAAATTTCGGTATTCGAATATTTTAAAACGGCATCGATTGTTATTCGGAAATCAAACGGAACTACGTATATACGTTTTGTATCAATTATACGTAACACGTTGATTTGAATATTTTTAAAAATTCAGTTTTTAAATATTTCTTAACAAAAACGGAATGATGAAAATATATAAAATTGTATCGAATTATTGTATTATCTCGTTTAGATAAAAACAATTAAATATCGGTATTAAGAGGACGTAATACTCGCATTGGCCGTTTCAGTCCAATCAACTGATAAAACTGACGTAGACCCAGAGCACAACTCGCTTGAGTTTGGTTTTACAGTAAAATCTCACCTATTATACAAATAAAAGATAACGGTATATTCCAGAGGGCAAGACGATACGTTTTTTTTTTTTTTTTAACTTACAGTTATTTTCAAAATACGTTAAAATAGTCGTCATTTCTAAACGATGTTCATCGAACGTTACATTTGGAATAACGGAAGAAACTCGTCGTCTCGCCCTCTCTGGAATATATTGTTCTCTTTTAATTTTATAATAGGCGATTTTACTTTAAAACCGAAACTAAACGTATTCTACTCGGTCCGCGTACGCATGGTTTTGCTGTTGTGGTGAACGACGTTTGATCTAATGCAATTGCTTAGCCCTAGAAATATGCGATAGGGATGGAGGGGAAGTGGGGTGGTAATTTTGGGTGATATTTCAATATTTTGCAGCTTAGGGTTCGAAATACGTTCACGGCGCCACCGATTATAGACAGGGCCGCTCTAAGTTTTAGCGGGTCCCGGACTCGCTTATTTTCCTTAGGGTCAGGCTTGATTTTTAAAGGAAAAATGTGTCTAATTATACATGAAAAATAATAATTAAAACATAGGAGAATGTAAGTATCAGACTACAGATTGCATAGGACGTAAACAGTTTTAGTCACATTTTGCGTTAATACGCGGTATCATACAGTGTTAACAAATTAATAAAAAATGGTCGGGGCCCGTTACCTTAGCTCTTAGCCGGGGCCTGTCAGAATTTTAAATTTTTTTTTTTTTTAGGCATGGGCTCTAGACAAATGACCCGAGAAAACCGGTCTGAGTACGGGCCTGATTATTATAAACACACTTTTATTACAGTGTTTTATAATATTTGTTTTTGGTGTCTATTATATGTATTATAATACATCTTATGTGTGTATATATAAATGTGGCTATTCGAATAATAAAAAAATTGTCGGCAATAGCCTTCGGGCTGACCAACGAGCTGGGAACGGGGACGTGTAAATATTCCATTACTATTATTATTATTATTCGTCGACCGCTACAATATAATATACCTGTGCACATAATACGCACGTAACTGTGTATATTATTTTTTTTTTTTTTTTTTTAATCTCTCGGTCGAGCCGCACCAATTATTGGCGATTTAGCGGTGTATAAAAATATGTGCGCGAGTATTAACAAGTATATACTGTTGTTTTTTAAGCAAACACAATCCGATTTACCTAATTTATTATAATAAATTATTGTAATTTACTTCGAATTTACCCCATTCGTCCTGCGGGCGCCTCGCGTCCATGCGTACGCTACAACACCGAGCCGCGCCGACTTTTTAGGAGTGAATATTTAATATAAGAAGAAGAAGAAGAAGAAGAAGAAGAAGAGGAGAAAACGCCGATTTAATAATATTATATTATTATTATATGAAAAGAAAAAAAAAAAAAAATGGAATTTTCGGACAGCACCGACAGTCGTGTGCGGCGGGTAAGTACGCCACGAACGTTAAACATAACGCGGCTATATAATTATTTTTAGGAACGATCCAATCGAATTTCGTAGGGCAACGCCGGGCAGAAGGAAAAAAAAATCCGACACACAAAAACCGGGTAATTTAAAAAAATAAATATATATATATATATATAATAATACCACCTAATTACGGTATTACTTAAAACTGTTAGCTATATTATAGTTTTCGGTGTGGGCCGAGTGTATAGAGTTTAGCTGCAGATTTTAGAGAAACGATTTTATAAGGACCGTTGGGCGGCGGTCCTTCGGAAAAAAAAAAAAAAAAAAAACACGTGCGTGTGGCGCGCGCTCGCACGACCCTATATATTATATTAGAATACAAAATAGTACCAACAAAATCTATACAAGTATATATAATTAGGGTATATTTTATTACATATATATATATATATTATAATAGACCGCGGGAGATTTTGCGGCTTATTTTTATGTGGTCCGAAAGCCGCGAGACAGTCGGTTAATTTGAGCGTCGGGGGCCGTTATATTATATTGTATTTATTATTATCGTAAACATATCGGATATACCGGACCGGGGATACTGTACGGAACGGTCGTATATATTATTATAATAAAGTTTTTTTTTTTTTTTCCTTCCTTTCTTTCATTCTTTCTTTGACTGCACAGCACAAATTGAAACCAAAAGGACCAGTCGCCCGGCGTGCTGCGGCCGCGCAGGACAATGGCCGTCCGTGACAAATGGGAGACCCTTTTTTTTTTTTTTTTTTTTTTTTCCCCCCCGAGTTGATTTATACGGTTTTTGGGTATTTTCGGTACAGTTTCCTACCATAAATATTAAATCTATATACGTTATGTAACAGTAGTACGAACGCACCCCGTTCCTGGCGCAGTGTGTTTTCTATTTCACTTGAAAGTATTTTCTGATATCTGTTCACATACTTTTGTTTTCAGTTCTTTTGTCGTATAGGGTTTTTTTTTTTTTCGGTTGGCTGGGTTTTTGATCATCAATTGCTATTACACAATCCGTTACAATACGAATTATACTTACAACCCCAATTGATAACTTTTCACCGTGCATAGGTTGTTCTCATCTAATATTTCCGTTTTAAATTCTGAGCGGTCTTGTGATTTTACAATGATGTTTATTATTTTTTTTTATTTTTCTGTAATCACTTTTTCTACCAGAAGACTTCATCCGATCTTTACACTTGTATACTGTATAAGGGTAGCAAATTTTGTCTAGTTAGTACTCTAAAGGGGTCATTGTTCGATATAATTATTAGATTTTTTAACGCGGCAGAAAAAACTACTAAAAATGATGATAAAACGGCAAAAACACGAATTCGTCAAACTCGAGTTTTATAATTTCTTTTTTAATTATGTTGATTTCTGGGTTGCCATGGCAACAATGAAAAAACACGACTAGTATATACTTCGCTTAGAATCGTTTTTCGTTTATAATTTATCGTTGCATATAGATATAAATTAGATTTCTATCTTTATTACTACCTTCTCAACTTCTCATCTACAACAGTGATCCTTCACTCATGGTGCGAAGTATGTACGCATTTTTATTATTATTGTCATTTATATAATATAATTATGAAAAAATTAAAAGTAGATTTCTTTCCGTTTCAAACAGAATATATCGGTGACAATGGTGGAAACAAACTTCAACCACTGCGGTGTTTAATTGTACGTTCGTCCGGCGCTAGGACAACTACTTTGTTATGGAATATATAATTATAAAACGTTGGGTCCTATTTGAAAATTGATATATTATCACAAAATATCTCGATTGACCTATTTATGAAGTAATTGAAGAACAATTGTGTGAAATAAATAAAATAGATGAACTATTTTTTCTAATTTGTCTGACGATGAGGATATAATACGCTTTTGATGATTGTATTTTAGAACGTCAAACGAAAATTAAAGAATATTTTGCACGTTCGAGAAATAAAAATATTTCACGTATTTATTTAAGTGAAGCTTATACCCCTGTAGATTTTTCAAATTTAAATTGTTTAGCTGAATTTAACCTAACCTAACAATTTGGAGACATTTTATACTTTTAGATAAATTTAAAACTTTTTGTTTAGTTTGTTGGAAAAAACAATTTAGATTTTTATCATCGAATATTAAAAAAAAAACAAAATAAAATAACAATTGCATGAAAAACTCAATATTTGTTAATTTTAAAGATCTATTTTTACTCACCTTCCCGGGAGTTTCTATATGTCGCATGGTTTTCTTCTTCAGCCGGATACCAATGATTTTTTTTTTATTATCTAAAACAATTTAAACATATATTATAATTATTAAAAGATATCAGGCTCGGTATTATATTATATTTTGTATATGGTCGGTGGGTTTTTTATAATGCGTTTTAGTGTACAGAATTCACTATATAGAGATTTAAAATATATACTATAAAAGTATTTCATTTTCATTTTCAGAAGAAAAAATTGTATATAATACGAGAAACAACCAATGCCTATAAATGTTCTTAAATCGACACGATGGTTAAACGAACGAAAAAAAATCCTTCAGTTAAAAACTGAAATGTAAAAATCCTCGGCTAAAAAAACTAAAATAACTTCAATATTTAGTAATATAGTTATCGTCATCGCAAAACTAATCTAAAACAGATCGAACGAAAAACGATTCTAAGCGAACTTCGGATAGGAAGATTATTTTACCAACTTTTTTTTTTCCCCTATTTTCATTGGTTTTATAATCGTTCTAAGATTATTAAAAAGGAATACAAAAAAAAACTCCTCGTTCCTCATCAAAGCACCGACGCGTAAAGGGACAAAATTCATCACCCGAGGAGGACACGCCAACTCTGAAGTTGACTAAGGCCGGACCGAGAGCAAGAAAAACACGTCATAGTATAACCGATTCTACGATTTCGTTGAGTTTATGGAATGTATATGAAATAACAAAAAAAAAAAAAACTAAAGAACTATTTTGTGAAATAAATAAAGTAGACGAACTATTTTTTTCTAATTTGTCTGACGATGAGGATATAATACGCGTGTAGATGGTTGTTAATAACCAAATATTTTAGTTACTTTATGATGATTTTAATAAATCAAACAAAAATTAAAGAATATTTTACAAGATGGAAGAATAAAAATATTCCATGTATCCATTTAATTCAAACTTATACCGCTGTAGATTATTAAAATTTAAATTGTCCAGCTGTATTTGTACAATCTGATTACCGTATCGAAATAATTCGGAGAGATTTTATATCTCTAAATGAATGTAAAACTTTTTGTTTAACTTGAAGAAAATTTGGATATTATAAAAAAAAAAAATACACTATTGTAATGAAAAAAAAAAAAAAAAAAAAAAATCAATATTTGTTAATTTCAAAGATCTTTTTCAACTGACCTTTCCGGGGGTGTTTCTATATACCGCGCGGTTTTCATCTTCAGCCGGATACCAATGACTATTAACAAATGTATTACACGATATTTGTAACAAGTAGCGTACGTTGGTTTGGGGTTTTTTTATATATATATATAAAAAAAAAAAAAATAATAATAATGTGCCGTATATTATTATATTAATCGCCCGGTTGCGTTAATGTTAACTTAACGTAAATTACACTATATCGTAGCATGTACGGTAACACCACGGACAACACAACACAACGCGCGGCGATAATAATCGTTTATCCACGGGGCGTGTAAATTATAAATTATAATATTATCCTTTTAATCTTAATAACTATTACGAATATAGCGTATTATAATTGTTAATGCGAGTGTTAATGCGAAGTGTGTTTACGTATAATATGCATCACGTGCGAATTGCTAGGACGAAAACTATAAACGTATAATAATAATACCCAGTGAGTAATAGGTGGCAATCGTACGGTGTCGGTTAAGGGGTTTTTTTTTTTTTTTTTTTATGTTTTTCCTTCTCCTATTTATTATTTTTTTTATAGAGAAATAATTATGAATAATATTATACGACGTTGTCACGGGCCCGTGTACTCGATAAAAGTCTCGAGTTTTCGACGCGTGCCCCGAACGCCGCCGCCGGCCGGTTATTCGTAGTAACGATATTATTGCGATCGTAATAACGGTTATTGTACACTAGCGACGGCTAACAATAAGAACGATCGATCGATCGATCATCGAATCTCGATCTCGGTAGATCTCGGCGGCTAGGCCGATGGCCAAACTAGTCTGTTGTTCACCCCGCGGGTGGCGCGCTACGTACCGCAGGTGCAATTATCACGGGGCTAGACGAGGCTGTGTGGCCGTCTCCAATACCGCGACTCCCGGTTCGCAATAAAACTGCGATTCCAGTCACCGAATCGCCGACAAAAGCAGCCGTGTTGTTCGTCGGCCGTATACAAATAGAATTAACTTATTGACATAGGCCACGTGTGTGTTCCACAATAAAAAAACAATTATTGATTTACAAAATTGATATCGAACACGGCGTATGGGTAATTTTCAGGGTGGCGGCCGACGCCCCGGAACCGTCTAGCAGTGTAACGCCACCACGGCATATCCCAACAAAATCGTTTTCCGTTTTAAGCTTTTCACAATGATCGGGCCTGTACGCATTTTATTATACAACTCAATAGAACTATAAAACCGTACAAGTACTTACCGACGATAGGTCGGTGGTACTTTATTTGTAACGGGGCGAGTACCCAACAACCGGGTTTGAAAAGACGATTGGGCCGCGCATTGGAGAAAAATTAACCGAATCATCAATCGCGATCATTTATATTAAATATTATTTATATTTATGTCCTCGGACCGGACGGGATCGGATAGCAAACCGAACGCATTAAAAAAATATTAAATTCTGTCGTGACAGATTTTTTTTTTCCACTCGGCAGTATGGATCGAACGGAATATATAATATACGTGTGCAAATAGCTATCCGTAATATTTTTTATTTTTTTATTTATTATAATTATAAAATGTTTCAGCACACCTAGTGCTATTACAATTGTTTAATTTTTACAATTTTATTTGTTACAAATTTAAATGGTTATAAATTTATTAATGACATAATTATTAATAGTGAGAGTGATATAATAATGTGTTACATATATGAATATAATAATAACGATGAGGTCTAGTGTATTAATAATGATTTTTCATTTTCTGATGATGAGTCTTCTGTGTCTGTTAAAAGAATGTCCTGGGGAAGTCGAGGCCGCAGACGTCTATTGAGTGTTTTTTTTTCCTATATTGTAATGACGAGCACTGTCCAAGTTTTTTAGTTTGGCGTGGAAATTTTTAAATTGGGTTTTAATCCATGTATTTATCAGGGGTATTTTCGTGTCATTATGGATCTCATGAACCACGGTGCTTTGAGACATATCCTTAAGAATTTATTTTGTAAGATTTGTATTTTATTTATTTTAGTTATAGAGGCAGCGTACCATACAGGACAGGCATAAGTTATCAGTGGTCTGATTATTGCGGTGTAGAGAAGGAGAGAAGATTTCATTTGGATAGTTGATTTGTAGTTCACTAAGATCCGTAATATTAATTTTATACGAGATAAACCGTCGACCGTTTAACCGGATCGCGTCACGGGGAAATAATATAATATAATCTCGCGTATATAAAACCAATATATAATAAACCTAAAATAATAATAATACCTATGCGTAATAAATAATAATATATCGATAATAACGATCGTGCGCGTGTATCAGCAGCGTCTTTAAACAAAATTTAAATGCAAATTTCGAAAAATTATAAATCGCCTCCTCCGGCTAAAATATTACGCATTTACACGGCCAGACTTATACGTAATAAAACACATTTTTGTCCCTTCAGACCGATTATTAAATTTCGGTCGTTCGGTCGCGTCCTTGATAATAATTATTACCGACACTCGTTTTCAGTGATTACTAAAATACCCATATGCCGTGCATTCGTTACTACACCGTACTGATTTTTCTAACACATACGAAATATATATTTAAAACGACGAGTGTATAGGTAGTACCGTAATTACGCGTTGGTAATATAGCTGTTGGTATATATACGTATGACAATTTATTATTACCACAAAAAGAGAAAAAAAAAAAAAAAACACGTTTATTTTCGTTAAAATTGACGTTTAAATCGGACGAAAATATAATATTACCGTACAAGGTGTTTTACCTCATACGTGTGTAATTTTTTTACTTCTTACCTTTCCCCCTCCGTCTCTTAATGTTTAATTAAATTTAACTTTATCGGCTATTATAAAAATTAGGTTTTAAACGCGTATACCTATGCGTGTATAAATATAACAATAGTGCACCCCAATGTCGTACGACGAGAATTAACGATTGCGAATGTTGAAACGAATATTATAGTTTAGTAAATGGATATAGCTCTAATATCGTTGTTAAAGTTAATTAGGAGAACGCGTCGCGGATGAGAACAAAACAAAAAAAAAAAATAAAAAATCGACACTAAACACGTATAGTTTTATTTAGTACAGAAAAAATAAATTATAATAAAAAACAACACATTTCGCGTTTAAAATGAATTATAAAATCCGATATATTTATATATAATTCGACCTAAGGGCGTCTTGATTTTAATTTAATCCGCATTAGACACAGATATAATAATAATAATAATAATATTTCAGTGAGTTATAATTATACGTAGGTATGTAAATATATAGGTATGTAAAGTAGAAAATCATTATTTTTCTATATTATTATAATAATATTTAGAACAACAAGAAAAACGAATTAAAATAATATGTTAAAAAAAAAAAAAAAAAAAAAAAACACGTTTATACATACGGTATGATAATTACACGTTATCCGAATATATTGAATTTCATCAAAGGTTTTTTACTTCCCGTACGCGGCGGCGGCGGGGCTATAATATTATAATAAAAATGATAATGTACGAGAAAATCACGTGGGCCGTGAAAAATTGATTTTTATACGCCGAAGATGCTCTTAGACGTGTGTATAAATTAAGGGAATTTACGTTATCAAACCCACTACTAATTGTATCATACATCTGTACTTGAAACGCGTATAAAAAAAAAAAAAAAAAAATATTACGCTCCATTTTTTTTTTTTTGTTTCACTACATGGTGCAGCTTATGACAAACCTCGTGTCAGATTTATTGTGTAAAATTACTGGGCCGAAACAATTTTATTCGCAAAATACCTAAACCCCCCCCCCCCCCCCCAAAAAAAAAAAGACAAGAATAAAACTAAACCAATTGTTTTAAATTGTCCATAAAAAACCATAAATAAACCATAACCATATAAAAGTGCAAATATTAAGTATTCGCGCGAACGGTTCACGTTTCTACGGTTTATATTTCACCGAAGTAAAAAACGCATCAATAATTAATGATAAATAATAATGTCGATAATGTTGAATTATGAAAAAAAAAAAAAAAAAAAAAACAAAAGAATATTCGTATCTATTCGAATGTTCTTTGTATCTTATCTCTAATATAATTTATCGATATTGAGTTATATAATTAATACACCTGATCTACAGTATAATAGTATAATATAATAATACTGATGCGTTTGTGCTTGCACAGACAATATTATAATAATAATATATGCCTATAAAAAAAAAAATATATATATATATATATTTATATGTTGTATAGATAAAAATCGGCAGAGAAACTGCATCCGACCCGGTGTATAATAATAAAATTATATACAATCGAATAGTATGCGGATTCGTACGGTATCCTATTTAATTCTATGTGAAAAAAAAAAAAAAAAAAAAATTATAATCGCCTCGGATTGTATACGAATTATAATAATAATAATGCCTATACGTAAATAGATGAATATTAAAAAAGTAATACACGGGGAATAAGAGCAAATGGCTGCGGGCAAACGTAATAACTATCCGATCGTTTTTTTTTTTTTTTCTACTTTATAAAATAGTTTATAATATACGGAATTTCTGGCGGACGGATAAAAAAAAAAAAGCGAGAATAATATAATACAATATGCATCGCGATAACACTGCGAGGGGTTTACGGCCATTGTTTTTTTTTCCCAAAGTCGTCTCGTACGCGAGAATTCCACACGCGATATTTTTTTATTTTATTTTTTTTTTTTCAGCATACGCTATACGGACGGGCCCTCGCGCCCGTCCACCGCAACGGCAAGGCTATTTTAATTCCTATAGAAAATATAATATACAATAACGGTTGTTATGTACTGATACTATACGCGTATAGCATCCTATCGGAATAAGGGGGCAACGGTCTAGATGGAAAAAAAAATAAAAAAAAAATACTGTACTAGTATAGTGTATTATGTTGTTGTAATAGTATACGTCGATTTTCGTGCGTGTAAAAAACGTATAGAAAAACGTACGGGCGGACATCAGCCCCTATTTTTATTTATTTTTTTTGTGAGAGTATATTGAGACATCGATACGCATACCCTTTGCATACCGTTAAAATTAAAAAAAAAAAAAAAAGCTATTGTCTAAAATTATTTTAATAATAAATTATTTTTAATTTTTCTTGTAAAAAAAAAAAAAACAACAACAACAATAGCGAATGTTTGCCGTACGGTACCGTAAAATAGAAAACTGCAAACATATCGTATTATAACCGTACGATAACATTTTTATCAATTTATTCATTGTAGACTGTCGATAATAATCATAATATGCATTTAAAGCTGCATTTAAATTGTTCACGTAAAAGTACACACGTCTCAATTCCGTACCGCACATTCCAAAACAATTTCGGACTACACAATTACAGCGATGCAACGAATCCCCTGGGGGGGGTGGTGGCTATAAAGTCTTAACGACGACGGGCCCGAATGGTATTTAATATAATTGGCAATTGCCGAACAGTAAACGGTATTTTTCAGGGGTTTTTTTTTTCGTACGTGTGTCGTATATTAATCCCGCTTGTACCCCCCCCCCACAGTTACGGCACCGAACACACAAGGTATTATAATAAAAAAAAAAAAAAAAAAATCGTACATATATAATAATATACCGAACGACGGCGTTCGTAATAATAACGCGCACGCACAATCGCGTATTATATAATAATAAAAAAAAAAATACGCTTTAGTAGATTATATATACGAAAAAAGAACAAATCATTGTTTTTTTTATTATTTTTTTTCTTACATTTCTACGTTTACCCGGGGACATACACGATATCCGGGACCGTGTTCGTCGTGTGCGATATCCGCGGTTGTGCCGTACAACGGCCGATTACTACTACGGTTTATGTTGTTATTATACACGATAAACAGTGTCTCGTATTTTTTAATATTTTTTTTTTTTTTTTTTTAGGACACGACCGCCGGACGATATCGTATTTTGTACGGATTTCTTCTTGGCCAATCCGTTTTCCCGCGGTTATCACACAAACACGGATAAGAAATAATATACGTATATTTCCACTGTTGCTGCACACGACCATCATAATACAATAATAATAATTATTATTATTTTATTAATATTATCATGCTAATAATAATAATAATAATAATAATAATATCGTCGCCCTCGTTGGCATTTCGATTTTTTAATTGCGTTTTGTATCGCTAGGCGCGCGCCCGTATATTTTACAAAGAATATAATATCGTACACTGCCGCCATATCACAATAATATTATTTACGTAGTAATACGATCGACGATCTTTCCCAATAAAACTCGAATTTACCCGTATAACTAACGCGGTAAAACAGAAAAAGATCGATTAAATCATCGAATATTGGAATTATCGCCGAGGAACACTGTTTCCAAAAAGGCTCACCCTGCGATAATTAACATTTTTCAGCACACACAAATCAATAACTGATTTTCTTGTCGAACCGGTTGAATTTCCGACTCAATTGCAGAAGAAGTCCCGGGTGTTTTTCATCGCTACTGTAACCACGGGCCCTTCTCGCTCATAAAATATTTTTACGGGTTTTTCCTCTCTACAACAAATCTAACAAATTTTATGCCCATCTTGTCCGCCGGAAAGACAAATACGGTAAACGCCAATTCCGTACCCGTCGACGCCTCGACAAGAATGGTCAATTATATCGTATAACACATATACATATATAATATAATACAGATATCAAATTGATTATATATTTTTAGCGTTTAGGTTATAGGTTTTTAGTTTTTTGTTCTCTGCGGCTTACGCCGGTCACACGGACAACGTCCTAATAGCCGTCGGTATAGTCGAATTGATTTCGTATCGTTGCGGCATATCTGTCGTGATTGACTTCACCGCTGTTACAATTCGATTTTTTTTCGGCTCGTCTGGGGTTGGCGATGACAATGGCGGTATATATGCACACGGCGGGGACCTTTAACATATCCCCAAAAGAAATAATCACACGGCGTGAGATCCGGTGACCCGGGAGGCCGGCTGCAAAGTGTCGCGTTATTGCCGGCCCATTGCGACCAATCCGACGGTTGGGGAGTGTTTCATTGAGCGGGCCACGCGCGTCTAAATGCCAGTGTGCGGTTGAGAAATATAGTCGTCAGGATCATTGTCTAATCCCGGGGTGTAGCGTTTCTCGAAAAGATCTACAGTTTTCGATAAAACATTTTCAAAAAAAAAAAAAAAATCGCGACGTCTCTGCGGAGTTATTGCGAATTTATAACATTCGAAAACTTGACTTGCGCCGCCATTAAATGCGTATATAGTATACGGTTTGATAAGATCGATTTTACAATCCTAACCGTGATGCGACCATTCGAAATCGGACCTTGTATATTATATACGGGGCTAATGAGCGCTAATACCGTAAAAAAAAAAAAAAAAAAAAAATATTGGCGTACACGCGTTTTTACGCTAAACCTTCTAATCGGATAGATAAAAAAACCTCTTAATACCGGGGACATCCTCGGTTCAATTATAAATGTCCGTTTATTCAATCATCTGTAGTTATCGGTTGAAACTATACGTATATTTAATGTATTAATAATGAAATATTTTATTTTGTATTAATATATTTTTGCAAGTGTAATTATTTATAATACATTTTTTACTGGACGCGTTGCGTACAACATTGTAGCCATTGGTAAAACACACGTTCACTTTCGAATCACAAACACGACTATAAATACGAATAGGCAAACTTTACACGGCTATAAACGATAAAAAAAAAAAAAAAAAAAAAAAAAAAAAAAAAAAAAAAAACAAAATATGTCGATAACATTTGAACGGAGACGGATAAGATAAACTAGTTTTTTTGTACACTCTATATTCGGACAATTGTGATAAAAATTATCCAAATCTGGCCATAAGAAACAAAATGTCCGTTCCTTCGAGTGTCCCGTATTTTAAAGGTTTCCCTATAGAGATAACCAGCGAACGGTGTCCCGCGTTCGCATAAAAACTTCCGCTATTCACCTTATACGTTTCACCGGATACACAATAAATATATAATATAGTAATAAACACGAGTTTTTGTCCTGCATATTATATATTAATTTATTTTTTATCTCGAGATTCGATCAAATATTATATATATATATATATAGGTAAGGCTGACAAACGATTTGACGCGGTTTCTGCTGCGGCGGTTGTCTTCGGGCCCTATTTAATTTAAATCGGGTATTACTTTTATGAATTATTATTACAACACCGTCGTCGTCGTCGTCGTCGTAACGCTATATACGATAATAATAGTTTGTTTATTATTATTATTATAACACGCCCGTATTTCCGTCGTCGGCCCGGGCGTCCGGGGAGTCCAAGGAGAACGGCTTGTTCGCGCGTCGCGGCGGGGACCGGGCCGCGGTCTAAAATTGATTTTGCACCGTCGCCGCCGCGCCGTCGTTCGTCTCGTTAAAAACCGATACGGGTGTAAAATCCGCCATTTAAAATATATATATAATAAATTACGGGCGTACGCGAGATATTTCATTTCTCTCCAACCGCCGCCGCCGAAACGACAATTCGTAATATTATTAAAACGATTTATGGCGCCGCGTGTCCGTAAATAATACGGAGTACCCCACAACTCTGTACGATATTTATTATAATAATAATATACACCGTGGAAACTGTCGCGCGGTATTATCTATAAAAACGTCTCCGTTGCGGCCATTAAACGAGACATAATATTACCAGAGTAGTTTTAAACAATATATTATTGTATTATCATATTCGTGATAACGTGACGGTATCTGGACACGTGATATTACGAAGTGCCGCTGCGCCGCCGTATGAAATAATAATACAATATACGTCCGGCGCGAACACCGTCTAGAACGTTTTTTTTCCTTTCAATGTTTTATACGTACGTACTTGTAATTATTAGCCGTATTGTATAATACGCTGGTGTCGGTCACAATAAAATACATAAACGGCGTGTTTTTCTTCATTTTTCCCACCATTTTTTTTTTTTTTTTTTTTCATAGAGAATATCCGCAACGCAATATGTCACCCCGGCCGGTTCGTGATTCGGACGAATAAATAATCGAGTACGGTACACGCCTTTTTATAGGGACATTGAAATAAATATTATAGTGTGCGATAAGTTTAAAATTACATTATTCGTTTCGTTGACGAGTTTTTTTTTATTTTATCTTTATGTAGCCCTTTAACGCACACCGCGATGGGCAGGGGGGCAGGGAACCGATTATATTATAACATATAAATATATATATACAAAAAAAAAAAAAAATCTCCGTGCGCTTTAAGTAGGGTATACACGTATTTATGGAATTATTCTCGCGTAGTATCGCGTGCTGTTGTAAAAGAAAACTCGGTTAGTATTATATTATTATTATTATAATAGCGCGTATACCAATTTACGTTTTATATTTACGTTAAATATGGGTTAGGTTAGGTTCAACTGTCCGCGGCGGCCAGTTATTCATTAGGTACGAATCTAGATTGTTATCGTTGACGACTGCCTATTGGCTATGTTTGCCGGTAAAATAACATCAATTCAGTCCTATTTTCCAAAATTGTATCCGACAAATATACGCGGACACTTCGGATAGAAACACAACAAAAAAAATTATCATACACTACCCAGCACTCGGGATTATTTCAAAATCGATATATCTATAGAGTCGACAAACGATATCCATGGAAAAAGCGTACGCGCAAAAACGTTATCACATAATTTATCACAGGGTTTTATACTCGGTCGGTATATATACGAAAAGAGAGAGAGAGAGAGAAAGAAAAAAAAAATACAATTTTATGGGAACGAATGGATTCGAATATAGTAAATTAATAACGGGCAATCTACATAATATTATAATAATAATGCGGGGTACATTATTAAAATTTAAATAAGCTGAATCGGTACAAACTACAAAGTGATCGCCGCCCATAATATTAATCAATTAACTACGCTAGAGCAAACATCGAGGGGCGGGGGACCTGCATATTATATACAAAATTATAATAATATACAAAAATATGAAACTAAACGTATAATTAAAATCAGTGATATTATGTGTGCTGTATCTGAATTGATAAAAACAATATAGTTACGCACGCGGTTAAATGTCTTGAAAATATTATCCGTTTATAAAATTTAACAGCTTTGGAATAATAATAATAATAATAATATAGTCGAACGATTATTATACCTAGGACATAAAACAAGTTTATGGAAATTAAAAGTAAATATTTGCTTTCGGTGTGCTTATATTTTCACGCGAGGAAATATGTTGTTTCGTATTAAACTCAAAGTATAATAATAATGTTTTACAGTTATTACACCGTATAACAAACACAATATAAAAATTCGTTTTCGTATATTATATACTTTGTTTATACTGTTCCGTTCCGCTTTTTTTTTATTTTATTATTATTATGGCTTATATTATACCTGCAATATCAAATTTGTATATAATACATTGTGTGTATATCTATAATAATAAATATTAATTACGGTGTACCCTTAGTTATACTATATAGTTATTAATGTATATTGAATAATCAACGGTTTTACGTATGATGCGTATTAAATCGTATCGAATTATATTATTATAGCTTTTGATAATATTTGAATCGCGGTGGGCCTACTGCACATTACACCGACGGTGTATAGCGTTGAGCAACGATAACAATAAGGGCGTGGAGATAACGAATGAAACGAGCGGTTAACGGTAACCGTTACCGAACGTTATCATCAAACCGGAGACAAGCGCGATATCGTGGAATAAAACATAATATTCGCATCGGTGGGTTTTATTTATTCCACGGGATATTGACGAGATGCGATAACTACGGGGGACGCAGTCGAAACGGTTTGCCCGACCGAAGTTTTCACGTTTTACCGTGAAATCGGATAAATTATTTTATGTACACCTACATGGATAATGCGTCACGCGAAAAAAATCGATAACATACAGATTACAAACACAAATCGATCATGTGTAGCTACACTGAAGTTACACGCCGATAACTTACGCCATGTGACATTGATTTTGAACAGTGTCACGTCACTTGACGCCACGACCTCCAGTGGTCATCGAGGATCATAATCGTATTATAAATTACGTCTCAATTACTTACAGTCGCACGAAGAGGTAATAAAAAAAAAAAAAAAAAAAAAAAAAAACGAAAAATCTTAATACTATATTAGTACTTGTTGTCACTCGTTACCGGTTTCCGGCAATAACTGATAAGTGGTGCGTGTTACGTTACGACCGCGATAGTGTGACCAATACGTCAGTTCTATTTTGCACACAGATATAGAATTTACCAGCGCATTACGATTATCAGTGCGGTTCAGATTTCGATTTCCATAAAAACCCGGAAAGTACACAATACTTGGATCCCAGATTATTTGCACATTCCGGGTTTTTAATAGCGGGAAATCGGTGCACGAAAAATACACCTTGCGTAAAACCGTCTACAAACCAGTATTGCTGGATCAGCAAATCATCCCACAGTGTAACTCGGCAAAATATCTATGAATGCACCTCGACTCTCGACTCAACTGGAAACACCATGTTCGCCAGAAAAAAAACTACAAAATGCGACAACTGTATTGGCTGGTCCGGAGACATTCCTAACTAGCAAACGTCTATTGTATGTAATGATAGTTAAACCAATATGGACTTAAGGAATACAAATGTGGGGTTGCGCCAGCAAGTCCTATATTGAGACTATTCAATGCTGCCAGAATATCGTTCTCCGTACTATTGTCGCAGCTTACCGGTGTGACAGAAACGCATTATCCACCGAGATATGATGATGATCTCCGTCCAGGACGAGATTACCAAGTTTGCCCGCAAACATGAGACAAGGTTGGATCAAAACGCCAATCCAACAGCAATTCAACTACTTGATAACTCTCAAGACACTAGGAATCAAACGCCGAAGACCATATGACTTAGTATAAGATTCGTAGACTAAGACCGGGCATTCCACTGAGAGTGAGACTCCACACAAGTTTTTCTTATGTATATTAATACACAAGTATTTATGTACATCTTTGAAATGTATTGTTAAAGATCGTTACAATAAAAATTTTCGGGCGGTAAAAATAAAAATAAAAAAAAATTCCGGGTTTTTACGCGCTTCCGAAAAGATTTGTTGTCATCTTGGTGTTTATCGTTAGAAAACAAATATTCTGGTCCACCAGACGAAGACAAATGTAATGTATAGATTTCATTGAAATTTGCAGTTGGCGGCGGTAAAATAATTTATTTGCCAAAATTAAAATAATGAGGTGTGAATATACAAATATATTTGTATTCTATGTATACAACAAAACGATCAAAAACCATTTTTTTATGATTTTATAACTTAATTAAACAAAAATTAAACGAAAAAATACATCGTTATTTTTATGTTAGTTTCTTTATTTTTTTATCCCAGATAATGCGATAACGTTGACAATACATTAATAATACATTATAAAATAGGAATAACGTGATTATACATATATAAACTTTTACGAAATTATTTGAAGAAAAAAATATCAAGTATTATAATTTATGTATTGCATTCTTTTATTATTTTACAAGATTCAGTGTTTCGTTCTGTTGTTATACCTGGAGAGGGAGGAACAAATTGATAACGTTGCTCCTCTGCAAACATTTCAGGGAGGGCAAATTCTCAACCCTCCTCCTCAACTCTCTCTACAATCACGTCACTTGAAATTTGTATAATATATATCTACAATCGCGGAAAACACGATTACGGGTTATTACGAGTGGTTATTAAACAATTGTCGTACTTATGAGAAAAATTTTGCGTTTGAATGCCAGTCGGTTTTCCGTATTGGCGTCCATACGAACGATAAACGTTTACACACAAACAGCAGCGCTTTAATCGAAAACTGGTTTTATTTCGCGCGCTGGAATTATTTAATATTGGTTATTGCTTTGGCGGGTCCGCGTTCCTTCAACGAAGTTTATATAAAGTAACAGAAAAACCAAAAAAAAAAAAACACGACCAATTTACTGTAATGCAACTAATAAGATTCATTGTTTTTCGGTTATTTTTTTTTTTTTTTTTTGTGTCGAGATTTTCATTACTGATAACTACCGCACATACCACTAGAACTATAATATATATTTAAGCGACTTCGCTTTATAATACCCCGGTATCATCGCGGCCGATCATTTCGGTCACAATGTAATTGCACCGTACAAATTTCATACTCGAGGTTTTCGGGGTGTAAGCCGAAAAAACGAAAGTGGGTATTAATAGTGGTGGGTACGTCTCCGTGTTCTTTTTAGCCCGGAGAACCGCCAACCGGTTATACCGGCCAAAATAATTTATAATTTCCGGTATAATTATCATCGTGTGTCTGGCCATTATTGTTTACCACCGTTCTCTCCGCCCAAGTAAGAAGAAAAAAAAAAAAAAAAATGTTAAAATATAATCCAATTTTGAAAATGTTTCAACGATTGCGTACGAGAAACCACGAAATATAATACAATATAATAGGTAACTTTTTTACCCCCCCCCCCCCGTCGATATAGTCTTAAGCGTTTATTAAAAACCGCGTTAATCCAAGGATACATCCGTGCTTTTTTTTATTCTTTCTTTAATCTTAAATCGAGTAATTCTCCAAAAAATCCCCTCGTAATGTATTATTGTTATTATTATTCTTATTATATTATAGTCAGCGCTCTGTGTGACTTGAAATAGACTATAAGTATTATAACAGCCACGTAACATAAAATACGAGTATGAGCATCTAATTATAACGTATACGAACGTTTAAAAAAAGAGGTATTATTTCAAATTCTGTTATATTTATAACGGTCATTATATAAATGTCGTAAAATTACTCGAAAGACAAACGAAATCTTAAAGTATATTGTACGCCCGCACCTGTAACGTTATATTAAAATGGTGGATAATTATTATTTACGATTATATACATTTTCCCTTTAATTCGGAAACGACCGTTGAACATCGTTTTTCGGTAAAAAAAAAAAAAAAAAAAAAAATACTGTACACACGGTGACGTCATTTATTTTATGAATAATTTATGTATTTTATGTATAATACATTCCGGAATATTTAAGTCGATTATAATTACATATACATGCCTATAATGCTGCGGGAAAACAACTACCGAAAAAAATTACTAAAAAAAAAAAAAAAAATAGGGTTTATTAATACATACCTACCCGTCTACAATATTATGAAGAAAGCAAGTAGAAAAAAAAAAACTCGTTGTATATTATTATATTATAATAGCCCAATAGTATTTTAAGACAAATTATCATTGTCGTTTTTTACATAATTTTACATAATATACATATTATTGTGTTAGGTTAGGCTAGCCTAACAGGCTAAGTTAGCCATGTCATTCCGATGGTTTCACGCGTTGTTTTTACTCTACGCACTTTAAGTATTATTATTATTTCGGTAACTGCGATCGAACGTAAGTATAATTACAATTAATATTTTTAGTTCGTGTATAATTTTTAGAACGTATTTAACTTAAATATAATGGAATTTATAAAACCTATTTATATATAGACCGGTGGACATAATTATATGTAGCTAAAAAAAAAATAAGCACTAAAATAAATTGTACACTTAAAAATCCTAAAATATGCTCTAGAATTTTATTTCTAGCGATTTAACTAAACGTATTAATTATGTTAAAAAAAAAAAAAACATTTGCAAACATAATTATATATATGTACACGACCAAATTAATAAAATACTTTTTGTTTTACTGAAACGTCTAATTTTAATTTTTAACGATTTTATAACACACCAATACTGATTGTCTTTTTGATAAATGTTATTTATAAAAAATGAATGCAAAAAATCACCAAAATTCATAAACATAAATCCTTAAAATATCATTCGAGTTTTTTTTTTTGCCCGATGATAATTATATACTGTATACGCAATGTACATATTTACATATACTATGCAAATCTCGTAGCACATCCCGCGAGATTGGACCTTTTTTTTTCCCCTACACGAATATCAATCTAACTCTATATTTGTCTAATCGGTTCAACTAAAAAAACGCACGAGGCAATCAACAATGCCTATAGTGGTGAGGCGATAACGACAAAATGTTAATTGTTATTATAATAATTCGAATTGTTAAATAAAGATAGGATAAGACTATAAAAAGTCTCGAACTCAAATTATATTATTATATAATAATCCACGGGGCACATAAAACAAAACTCAATAAATGTTTGATATATTTTTTTTTATCGCGCAAGCAAGAAGTATTTGTTTATAATATTCGAATATCACAACACCCGGTATATATATATATATTTTTATCGCTTGTTTGCTACAACAACGACATAACACAGAAAACACGATTTTACACAAAACGAATTTGAAAATTTAATTTACAGTGAGATGATGATAAATTATGTTTAATGTTTATATTGATTTAGAAACTTATTTTAATGGAATATGATTGTTATAACACACTATACTCATGCTTTCAGTTCTCACCTACAACAATATTAATATTATACAATTAGGAGTTAGTTTAAGTATAAATATCCAAATATTGATTTTTAGTTACGAGTCATTTAGTAACATGGCTAATTTTTTATGTTCACTTATGTCGTTCTATCAGTATAGAGAAAAACACCAATATTATTATTATTATTATTATTTGCAAACAACTCAAAAACGACGATTTTTGTGTTATGCCGTTGTTGTAGTAAACAAGCGATATTATTAATTATTAATTCGTTCGTTATAGCGTGCTTCTGTTTAATTTAATTTTTATATATATATACTCGAGAAACAGGCTACCCGCCTTATATATTGTAGTAAAATATGGCGATTGCGCATAATGTCTGTATAAGATTATTAATAGATTTAAAAATAACTGGACGATATTTCGCAAAATGTTCCACGCTGTCCGGAGAAGGTTAATAACTATTGAAATCCACCTCATAAAATTAAGTATTTAGGTATATTTAGCATATAAATTTAATTATTGTCGATTTATAGATTTGCCTTGGTAACACGGATGAAAAAAAAAAAAAAAAACAAAAAAACTGTTATTAATTATTGTAGTGCAATAACCCCTGTGCTGTGCGGGTATTTATGGTAATAAGTGAAAACATGTAAAACCATCAACTATGTTTGTTTAGGCGCCAGACAACAAAACAAAAAAAAAAAAATGTCGTATATCGTTAAAGCATTTGCAATAAACGAAATGATTATGTCACAGCAAAACAAATAAATAATTATGTAATTGTTCGATATGAAATTCTGACTTAAATTATTTTTATTGTTTAGCGGTTGAAATGACAAAAGTAGAACACTGTTAGTCTACCTCAAAGGTGGGGACTACCAATCTATCCACTTACTTTTTTTTTTTTTTTTTTTAAATAGTAATACATGACAGGACAATCATACATAATGATCTAGCAATAGTCAAGCATTAACGTATATATTTTCAACTGTATCTAATCGTAATAGACGAGGTCCAATGTTCTAGAAATAATGCGCTGGTAGGCATAAATATCCGTTTAGATATTACGCCCGTAATCAATAATAATACTATCACAAATATCGTTATATTATAATATTATTATTGTTTTATTTGAACTCGGCGTTGAAAGGTCGTCTCGAATTGCACGATAAACCGTCGTGTTATCACGTACAGTAGGCGTGTTGTTCACATTAACCATATCACTATGCACAGGTACCTCTATACACGTAAATTGTACGACTTTCTCTCTAAACGTGTATAAATATTTGATACGTACAACTTTAATTCACCTTTGATGGTTTAATTTCATTCGCCGTGTAACACGTACCGGCGAACAACCGGGCATTTCTTGTTTTAGATTCGAGTTCAAAGTTTTGTTTTGTTTTTTTTTACGAAAATTGGTATGCTCGTATATATATACGTTCTTGAATTCAATATATAATATCGTATGGTATTATCGACTGCGGGTTTTTTTTTTTTTTTTTTTTATCCAATTATTTGTTCGGTTTTGTTGATCCGTTGGGTTTCGTATATATAATCCATTAATCGTTACCACCGGGGGAAGGGGAGAAATAATAATTAAATATATACATATATTATATATATAGAGGTGTTCGTTTTGTAGTTAATTTTTAATTTGATTGCACGTGAATATATTTATATAGGTATACGACGCTTATACAGAGGTTACATATACTGCGTGTGGTCAATAATGAAATATTATAATATTATAAAAGCGAAAACGAGAAAATATAAATAAATTTTGCTGTGATGATATTATACGTCATATATATATATATATATATATATGTATACATATTATATTATAGTGTTTTATATACATACGCGTTATATAATATACAAACGGAAAATGTATAATAAATCTGACTAAATCCTATTATAAAAACATTTTTTTTTTTTAAATTTTATTTTTTATTGTGGCTATACAAATTATAATATATTACGGATTAATAAACACACTCAACGATACAGTGTACGTATATTATAATAATGAGCCCTGTGTACCCGTATACGATTTATGTATTTAATTTTAATGATTATATACGCCATCGTACTATTATAATACACCAAAACTCGTTTAGAACACCGGACGTATTTTATATTAGGTACCTTATAATACAGCAGCAACGAGTACATTTTTTATATATATATATATATATATATATATATATATATATACATATAGGTACGCTCAAGTAACGTTGTAAAATATAGGTATATACTGCGGGCAGTCCCCGGTGTAGAATCGTTTTTTTTTTTTTCCACTTTAAAATATTTATACGTATATACGTTGCGTATATTACATTAAAATAAGGCCCGTACCAACAGTCCAAGTAAAAGTAGACGTTTTAATTTAACTTTCTTCATGACCGCGGTCTAGAATACAGTTGTAATATCACTGATCGCATAACCGATAGGCCAATAACTAAGCGTGACTAACCTCACAAATGACATTTCTTTATAGGAGAGACTTTAAAACTTAATCGTTTTGTTATAATAACTATGTATATAATAAGGAGTGTTCAATGTTATCGGCGAAATGTTAAAACGGTCAGAGTCTCGATACTTGCGAAAAAAAAAAAAAAAAAAAACGTGTACTTTAATGTGTTTTATCATAACCAATTAAAACCTCGATTTCGGTGGAGGTGAGGGTCACATCACTGCGAATTTCCGCCGTTACGATATGGAGGTATGAAAAACGTTTTGCACCGAAAAAACATTTGGGTCGTTTGCACTTCAAATCAATAATAAAAACGATTACATAAAATGTATGAACAAAAATACAAATACAGATAGTGTAAATGTTTTCAGTACAAATATTCTTCACCATCATACGAATCTTGCTGCACACAGTGTGAGATTGGACCTCTCTTTTCCCCTTTTTCCATTAAATCTATTTCATTTCAACTAAAAATGCATGTAAAATTTACAAGTTAATAGTGGTGCGGCGATAACGACAAAATGATAATTACAACCACAATTCGTGATTATACAGTACTAATCCATAAACTAAAATAGACAAGGCTGGTTTGTTATCATAACGATATAATAATATTGCGTTTGGATAATCAAGGTTTTCGCGAACGATTTCGGAAATATTTTATCAATGAATTTCAATAATCTCTTATTCATATTGTACGTAATAATATGGTTCTAATTTCCATTTAAATAATATTTTTTTTCTATATTTCAGTTTATATAAAAAGTCTTATTTTTGCGTTTATGGTACGCAGTGAGCGATATAAATAGGATAAATCCTTTAAAAATGTTTAATTTGCCCCTCTCCCCCAGTGTTATATTATTTCTGTGGGTGCCCTCGCTCCGCCTATATTATGTTTGTTAAAATTGTATAAATTATACCACGGTATGCCAGTAGTGTTTATTTCAGACTTTCTATCCCGTGGGGGGAGTGTGGGTATCGTAAGTTTTCAAGAGGGTATGCCATAAGAGGTATTAATGATAAAAGAGAAAAGCATTGTTAAAATATTCAGAAAACCACTAAAACAATTGCATAAAGAAATTGTTATGTTGTTTTTATTCATACATACGAAATTACTGTGTAGGTTAGGTTAGGTTACAACCCCTCCCCCATCACAATGTCCAATTTACAACCTAAAATTATTTTAAAACTTAAAATTTTAAGCCTAAAATCAATTTCGTAATTTATATAAATATATATATATATAAATGAATATCTGTCTGTATAAGATTTAATAGACTCAAAAACTACTGGAACGATTTTTGACAAAATGTTCCGTGTTGTTCGGAAAAGGTTTATAGCTGAAATCCACCTCCCCCAAAAATTCAGATTTTAGGTAATTTTAGTACACAAATCTAATTATTACTGTTGATTTATAGGTTACCTTGGTAACATGGATGTAAAAGAACTGCAATCCGTGTGCTGTGCGGGTGTCTGTGGCAATAAGTGATAACACGTAAAACCGTCAGCTTTTGGTATGTTTACGCGCCAGGCAACGAAACGAAATATATCATAAAGCATTGCAATGAACGAAATGATTATGGCACAGCAAAAAGAAACAAAAAGAAATGAATATCTGTTTGACATGCAATTCTGCACACAGTTCAATTGTGACTTGAATTATTTTCATCGCTAAGCGGTTTAAATGACAATGTAGAACACTTTTAGTCTGCCCCAAATGTGGGGACTGCCCACCTAGTTTTTTTTTTTAAATAGTATCACGGACAGGACAATCGTACACGACGATCTAGCAACAACAATATCCAGCAATAGCAAAGCATTGCCGGGTCAGTTGGTACAATATTATAAAAATAGGATCTCAGTTTTGTAAACGATCTATCGGATACTACACATGGATTCGCATAATTGAATGCAATACCAAACACACGTGAGATATTGTAATGGCATAATATAATATTTATTTTATTTCGTTGTCGACCGGGACGCACAATCGGCCTATAAGTCATTTCGCTTATAACAGCGTGTGAGTGGGCGGCGGGGTGTACACTTTACACTTAGGGGAAGGGGGATACCTTTCCCCCCCTCTGAAATAAACACTGTACAGATTGCATTAGGATTGCGTATAGACACAAGAATCGCAATATTATATATTATATTATACACGTAGTAATATATAGAAAACCTTCCGGACTTACCGCGGACGTGTGCGTGTGCACAGACAAAGCGCCCTCTATATATACGTACGTACGCACGGACGACCGGCAGCGGCGGCGGCGGCGCGAATCACGACGACGACGACGCGGCGGAAAAACTCGGAAAAGTTGTTGGTTTTTTGCTTCTTTTTTTATTATTTTTTTTTTTTTTTTTTTTTTTTGTCGTTGTTGTCGTATTATACCAACGGACCGTGTACCTGTTTGTGTGTTGTACGAAACCGGCCGTTCTAACGCGGCCGTATTCCGTACGCGTGTGTACGCACGACGGTCGGACGTCACGATATTATCGTATTTTTACACCGGGCGCGGGACGGGACGGACGGAATACGGGGACACGCGCGTGTATTACGGACGACTACGGCGACTGCGACGACGAACCGTCCGAACGCGGAACGGAAAAATAAATAAAATAATTTCGTCCGGCGAGAAAGAGGGCCGCCGACGTCGTCGTCGCCGTGCGGTGCACGCGGTCGCCCGTGTATACGCGCATAAAAGACCCGACGACTGAATGTATATTATAGCCGGAGCCCGTGCGGCCTTTTATTTTATTTTATTATTATTTTTTTTTTTTTTTTTTTTTTTTTTATAGTCCGTCGTCGTCGATTTTATGGCCACGAGGCTATAAAACCTCGGCGCGGAGGAGATCCGCGTAGCCATGTTTGTCGGCCGCAGTCTCCGCGAACGCGCGTATCCCGTCGGTATACCTACGCGCGTATATATACCTACGTTATTACGCTACGTTTACCATCATAGTAATTATTATGTTATCGTCGTCGTACCCGACAAATTCGCTTATTGTTTTTCATTTTGCCGTCCGCGTGTTATGCGCGCCAGTTTGCGTTTTTACTCGTCTATCATATTAATATTATCGTTATTATTCGTGCGGCGCTGTTGATTTCTTTTTGCCCGTCACAACGCAATAACCGTCGTCGTTTCGGGCCGCCCGCGACCGGCGACGAGTGAGCACGGCGTATTGTGCAGTCGCCGCCGCCGCCGCCGCCGCGGACGCCGAGTCGAATCGATCTCGCCGCGCTGCTGCCGCCGCCGCCGACGTGCGCGTCACCCGGACCGGCTAAGATGGCTTCCAGGCGCGCGCACCTCGGTGGGCGCGGCCCGCGGTTGAGTTATTGGACGGCGTCCGGGGCGGCCATGAATACGGACGGCGGTGGCGGCGGTGGCGGTGGTGGTGGTGGCGGCGGCGGCGGCGGCGGCGACAAAAGGTTCCTCCACGCCGCGCTCCTTTCCGCACCACCAACGTTTTACACAAAACCGTCCACGGCGGAATTTCGTCGTGCGGGTATTTTTTTTTATTTTTCATTTTTTTTTTTCCGCCGCCGTCGCCGCTTTGTCCGGCTCCGCGCGGGAGAGACCGGTATAAAATATAATAATAATAATAATATATTGTAACGAAAAATTCTTCCGACGACAATATGATTATTTTTCGACACGTGAATTTCTACGAAATCTGTACCTATATATATATATATATACTGATCGGCGGCCGTGTTTGAGAAAGAAAATATTCGAACGACTCGAGTGGAAAGTAAAAATATATATAACTCATATGGGTAAAAGAAGAAAAAGAAAAAAAAAAAACATCGTATTATAATAACATATAATAACAACAATGAGGCGCGTTGTATTTTAATAATAGACATTTTATATATTTACGCGAAAACGGATTTTTTTTTTTCCTATCGAAAAATCGACACGTGAAAAGACACTGCCCGTATTGATATTATTATATTCAAAATCAACGTTTCGTATAATAATAATAATAATAACAATAAACGCTCCGTATAAGAATTTTCGAGAAGAAAAAATATCGCAAAGGACAAAACGAGTTAATCGTATTCAATATTATATAGAAGGGAAGCCTTGAAAATATTGAACAACAAAATTTCGAATAAAATTAAACGTTACACGCATATTTTTACACGCAAGCACTTTTTTTTTGTCGTACCAATAACTCCGCCGGCCGCCTATATACAACATATATACATATATATTATACATAAAGTAGAGGGAATATATTTGGAAACGTATTGTCGAATAAAGTTACTCAAAAATATTTTGTACACATATGTTGCCGTTAAGGCAGGTAAAATACTTGTTTTTTATTGTATAAATAAATAAAAAAAAAAATGAATTAATATTGTTTTTCTAGTCGAATTACGACTACTGGCCCCACACACACACTGGGCGATTACTAGTAGTTAATTATAATTTATTTATTCGACATTTTGCCGGTTCAAGATTTCGTCATGCGCCCGATATATTCTCGACGTGTTTAAAAATATTATCGACAAATTGAACATTTTACGTTCGGCGGACCGATTCGGCAATAATGAAAATATAATATTCTGTTTTCATAACCTGTCTCAAAAATGTGTTTGAAAAAAACTATAGTATGTGAATTATACCTATATAATCAACGTAATGCTAATATAATACTATTAACCTATAAATCTATAATACTTCTAGTTATCTCTAGTTTAATTCGGCATGATTATATTATACGCTATCAAACCGTTTGTCTGTTATCATTTTAGTCTGAGCATTTATTGAACGCACCTCGTATAAATGTATTTAACTTGTCTGAAAACCGGTCAAAAGAAAAACGGAATAAATGATTCTCACATACTACAATTATAAACACAAATATGATGATAAGAGTTTGTTTTTTTCTGTAAATAAACTGAAGTGAAAAATCGAAAATATAAGTGTGATTATAACGTAAATATTGTCGGTTTTCGATATTTCGATACTTACATCGGCGGCCATCCGAGAGAGAAAAATAGGGATAGAGAGATTTTATTTCGTTTTGTGATTTTTGATCAGTTATATATAACGTATACATATAACAAATTGTCTGTGCGACTTATAAGATCAAGATCGACATATTTTAATGGTGTATTGTATAATCGTACGGTATAACACACATACACTGCTATAGCTGTGGCAACTAGTCCTAATAAATTTCGGTTTAAATGTATGATAATATAATTATATATCGTGTTGAATTATGCCGAATGTGCGGGAGGCGTTCTGTTACATATTGAAAATAGATATATCATATATTGGTATATTAAAATAAAATCTATAGACGACCACTAATTATATATATATATTATTTTTCGTATTCTTATAATCTACATGTATGCATAATATCCGTAGGTGTTCTAAACGATAATTTCGTACTGTTCGCAAATTAAAACCAACCATGCTCTACAACATTGTCGTATTTGTTTCTATAGATACGTCTCGACGGATAACGTTTAAACGAATTATTACTAACGAAATACGTTATTTTTCGATGATATCTATTTAGATTTTCGTCTAAATTTGAACTCAAAATGCTTATAATAAACGACCGCATTACGCTCTGCGACTTATGGTGAACGTCGTGTAAAATTGTCAAGCATTTACGCTTGTCTTAACCAAAACAATATTATCCGCATAAAATCAAATTAAAAATTTAAAAAAAAACTCTAAAACTTAAAATGTCTATAAATAGGTAAAATATGTTTTAATATGTAAATGTTTTACAAACTGGTTGGCCTTAAGAAAGGGCTACATTTAATATTGTGTGAACATTTTAGATCTCCGCGGTTATTTTTAACCGAATTACCACATAAACTAAAATAAATAAACCGCTATTGGCGTAAATTTTCCAAGTTTTCCTGCGGTATTTCCCAATTGTTAAGAAAACTATGAAGGCTAATGAAAATTACACCAATGAGATCCAGTATTCTTTTAGAAAACACTTGAATATCGTAACAAGATTTAGGTTGAAAAAGTGGTTTGCAGATATACAGAATATGAGAAATCAGAATTTATAAAATATAAGAAAGTTCACGTCACTACACAAGATGTGCGCCAGTTTAAATCGATATAAACTCCAATATAATATTTTTTTTCTTCGTATAATTTATATAACTCTTGCACATACGAGTACAGTTGTAATTATATAATATAATCCCGTAAAAAACCGCCGGCCGATTAAAACTATTTTTTATTTTTATTTTTTTAAGTAAACCGGAATTACTTAATCGTTAATGTCTTATTGTATACCCAAAAAATATTTTATTAAATATTTATCGTTTAGTCTACAAATCAATTCGCTAACGCCAACACAAGTTATATAGGCCTAAAGACGTTGGATTGATTAAAATGTTTTTTTTTTTATTATTATTATTATTATTCTATAATGTGTTTGATCTCGAATGGCAAAAGAAAATTACTTCGCACAACGGGTTGAGCGACGAGGTTTATAAAACGGTCGGGCGGGGGGGGAGGTTTTATATAAATTATGACGGTCTCTATAGATACGTATCCTAAAAAAAAAAAAAAAAAAAAACCATTTGAATAATATTTAAACATTATCGAATTACATTACGGCGCAGTATTTGTATTTATTAGTAAATAACTACTATACGCAATACATACAAATGGTAGGACTTTTTTCTTCCGGCCGTATGCCTCAAAACGCCTAAAACCACTGCGAATCGCGGTGTCGCACGTGTATTATGGCGACTTATTATTTGTATAAACCACCTTAACCTCGTCTGACGTGCCGTAGGTCGGGGCGATAATATAATAACAATAATAATATTATATTATGTACACCGCATAATATTATTAAATATATACGTATATATTTTGACGTCGGCGAGCGCAATAAAATTGGACATAAAATTTTTATTGTATACTCTATTACTTTTATTATTATTATTATTATTATTTTTTTTTTTTTTTTTTTTTTATAGCCGCCGCCGTCGTTAATGCGTAATAAAAATGACACGTTTATATTACACTATACAAATAACGGGCGGCGCCTCGTTATAATATTTGACCGGGCCCGCTCGATCGAAGCGATTCTATAATATATATAATATTATTATTATAATATTATACAGGACCGCGCGCGACGGGCTACGGGCGGAGGGGCCGGCGACCGCTGCCGCCGGTGGGGAAAAGACCGCGGCAGCGACGACGACGACGACGACGACGACGACGACGGAGACGGAGACGTTGACGACAATGCCGACGACGACGACGACGCCTCAGACGACGACGGAGACGAGTATATAAAGTGGCAATTCGGCCCAGATAATAAAAACGTATTTTACGATTATTGCGCTACTCATTATTATTATTATTATTATTATTATTATTATTATTTCCTTTACACGCTCGACTTTTTCACCGTTTTCTATATATTATATTTACGCCGCGGCACACTGTTCCGGCGGGTATCTGTACGAACGACCTGTGGGTTCCCCCCCTCCCCCGTGTTATTATACCAATTAAAACGCCGTAACAACAATAATAATAATAATCATATTATTATTATTTTATACGCCGTGTATTGTATAGGTGTAATAGGTATTTTATGCCGGGCTATAAAAGGGGGGAAATACGACGACGACGGCGGAAACGCCGGCCCGCCGTGATTGACAAACCGTAAAGCGATTTCTATTGGTTTTTAAACGGTTTTTTTTTTTTTTTTTATTATTATTTTCGCGGTGCGCTCAGGCAAAGCCGGCCTGGAGTCGTACGAACGTTTGCATTAGCGGTCGCACTCGAAGTTCGAGGGGCTGCTATTGGTAAATAGTATATAAAAACCGGGCACGGTCAATTTTTTTTTTTTGTTTTTCTCGCGTTGCAAACATCCGGAAAAGTATCCAACGTTGCCCGTTGACCCGGAAAAATCGATTAACCGATTAAAAAGTGCGCGGACATAAGTTGAATTCTCTACAAATATGTTACGCGCTTGAAATACAATTTTCAAATATGGCACTCGTATTAAATCGAATCGACGGCGTTAAAATGGATTTATCAAGATGTATGTTTATAATCCGGGATGAAACTAAAAAAAAAAACGTTTAATCCCACTTTATAAAGTTATACGGTCCAATGTGTGTGTGTGGAGGGGTGGGGGGCAATTCACTTATTACGATTTAATACGTTTATTACGATTATTCGCGACATAATTGGATCGGTTGTTGGTTTTTATTCGATTTCCGACATATATAGTTATAGATTAGAATGTTATCTTTCGTAGTTAAGTTAGATATATATATATATATTTTTTTTTTTAAAGTCTCTAGCTTTACTAGTCTGTTTACTCGTAATTTACAAAATAAATTGTATCGTCTCAAATTACAAATATAATAATTAATAAGTAACACTGATTTCATATAAAAGTTTCTTTTTTGCAACAGAAGCAGCAATAAATATATTACCTATATATATATAAGGTAATATTATACAAAACAAAAATAATAATATAAATATTAAGTAAAAAGCATAGGAAGGTTCATCAATATTATATTATTACATTTGAAATAAAAAAAAAAAAAACAAAAAAATACCAACGCGTCAAGTTAGAAAGTTATTCAGAATTTAAACAAACTGATTAAGTTTAAAGGCATTGTTTGACTTCATTCTAACTTCCTAACTATATTAGAACGGTTACCTTTGTATAGTGTCCGGGGTTTGATGCTCGGCGCTCGTACTCGAACTTTGGGCTTTTTTTATTCAGTTGCCTCGGTGTAAGTTAATTTTTTTTTTTTTTTGAATATTCTAACCCAACACCTGGGCAACGTCCGGCGATGACGGCTAGTATAAATTATTATAAACACTGTATTATGTATGTTGAAATACATATATATATATATATATACACCCGCTAAGGTTGTCCACTAAAAAAAAAATATATATATATTCATATATAGTCAACTCGAATCGATATAATAGATATTCATAGATATATAATATGGTTGAAACGTCCGGTCGAACGATGGAAAACATATTATTATATTTTCGAATTGTTATGTACTCTTCGTCACTGAGGGGGGAGGGGGGTACCGATCGTTTCCGAAACGAGAAATGCGTCGGTTTTACTATGGTATTTTTTTATTCTTTTCAATGTGTCTGTGTACAACAGTAGTGGTTTTTGATTAAAAATGTTGTCTAATAGTCGGTGTATTGGTGAGGTCGTTATTCGCTTTTTCTCGTATAGTTACACAGGGATAATATTTACTTATATCAGCGCATTCTAGACTTGCTAAAATGTTCGAAATATTATATCTTTTTTTGAGTTAATTGGACCTTAATTTGACACTTCCTAGTTTTTATTCGGTTTTACGGGGATAAAATTTGTTTGGTTCCTAAAAATACTCATCAATTTGATACAAGTTTCCCCCATAATAGTTGCTCTTGAGGCGCCATACAAAATTATTTTTTCCAATATATGGATGTTTTGGGGTCAAAAAAACAAAAAAAAAAAATAATCCAGTTGAAATTTATTTATTAGTTACAAATTAATATCGTTTTCGAAACGAACTGTGTACAGAATATTGTTTGCCGTAATACGCATTATCACTGCATTTATCGTCGTCCCGCAAAAACATAAACTAAATTAACCTATGTAACCTATATTATTTATCCTACGTTTTAAACTTTCCGTCTACAAAACAGTAGGCCCTCGCCCATTATCGTGCAAACTATGTCGGTTTTATTCATTTTTTTTTTTTTTTTTTTTTTTACAATTTTTTATTTATTAATTTACAACCGTTCGAGTATATTTACTTAATATATAGCGGGTAGATATAGTAATAATATTTATTTATTGTTTACGGGTACCTATATATATATATATATACACATATATACTGCGTGCACTTGTTCATAACACTAACGCGGTATATAATATATATGCGATAGTAATAATATTTATTATGTGGTTTCCGGTGGTAGACAGAATGAGAAATACGCACAAGAAATTAATAATATAAATCGTACCACAACATAATATTATACACGTAATATAATATTTATGGGGAACCCTGCGGGCGGCAAGCGATATTTTTCCAGTAGTTTATTGCGCGTAACCGATAGACGATAATATATATAAATATATAAATTATATCGTTTTTATATATTATATATATTGACCGTAGTGCGAATTATTTATTATCTGCAGGTACGAATTTTATCTGATTTTGTTGTGCCGACATTTTTCTTTCGTGAAAACGCGTAGGTATATATATATAACCCGTGTACGTACGTATACCCTGTGCACGTGGAAAAACGGTTTGAAAAAAAAATACAAAAAACACACACAAAAAAAAACCGCTCAACGTTTTACAATTTATATGCGATAAATTCATATTCTCCGGCTTCTGTCATATTTATCGGTATAGCTAGGTATATACACTCGAGGTAAATTTATATACGCGGGTACTTTTTATTACACTGAACTGTATATTCTATCCGCACGGTTTTTTTTTTTTTTTTTTTTTTAAACTGATTTATTCATTTTATCAAGATTTCTGTCACTATAATTCATTGTTGTTGTTTGTTTCCATTATTGTAGAATTTTCTATTCTTGTTATAAAATAAACCATATCCGATTAACAGAGAAACAAATATAACATGTAAACGGTACATATAATATACGGATATACACACTTATAAAAAAAAAAAAAAAAAAAACCAATAATATATACGGACACATTATAATCGTATAATGGAAATACGAAACGAACACTGGCGGTTAGAATTTAAAAATGGTTCTAAACAAAAATTCAATATAGTTATATACATATACTTAAAAAGGCTATGTAAACATTTAAGTGAATTTGACCAACCGACTAGATATAAGAACGGTTAAAAACGTATATTATTATAAGATAAATTTTACCAGTCAAATCTGTATATATTCGTATCCCAACGACATTTACGTAATATTCCTAGTTATAGTAAGTAAGAACGTTAAACATGTGTATTTCTACTTTTAAATGTACACGATAAAAATATATAATCCGATAAAATACCTACGATTATCAACCGTTTTTTCCCCTTCAATTGAATAGATACTATTATATTATAATCCAATCAAATTGCGTTTATTACTTAAAATTTTAAGTTTTAAACAATTTTTTTGTTTTAACTTACTATAGGGAATATAAATATATAATATATCTATCTGTTTCGAAATTAATCGAAACTATAACTATATCCGCAGATAACCAACAAATTAGAGGTGTCCTGCCTTTTAAACGAAAATCATCATATTTGAACGAAAGACTTGGCGATACTCTGCAGTCGCCGGTTTAGAAACGACCTAATACAATTGGGCCCCCCAAAAAAAATCATTGGACCCCGCGAAAGTATAATTTAAACAAAATCACGTTTAACCACGGTAGATCGTAGTATAATTTATATTACTCGATATTTTATAGTATGAAATAAATTACATATTAGGGAATAATAATAATAACCGGGCCTATTATACATACCTATAGTACGTATTGAATAATTTCGAAGGACTTGGTTTAGTAAAACGTACCCGGGAGAGACGCTTTAGGGGGGCAGATTACGTGCGCACGCGCCTATATGTCTGCACATAACAACTTGAATATGATAAAATAATAAATTATACGACGTTTTTTTTTTTTTTGATTTTTTTTTTTTACGTACGGATAATTTGACCGCAGTTGGCTTATCGGCGTATATAATAATAAAATATGACGCGTGTGTCGTATATGTAAAACAAAAAAAACAAACAAATCACTTACGTCGTCCGGCCCGTGGGCGCGCGTGGCACTGCCGTTATTACGGTTACGCGTAACCGGGCACCGGAGAGAGAAGCCCGTTGGTCCCCCGAGCGATATCGCCGCGACACTAAAATGAAAAATGCGTTCGCCGCGCGTTTTCGGGCGACCAAAGAAAGTCTTAACAACAACTGCCGGCTCACGGGCGTGTCGGTGGTTCGGACGCGGGTTCGTATTATAAACGCGGTCGGTAAGACGGCGGAAAGAAGAAAAAAAAAAAAAAAAAAAAAAATGTACCGTTACGGTTTTCACGTATAATAATAATACTATCTTTCTTGTGCCGATGATATATGTGCCGGCCGTAAATCAAAAGACGGGCCGGGCCGGAGAGACGGGCGGCGGCGTCCGACCGCAAAGGCTCCGCCGCGCGTATCCTAGGCCGGTGCCCATTGTCGTGCTCACGTCCAAACAAACTGCAATGTTGTCCCTATATGTGCACACACACACAATAATAATATAAACGATACACGTGTTTGGACGTTCGCAGGGTGGGTGTACAATAACAATAATAATATAAATTATATATACTTACCCTCCACCCCCCCCCACCCCGGTAGGCCTGTGGCGGCGTGTAACAAATTGTTCAGAAAACCGCGATCCGGGGACCTTCGGGAATCCAAACGTTCGGCACCCGCAGTGGCGGGTATGCCTATAATATTTCGTAGATAACGAATACGATGTGGTTAGGTTAGGTTAGAGACACAAGGTTAGGTTACAAGGGAACACCTTATGTACCTTATACCTATAACCCTATATATTTACATATTTGCGATCCGTCAGACGTCGTCTTCGTTGTAATTACATATAATATGTTATACAACGGGCTTGTATCGAACAACATACAACGATGGATTATGGCAGGCGGTGACCAATACATTTCTTCCGTCCCCTTACCCCTATGCTTAATATTTTTGCCAGACCACTGTATCCCCCGTTATGATTTCTAAACTTTTTTTTGCACACAGCTACTCCTACAATGTTTAAACAAAATATAACAATAATATAATATAATGTAATAGTGTACACACTATTTTGATATTTTGCAATAAAAACAAATTATTTTATTTGTTTAATGAACAAATAAAGTTGCAATATACAATTTTAGTGAGATCCTTGACATTGTTTCGAATTACCTTAGGTTTTTTTTTGTCAGGTTCAAATGATGCAAATCTTTAGCAGCCGTCAGTTTAATTCTTTAATTATTTTTTAATAAAAAATGTACGAAGAAAACGCTCACTCGACCTAGCTCCGTACTAGTAAACGGCAATAGGAACTCGATTGCCTTGTCAGAAAGTCGCTCATAATCGTTTCTATTATCTAACCAAAAACGTATAAGTCGTTTTCTTTTAAACTCGCTTTTTAAAGTTGTATCACATGAAAGTTCCATCATTTTTTTTTCCTTTTTCCCGGATTGATAAAGATGTAAATTTTTGAAACAATTGTTTTCTTCTTCAGGTTTGGAAAAGTAATCTTATTTCTAATGATAATTTTAACCCGTTCAGATGTTCAATTATGATTTTTCTAATTTCCCGAGACATACATGGACAATATTGTTATTCTAAATATACGCCTTAACCGAACAAAGTTCAATACACACCATCACCGCAACCTAACATATTATATTATTATATACATATAGTATTCTATAATCTACATTAAAATTCAAAATTTGCCCGCTATTGCCCAATTTTTTTTCGCGTACCTCAGGTTGGGAACCGCTGGATTAAGGAATGGATAGGACAGAGCGACATAAAGCGTTTTAGAGGCCAAAAATGTTCGGTTCTTGGACGATAAGATAGAATACGAGAATAAGATAAGATACGAGAAGATGAGGCGGTTTTATTCGTTATTATTATCTATGAATATGTATAGAATTATTATCTACGTACATCGGTTTGACAATTGGCCTCAGTTGGCCGCCGTACCGGGCACCGAGCCTCTCTTGAGATTAGTACGGGCATGTATTATCGATGCCCTTATTATCTGTAGATCTATTCAGTGTCGGTGCCAGGATTTCTTATCTGGGTGGGCCAGTGACGTAACGAGAACCGCCTGTCGCCTGTCGGATGGTTACGATAACAGGTTAATAAAGAAAAAATTCATAATTTTAGAAAAAATCAAGTTAACGATTTCTGCTTAATTTTACTTTAAATGCATAGCATAATAAAACTACGATTTATATGTACGATCATTTCTAAATATTTAAAAATATGATGTAATACAAATACAAAAATACTATGAAATCATACAGGGTGGCGCTGCCACTGAATTTATTCATTTTATCTATACGGTGTCCAATGGATCAACGGGGCAGTTGTCCGAAAATTATAAGAGCCCAACACGAAAACCGTCGAACGTGTCGCGCATGCCAAAATAATTGTCTACCATCGGTGTCAGGACACACACGCTGCTATGTTATATCTATAATTATTTTTTGATCGAATAGCAATAACATTTATAACGGCGTACAATAGTTAGACGAGTTGAATATAGATACACGTATGATACACATGATTTCGGGAACCGTAAAATATAACTTTGTACATCTATAATACGTTACGATATGATGTATATAGGTAGGGTTATCATAAGTCCGGATTTGAGAAAAGTCTCTGATTTTACAAAGGTTAAACGTTTTACACGGTTATGTCTATACAAAAAGTTATGTCAGGTGCCAGATCTCCGTGTTCACTCTGTATAAATGTACTTTCAATTTTTGTTTAAATTTTTTCGCGAAACGTCACAAGTGACGATACGTTATTGTCGTTGTTGCCATACAATAAAAGATTAACGTACTTAACCTAATCATTCTTGTGTAGACATTTTGTTCATAGACCTAAGTAAAATTATATTAATGGGAATAACAATATTGTTTATCTTCAATTCACCCCTCCCCCCAACGTGAAACGCGACTTTGATGTCCGGATTTGGTCTGAAAACATTATGGTAAATTTTGTCGACGACCGTCAGCAGCGTTTTTTTCGTTTTCGGAGGTTCTTTATCGTTTCTCGGGCCCTTATCTATATCGGACAACTGGTATGTCTAATCAATATAGGTACCTACCTAGTCGCAATATCGCCGAAACGGTTTAAACGTATTATATATCTATGTATATAATAGTAATAACAACGGGTGACGGAAGCGTTGTGTAATATATTTAGAAGGAAAAAAAAAAAAATTATAATTTCGATCGTTATACAACGCCAAACACGTTTGTACGAGATACTCGAGAGCGTGATTTTTTTTTTTTTTTTTTTTAAAAATTCCTCTTTTAATCAACGCGTAAAACACACACAGGCACGAGGACACACGCTGTGCGCTTGTGACGTACGGCGTGTCGGGAAGTGCAATACACATGGTATTATTTTTTTTTCTCCGACAGAAGTTAATTTCGTCTCTCTGCGTAAATTATGTACGATGTTTTTCCCCTCTGCATAAATACGAATGTCGGGGGTAGGAGAAAAAAAAAAAAAAACACCGTATATATAATATATAGCGTGTACGTACACACGATATGACGCATACGTATATTATTATATATAATCTCGAGACGCGTCTTGTGCGGGACTATATACGTATAGATATAATTATTCCAGAGACGTCGTATATACAATAATAATAATAATAATAATAATAATAATAATGTTTTATAACTAATATTTTTCTCATCGTCTTACGGTCCGCGTCGCGACCCGTACGGCGGCGGAGGAGTCTCGCGTCATCGTCGTCGTATATAAATCACGCGCACGGTGGAAGCCGGGGATTTCGTGTGTGTGTGTGTGTGTGTGTGTGTGTGTGTGTGCGTGTAGGGTGTACGGTACACCACGTGCGCGCGCGATGGTTCCGGGGGTTTCTAATAATAGTGATAACTATAAAAGCGCTCGTATAATACTTCCTTCCGCGTGTGTATATACATACGACGTATAAAGTTTCTGGCGGGCCGAGGGACGGCGGCGGCGGCGGCGGCGGCGGCGGCGGCGCGAACGTTGAAACAACATCGTTACTCAGTCGGTGTGCGTGCGAGCGGGGCGCGGTCGGGCGGCCCGCGGTATAGGGCGGAAGGGTTCGCCGAGGAGGGGCCCGCGTACGGGAGGGACGCGAGTGGGAAACGGAGGAGCAGCAGCAGCAGCAGCAGCAGCAGCAGCAGCAGCAGCAGCAGCAGCAGCAGCAGCAGCACGGTTGACGTGTATATATATATATATATATATATATATATATATATATATATATATATATATACGTGTATACACACGTACAGCGTGTACCTATATAGGAAGACGCGCGGAGTCTTGCCGCGTTCGCTGGGGTTTGGCCGCCGCCGCCGCCGCCGGCCATATTTCTTTTTTAATCGTACGAATAACTCAGGCCGCCGCCGCCGCCGCCGCCGCCGCGAGAAAACTTATCCCGCCAGCTGCGCGCACGCCGCCGCACACATACTCGCACACGCACACTCGCGTTTCGTTCGTCTTAAACACAAATTTATATTACACCGTTCATCCTTCCAATATATTATTATTATTATTATTATTATACTGCTGCGGTCTCGCCCCGATTTACACGCACGCACGCGAAATACACGGATCGTATTTATTATTACTATAACGAACCGGGGATCCTCGATCGGGGGGGTTCGGTGCGTCTCACACTTGCGCGCCCTCTCGCGGCGCGCGCGTATATCGTGTACGCGCGTTATGTAAATCGCCGTGTGTTGTCCGCGTAGATTTACGGATTTACCGACCGGCCGTCGTCATTTATATACATATATACACGCGTGCGTGTAAAACTCACCTACATAATATTATAATAATAATAATAATAATAATAATAATATATCAGTTTACGTGTGTGCTGCGCCTACGAGAACCGCCCGTATACCATCGCGCCTATACGTTACCGGTGACGCGTAACAAGTATTTCCAATTTTAAGCGTCCATTTTTTATTACGATATAGGTAATGCAATACCGTCGCAGTTGCCGCACTTATGAATAGCCGGCGGCCAGGCGATTTCGTACCCGACGATGCGAATGGAACGCGTGCCGGCCCGCCCGCCCGCCCGCCGCCGACCCGGTAGAATTCACTATGGTGCTGAGCGAGTAACAAACGTCGTTTCGCTATAATTTGTTTTTACAATTGATTAATTTTCGGGTACATCATTTTTTTTTTTAAATTCATATTTCGTCTACGTCAATTATCGAGTACTTACCCTCCCTTTCCGGGCCAGGAGCGATCGATCCGCTCAATATATAGTTGAACCGCCCCTGATTGTATATATATATATATATATATATATTAAAAAAAAAAAACGCGTTTTCGGTTTTCCGAAATTTATCATTCGTATCGCATAATCAAATTAAATGCACCCGGTGTTATACGGCATAACGTTTCCAATATTATAATTCAAAAGTCGAATAACAAAAGAAAAAAAAACAACTTGTTATATTGTTATAGGAATGATTATTACATACGTCGAATTATTTATTGTTTTTATTATACTGTTTTCATTCGGATTTCAGACAGATGCGTTGAAATATATTGCACTATCTCTCAATGTGTGATGTACAGTAGTAGTTCATAGGCGCAATTTGTAGAGGCATAGTTTTATTACCGATTAATGTTCACACAGCTGATCGGGTCCCCACTGCTGGTCGGTTCATATGGGGAAAAAAAATGTATCCGGAGTACATCGCACGGTTGGTGTTTATAGAATTAATTAAATCGAATTCAGAAGAAGCTAAACGTTTATCATAAACGTTTCCATGTTCGCACTTTAACTCATCCCAATCCTCTTGTCAAAAACCTTGCTAATCCTACAATCACCGGCAACCCCCCGAGACGGTTAAAACGGAAATGGTGTCGTGACCTGTTGGCACCAAATATTAATATTAATTAGAAAAAATATATATAATTAAAATTACAAATGAAAGTGTTAGGTTAATGGGTGGCTGCTTTTCTCAAAAATGTCACGTATAAATGTTATTAAGGATATGATGTATTTTTTTTAAAATCATTCGTATATAACTAATCTGTATCTCATCTTCTTATTGTGCCCAAGTGGTATAGATTGTAGATTGCATTTAAAAATAAAAAAAAATTAAATCGAAATAAAATTCGATTATCGATCTCTGGCTTTGGGATCTGGGCAAAAAAAAAAAAACGTTATACGTTGGGGTCCTTGACCCTCGCCCTTCCCCCTAAATCCCGGACCGTTGGAATCGCTGGCGAAATTTGATGTACAAAACTCATAGAGAATCCGTATACGCCGGACATGCTTATAGTTTTATTTTAATTGAAAATTACCGATTCGCGTGTGAATTATTTACGCGAATATAATAAATTAAACCTAATTTAATCTACGATTCGTTTTCGTGTTGATAAAACAACGCGTTAAAAATAAACCCTATTCAAATTTTTACGAGCATATATATGTATTACATTGCACACGCGCATTATATTATAATTATACAACACGAATTATATTCTCTATTGCGTACTCGTAATAACATTAACACTATGTTTCGGAGTATATATATATGATCGTATTTTAAACGGATTATAATACTACGGCGGCGGTATTATTATTATTATACGGTTACATCAATCGTATCGTAAACATTACGTATTATTATAAATAACGATACGAGTAGTAAACGCTGTCGCACAACAATTGCTAACAATGTTACAATTACGGTTATTTGTACGGCAAAACGCGATTGGACACGCGTACAATATTTACAATATACATTAAAACGATAGTGTTGATTAGATAGTTATGACGTTATTATAGGTACAACTAACGGTCGTATGAGTAATATTGTTTTCATCCCGCCAGTTAATTTGGAAGTAAATATACAATATTCTAAACAAGAATAACGTGTCGTCCGTGATCAAACATCGTGCAAACGCCAATATTACCGATAGACGTTTAAAGATTCTAAATATAAGAGAGAGAAATAATAATAATAATAATAAAAACAATTCGTGATCGTCGCGCGTAAGGCCGAAATAATTAATTTTTTATTAAAACGTGTCTGTTTAATATTCTTCCGGACCGCGGGCCTTTCTATCGTCTATCGTCGAAAAAAAACAACACGTGACCATATTTTCGGATCCGGTTTTTTTTTATAATAATATATATATATATATATATAATACCGTCAAAACACACGTACCTAATTTAATCGACGACGGTGTTCCTTAATATTTTTTTAATCACTTTTTTTTTTCTATACCACATTTGTTATTATACATAGGTACTGCACCGGCGCGCGCGGTTATTACACGACTCCGTCGCGTCTAATAACCGGCGCAAAAATTATTATTACATATTTTTTTTTTATTTTTTTTTTTTGTTTTTAATCGTTTTTTTTCCCCTGCGCACCTATGGTTACGTGTACAAAAGTAGACGACAAGGTCCGTCAAATAATACGCGATATTATTACGCGGTATTTGCGGTCCACGTGATTACCTAACCCCGTGTATCCGTATAATATAAGAATATTCGATCGGTTTTTTATTGTTATATTCGGAAGTCGCGCACGTGTACATTAGAAATTGAACGACGTTCGGACTTTTCGGGTATTCGTCGCGATCTTTGACATCGTTTCGGATTTACATAATAATAATTCTCTATAAAATATAAAATAAAATAAATTGTTGTGTTCACATCGTTCACGTAGTACCCGACCGCGGTCCATATAAACACAACCGTAAATCTAATTCGACGATTTGATGGCCGAAGTTGCGTTTATATTATGTGCATAATATAATGCACGGACTTTTCGGGTATTCGTCTCGATCTTTGACATCGTTTCGGATTTACAAAATAATAATTCTCTATGAAACAAAATAAACGATTGTGTTCACATCGTTCACGTAGTATCCGACAGCGATCCATATAAACACAACCGTAAATCTAATTCGACGATTTGTTGGCCGAAGTTGCGTTTTTTTTTGTTTAAAAAATATATATTATATATTTATAATACATATAGTAATACGGTTATAATTATTAATTATTATCGATTAGACGTAAAAATGATAAGTAATTTTCACAAGGTATAATATCATTGACACCGTCATATTTATTATTATTTTGTCACCGTACCACAGAATAAATTATTATTATTGGTTATAAAGACCGGTTATACCGTATAAAATAATAATCAACGATGAAATACAACATTAGAAATTTTAATTAAAATAATTTATAAACGTAATTTTTTTCCTCTTTCCGCCATCCGGGCGTTACCGCTTGTCTAGAGCTCTGGAAAACATTTGTTCGCTACATATTTTCGGTGTTTCTCGAATACCCGAATTCAATTTCCGTGTATTATTTCAGTATTGGAATGATATTCGCCGGTTCTAATCTCGACCAGAGTGATTGGGTATTTTTTAGTCGTGTTCAATTATCTGCAATTTACAGCGTCCGAAAACGTTCCCGGTCAAATTATTACGATCCGCCGTGCGGGATAGTATGGGGCAAAAATAATATTATTTGTACGGTTTTGGCGAATGTATAAAATACTTAGTTATAGTTTTTTTCTCCACCAAAACCGCCGCGATAATAAGCCGAGAACGGGGTTCATTATTATTTTTTTTTTTTCGTCCGTCATTATTATATTTAACTATTCGCGTCGAAACGTCGACGTGGTTTTTTTTTCCCTCTATCGTTTCTTTAAAGTTTTATATTACGAGCACCGAAATATAATATTATTATAATTTCTGTTGGACGGTGTGCGGTTTCCGCAGTCGTTTTGAATATTTCAGCCCGAATAAAAAAAAACAACAGATTTATCGTCCGTCCATTTTTTTTTTTTTTTTTAAAAAAAATTTTATTTATTTATTTTTTTATCCAACTGGCAGACCTCTAAAATGGAAAAAAAAAAATAATAATAAAAAGAAGAAATCTCCGGAAAATCTAAAGCGATTATATTATTATTATTATTATTATTATTATTATGTATATACGATAGCGACATGACGTAGGTTTTTTGTTATAATATATTATGTTAGCCGCTCGTAGCCCGCCATCGTGATGTGTGCGCGAGTGTATAAATAATTTCTATATAGTTTTGTATGTAGGTTTTTTTTTTTTTTTTTCTCTCGAAAATATTTAAAACCAGTTCACGATCAACGAAAACCGACGACCGGTGTCCGTTGTAACACAACTTACACGGGCCATTCGACATTCTGATCACGAACTGCGGATGATGTATTTTTGATTGTCGGAGCAGCGTTTTCTCCGACAAGGCGGTGCCGGTGTTCGCTTGGTTGACGGTGGATATAAACATTTCGTGTACGTATTTCACCTACGTGAAAATAGCGTCTCGTTATAATAAATCCCGGGGGAAAAAAAAAAATGAAAAAATAAAAATATATATTATGCATATATATAAAGGTATAGGTGTACACGGATACTATATAATGTCGTAACGATTTCCCGGCCGTACACGAAAAATAATTATCGTAAATCGGACCATAACAAAAATATTATATTATGTTTACCGGCTATACGAAAAGTACAAAACAGTTTTTTTTTTTTTTTTTTATTAGCGCAACTGTATTACGTAGACATATTATTTTAATTCGTGCACCAGCAATTATAATTTATCGTACTCACATTTCAGGCAACTATATAATTATAATTATAATTATTTATCCATTAAACGATTTTTTTTTTTTTTAAGATCTCACGGAATTCAAATTCTATGCCATGAGTTTTTTTTTGAAGAAACTCCCATGAAGCGATAGGGTAATTTTTTTTATTGCTTGAATTTAGAACTACACACATATACCTATTAGTATAGAATTTAGATTTCTCATGGGTTTTCGTATATTTTAAACGTAAAATCTTGTATTGGGTTTCATTGCAATTGAATTTTTTAAGCGTTGTAAAAACATCCCTAAAAAAAAAAAAAAAAAAAAAACCGTTTGCCTGAGATTTCGTATGGAATCAATTGAAGTTAAAAAAATTAAAACCGTGGCAGTCAAGTTGTTAAAAACAAAAAAATTAAATAACGTTGAGTGGTCGCCCACGCCACACAATAGATGGAATCAGAATGGAAACATTGAAAATTTAACACGGACGAATTTTCTACGGTATTTTCGGTCATTATCTCTGCGTCTCTAAAACCATCTGTTTTCTTATCAGTCATTGAACCATTATTCGAATCGTTCAACCGCAATATTCATCGATAATTAATCAACATTATTAGTCAAAAGTGCATAATTTAAATCTAAATAATATATAATTATATGCGTTAGTAATAATATTTACAAATAACTTTTGTTTATGGCACATCGTTGTTAATGTTTATAAATATTTTTACTAAATTTTGACTGCACGAAATATGATCCATAAAAAAACATACACACAAACAATCGTAGTAAATAATTATCTCAATAGTATGACAACGCATACGAAATGACTTAGGTGGCCACTTAGAAAATGGCCGTCGTTTTTTCGTTTACATAATAGGACTCAATTCCGATTGCGATTTCTTTCTGAATACATACGGCATTTAACATTTAACAAGTACGGTTCGGGTTCGGGTTTGTTAATTTAAAGAAAAGTTCGTATCGATCCGGGTTTAAAGTCCGGGTACATAACATCACTAATATATTATATATAAAAATAATAATAATAATAATAATAAAAAGGAAGGGCGTGGCGGCGAACAAGAATTTTTTTCTTTTCGCATATTATTATAATATAAACGAGTGGAAAATGCGTACTTAACAACGGCGGGCGACCGGGCGAGATGAGATATTTATTATTAAATTCCGAACGTGTTCCGAAAAACCTCTGGGGCAACACAATCCGAAGCTATACTATAATATATAATATATAGGTATACCCACTACTATAATATTATAATAGATCGGCCTGTTTTTTTATATTTTTTTTTCAATTCGAAAATCACGTTATACGCGTATCCATACGGAAGTGTCTGTTACGTATCTGAGAAAAAAAAAACCCCCTTTGCTCGGGATCCGAACGAGTAAATATTAGAGGGCAATCCGATCGCCCGAATTCGCGTCGTGTACGTTTCAAACTATTATAACACTACTACTACAATTATCATTAATATTATAAAATACACAGGGTCAATGGAAAATTTAGGGGGGAGGACTGGGGCTAATGCCCCGGGTGCCAAATATTAGGTTGTTTTGTTTTTTACGAAAAAAAAAAAAAGTAGTATACAAAGTGTAGTAAATCGATTACAGTTTACTAAACAAACAAAATTACAGCCTATAACGGGTCTATGAGGCATTTTTTTTTTTTAATCTAATGTAAATTAAAAATAGCAAGACTACAACTGATAAAACCACTGGCAAAATTAATACCCGGGTCGGTCCACTCGTACTAAGGTACTGCTCACGGGTGGGCCACACTGTTGTAGGTAAGAAGTTGACCATGCAGAAAGTAAATTATGTGTCTACTGCTTTTTTATAGCATCCCGTGGACGATTTGTTTTGTTGAAGTACTACATAAGGTCGCCAAAAAGTTTATTTATCCAATTTTTGTAAAAAGCATAAAATTTAAAGTCGTTGGATTTGATATATAACAATTCCTGCTCAGATGACCTCGGTCTCGTATAGATAGAAGTATTACACTGATTTCTTAAGGGGGAGCAGTAAAATTTTGCCCCAGTACCCTCGCCCGACGCAAAACGCCTAAATGCGCCACTGTGCACGTTAGCGTTTTTGCAGCCACACCCAATCAGTGGTGTGTCCACTATGTTGAGTAAAGTTGTCTTTACTCAAGAAGCCAGGGGTTTTTTTTTTAAATATACAGCCCATTCCACTCATTTTATTTTAAAACGCATCAAACCAAATCAAACCGAAATCCGTGTATAATAATATGTTTTGAGTGGGACTAGGATTTTATAGAGCATTTGCTAATGGTTTTTTAGGATACAGAGTGAGTTACATTCCGTTTGCTGTACCGTAACGGATTCCTAATATAAAATACGATATAGTTATATTTTTTTTTACATATTTGAAGCGTTTTAAATAAATAAATTCGTGCTATTTTCGAAGTTACGGTACTATTATTTACTAATATGACGTTAAATATTATTTATTTCGTGTTTTCATAAATCTCGTTTTAATCTAATGAATATATATATATAGTCGCATTTCCGTTTTATTAAATAATATTTCATATTACTATCGTTAAGTTTATTTTAGTTTAATTTATTATTTTATTTTGTAAATTACAAATAAAAAAAACTGACCATTTTGTTTTTTGGCTCAAGGGCATATTATAAGTTTTTTTGTTTGTTGATAATAGCGCATATTTCAGTACTTTTCAGTGCTGTAAAATCCGAGTCCCGGTTACGAGTATTGTTATAACGTAATATTAAGAGATAATATTTATTTGTATGCAGGGGTCAATCTCTGGAACTACTGAACCGATTCCGAAAATTCTTTCACACATATGTCTGCACTATTCCCGAGTGACGTGGACTATGCTTAATTACGATAAAAAAAAAAGTAGTTTGGGTATTTCACACCGGGGTTTTGGTATATTCGATACGAAAAATGAATTTTTTTTGTGGATAACTTTGACGACAAGAACGAAAAAAAAAACAGTAAATTATTAGTTACTAATGATTGCTAAAATAGTCGGAAAACTGTGAAACACGGAGAGAGACACGGTAAATATTATTATTTTGTTTTACGTTCAATACAGGCGAACGGTCAAAGTCTTGCCGGGGAGACCATAGCTGTTTTAAAATATAGTTAATTCGGGTACAATTAATATTGTAAAAAAAAAAAATCGTGTCTTATACCATCCCGTCCACTTAAATTTCAACGGAACCCCTCATAAAAAAAAAAAAAACAACCATTATTATCGCCACTGCCGATGAATTCGATACAGTTCACTTTCACCATACATATACGAGTATATAACGATATTGCACAGAAAACAGAAATCACTCGCGTGTACTCCGTCCCTTTTATTGTTGTCGGCGTGTGAGAAAATAATAATAATAATAATAATAATAAAACACGTTCGATTTTTATTTATTTATTTATTTATTTATTTTTTCGTTCTCTGCACACGAACCTCTGTCGGCCGTACCGGTATGACGTCACACAGCGAACCGTGTGCGCTTTGTTGCGTAGTGTATACATTATAATAGATATTCGGTCCACTCTCGTGCGCGTGTGGTTCCATTTCGTTTCGTTATTATTATATTATGATTGCAGTTAGGCCATACCTACCTATATACGTATATAGGGAAAAAAAATATCGGATCCACGAGCTATACAAAATAATATTATACTCGCCGGGGCCACCGGTAACATTGTAAATCAAGTATATAAAAACCGGACGGACGGCCGGGACACGCCTACGACGTCGTCGTCGTCGTCGTCGTCGTCGGCGGCGGCGGCGACGAAACAGGACGCCGCCGAATTCCCATATTGGTCGTCGGCGACACGGCGCGGCGGTACACCTCGGATTAAACAAAAAAAGAAAGAAACAGAGTTTTATTTTTTCTTCGGCCAGAAACGAATAAACAAAAAAAAAAACATATATATATATATATATATATATATATATATATATTATAGTTATAATACAACCGATGCCCGAAAACTGTTGTTGCGCCGACGCGGAGAATAAACGAAAAAAAAAAAAACGAACGCCACGCAGTTTTACGTTTGTAGAATTAGGTATACGGACCGGTGCACGAGATACGTTTTTTTTTATTTAGATTATTATTGATGCGCGTAAGATAATACAGCAAAATTACGTTGGTCCTAAGAGCACATGAGTCAACGGCGTTCAGGTCGGTATCGGAGTTTAAACGGCAAAATCCAATGGTTTCGGGCGTTTCGAGCGAGGGCCGTGGATTCATTTTTTATTTTAAAAATTCGCCGTATAAAAAAAAATCACTGCATCAATATTTTATCATTTTAATATCTATTACGAATGGTCCGGATCGTGTATTCTCGACCCTTGATGTGCCGTATTATAATATTATGAATATGTACTAAAAAGTATGTGTATATAAAAAAAAAAAAAAATAGAATTCTATTATAACTGCAGCCGCGGCACAGTAAATAATTATCGGACAAATATACCGCAACGGTGTTCGCATTTTGTAAACTATTGGAATTTCGCGGCATTAAAACCCGCGGGGAAATGAGTAGAAATCCTAAACAAAATACGTAATTATTATCTTGATAATATACGCTCGTGTGTTATATATTTTTTTTTATTAAACGAAAACGGATGCCCGTTGAAAATAAAGCGACATCGAGGATGCGCGGAGGATACGAGGGACCCGGCATCGGATTGGCCATGGACGCGCGCGCGCGGTAGTCGTTTTACTTAAACCGATCCGTGCGGCAATATAGGGAATTTTATGTTTTTTTTTTTCGTAGATTTGAATTTTATATATATATATATATATATAGGTATATTATTATAAAAGTAGAATAGAGAAAAAAAAAAACCTAATAGGTATACACGTATAATATATATAAATCGTTCGGCGGCGGTAAAACCCTACAGGGAAACGCGCGATGGTGCAGTTTTACGGAAGATGTGTTTCCTTTCTGTGTGTTTTTTTTCCCCAAGACGCGCGCGCGCGTATTAAACAAAACGAGCGCGTTAAAGGAGATAAAAGAGGCAATATAATTCCGCAATGCGGGCGTTATATAAAGTATATATATATATATAAATTTCCCGAGTAAAGAGAAAACGGGGTAAGTGAGATAGATAGAAAAAGAAAGAGAGAGAGAAAGAGAGAGAGAGAGGAGGAGGAGGAGGAGGTCTCTAAATAAAGCAATAACCGTAGATCTGTGTCCGGGGGGCACGGTTTACCTAACTAACTCCCGGAGCATTATCTCTGTGCGAAAACTTTCAGCTAAATTGACTATTTCCAAAGGTCTTCTTCTTCGTTTTACTTTATGCGGCACCGAGCGATTCCGATTTTTATCAGGCCGTAAACTTTTATCGTCCCACCCCCGCCGTTTTCGGCGCAGCCGACGTTGAATTCATTTTTATTTGTGGCCGTCATAAATTTGCCGGAACGGAAAATATGGATATTACCGCTGCACCACCACCACCACCAGCAGCAGCAGCAGCAGCAGCAGCAACGACGTTAAAACAACTCGAGAACAACTCACCCCATTTAACGGCACTCGCGTCTACTACGAGTATTATTATTATATAATAACGTTCTGTCGGTATATACCGGCTAAGTTTAATCAATCCATTAACAAGACCTTAATGCCCTCTTATTTTTTACTTTATTATTTTTTAACCGTTCCGCCGCCGGGGGCGTCCGGGTATACTGCAGATTTACCGCCCGAATTGACCAATTACAGAAATTAAATTGATCGCAATTACGTTTTATACGCCGCAGTTTCCCCGCATTGATTTACACCGCGTCGCGTTTAAACGGTTTATAACGCGATCCGAGTAGGTACTCCTCTTAACAGATAAAAATATAAAATATTGATGCAAAAAAAAAAAACTAACAAATTCGAATCTAAAATTAATAGCCCGGCGGTAAATTCATACGTTTTAAATTGAATCGCATTATATCGTACTTTATAGTTATTTTATTAAAATTTACCCAATGTTTATATATCTATAATTTTTATAAGCGACTTAATACATTTTTAAATAATATTATTGGCTTAAAACTTTATACATTTTTTAATTTTAAAACACGCGTACCTATGAGTACACCGCGTTGTTAACTTTAAAACATCTTATATATATATTATTGTTTAATAGAGAAAAGTTTATACGATTTTTAAATATAATCTATAAAGATTTGCAAACTTATATTTTTATTATCGGCAAATAATACATTTACGTAGAAATTAAAGACCTAAAAAATGTCACTAAAATATAATGAAGAATTTAAATACGCTTTACGCGATTTGGTGAACAATTCTGCCAAGTTGGATAATCAATTTGGTAATGTAGCTCTTATTAAAACAATCGTAGGGGTTTTTTTTTTTTTTTTTTACAAAACTAACATTCTTCTATAATAATATTGGTTTTTTTTTTTTTTTTTTTATGCAGACAGAGTACGTTGCACGGAATGGATTCACAAGCTGGTCATGTTGCCGGACGACTCTTTAGAAAATATTAAAATTCGCAACGATTATACGCAATATTTACGTATCATGGTCAGAGCCGGTTGTCTTCACGGCATATTCTCCGATAGTCCACCGACTACCGTGATTCCGTTTCCCGAAGCTATGGTAATGAGAAAACAAATATTATATAATCAAACGCTATAGGTGCGCAATAATATAATAGACAGAACAGTAAGAGATACATAATTATAACTGTGATAATTATCTACTTCTACTTCTTCTTCTTCTTCTTCTTCTTCTTCTTCTTATACTTGCACAGAGGAATACTCTCCGACAAGAGCGCCCGCAAAAATATAAAACGGGGGAGGCCAAAAATATTTAATAAAAAATATTTTATCTCTTTTACCGTACTTCCGTGCGTGCTATCTGCAGTATTTAAGGATACATAGATCGGCGTATTGAAATATTTTAGAACGATAATAACCGTTTTTTTTTTTTTTTTATGGTATCAAAAACCAATTTTCGCACCGTACGAGTTAAAACCCTATTGTTAAAACGGTGAAAATTTGGTTTCTTGAATAAGATCCATATAACCCGAATAGTTTTGCCTACACAAAACAGTTTTTAGTGTTTATTTTTTACAGTCGAATTACCAGTGGTGTAGTACGTCCTCTCAAATGTTGAATACAAACTGAAATTAAATATAATTGTTAATTATATTAATATATTATACTATACGCGATGGGGTCAGAGACTAAAATTTGCGTTTTATCTGCTGATCGACCTTCGTTTCTCTAAATATGCTTTCCGATAATTCGGCACTGTTTTCTTTTTTTTTTTTACAAATGATAAAAATATGAATATTAACTAAAAAATCTGGAGGGGGGGAGGAGGGCATGGAAATCCTACGCGAGCGTCCCCGTGAGTTTTGTCGCCATCATAATCTCCTTTTACTCGACCCTGAATTATCTCTTCACTCTGGTCTTGTATACTCTCGTTCTATCAAGTGTATCTTCCACAACGTCTGTCCGCGGGCATAACTATAGAATTCGTTTAAGTTACTGGGGGGGGGCTCGAGTCTCTTCGTCCACTAAAATATAAAACTATTCCTGTAGTTTTCAAATTTTTTTCCCGCGAAAGAACTATAAACACGTTTACGGACGATAAGCCCCACACCCTCTAATTACGCCGGTACGTCTGTCGGTATGTTCCTAGGTCGACCTCGAGGCGTTTTAGGCCCGTTGGTTTCTAAATCAGAACTGCTCTGCTTTGTATCATCGCCGTCATTCTCGATTTTTTGCGCCCGAGCCGTTCTTATCGTTTGTCACAAAACTGATTTTGAGTATTTTTACAGGGCAAGTACATAGCGGCTAAAGTGCCGTCGCTGCCGCCCATGGGACCGATTAACGTGTACATGAAACATTGGTCTCCGGACGGAAGAGCTTACGTGGCCATAAAACCGATACCGGGAAAAGGAGTTTTGACCTATTTGTCGGTCACTCCGCAGCCCGACTGTTCGCATTAAAACGCCGTCGCGAAATTATTTTAATAAAGCGCAATCGTTTTTAAAATTCCTATCGTTTTTATATTGAACGCTATTGCGTATTCCGGAATGGTTCGCGTATACACTTCACGATTACGCTGTGTCGGTTTTATTTGGTTAATTATGAATAATATTTTATTAACACGTATCTAAATTTACTACATTTATATACGTATGCATTTACATATCTGTCGAAGTGATAAATTATTATTAAAATCGACCGAGTCGATATTATATAATCATCGTCGTAGTGCGTTAGGCGTTTGTTTTCAGCGTTCGTGGTGTCCGCGACAGAGGCCATCGGGCGCTATGAAAATAAATTGTAAAAAAAAAAAAAAAAAAATAAATAAAATAACCGATGACGCAAAGTGTCCGTTTTGTATGTTAATTAAAGCACTTTCGAATGTATTTATTTGATTGCTCGTAAAAACTTCGTATAGGTCGTATAATACCTATAATACGCGTTTGTTGTTTGTATTATACCCGCACACAGTGGTCGATTTATTTTTTTTTTTTATTTTATAAGCGTACAACTATTACTGTCCCGTAAAATATATTTAAGCACCTAGAGATCTCCTATCCTCACTTATATCGTTTATTTTATGGCATGCCTATACCTGTCTGCCTACCGTATATACGAGATCGCGGAATGTCGGCCATCGTGGTGTTTTAGAGGGACGGGATGATTGAGGAGAGGAGAGAGAGAGAAAAAAGAAAAAGAAAAAAAAAAGAACGCGTATTATATTATTATTATAAAATCGAAGAAATGCGTCCTATTAATATTAACGGCCGATGTTTTAGAGCCGCCACTCTACAGTATAATATTGTTATTATTATTTTGAATGTAATTCCCGCGGCGAGCACACGGGCACAGTTATTATATTATAATAATTATATATTTAATAGGTTGTATTACGACTTTCGTGTTTTCGTGTCTAATGTCAGGTATAATATTTATATATATTTAGAAAATTATACTGCTTGTTCCGTTTATGTGGATAATAGCCGAAACACGCAAGAGGAGTTGTGCGTAACAACGAAAGCCAAAACACTGTATTTCGGATAGAACGCTACGAATACGTTTTTTTTTTTTTTTTTTTCCTCCCCTTTTTCTATTCGTGTGTTTTTTACTCGCGACAAAAATAATATTAAACGACGACAAACGAGGCCCGGTGACGGGGGACACTACCTGTGTTGTAGGCACATACGCACATATCGTGTGCGACAGAATTTCCACTATTAATACAAATTTCTACTACTAATAATAGTAATTCGAAAATAATAATGGGTGAAAAAAAATCTAGAAAAAAAAAACGTGCCGGCAGATCGTGTTTGTTCAAGTCTTTGTTAATGTATATCGGATAAAATGCGAACGCGCACGAGCGTTACCAATGGACGATAATTTATTATTATTTAAATTCGTATTTTGGCCTTGAGTTTTCGGGTGTTTTTTTTTTTTTTGCGTTTTTAATTAACGCCTTAGGATACCTACGCGAACGGTAATTAACCGGGTGCGTGTGTTTGTTAGCCCACGTGGCGTTTAATCGATGTCGTAAATATTTAAAAAAAAAAAAAAAAAAAAAAAAAAATGGTAAAACTTTACCCGAAAATACATAATAATATATTTTAGAAAACGCCGGTGACGCTGCTGCAGAAGACCGATAGCAAACGATGAAAAAAAAAAAAACGGCCGACAACCGGTATATATATACAAGCGTTTCAAAGCTGATAAAAAAAAAAAAAAAAAATAATAATAATCATAATAAATAACGTAGTTAACCGCGATAAGAATCTAATTTCAATTTAAAAAAAGTGTTAATATAATTATTTAATACCGAGGAAAAAAAATGAAATCATGTTCAGTCTATTCGACACAACACACGCGTTGCATGTATAATATATTCGCCGTATTACAATAACAACAATAATAATTGGTTTATATAATTTATATGCCTACTGTCGAGTGTAGTATAGTCGTAGTATACTAACGACCGTGTACTTCAATCGAATATAATATTATTTTTATTATATACAAATAAGCGTGCGCAGCTCCTCTGTTGGCAGGAGAGACAAACCCGTAGCTGTGGGGTGAGAGTGGGGCTCCGGGTGTCTGGACCCCCGAAATGTATTCCTCTGCGGCCTTGAGAGGAGACAATGATCTTTGGAATTAATCCTCGTACAACGATCACGGGCACAATAAACCGTATTATACAAGTGTAATATTGATCTGTACGGTTAGATTGCCCGTTAACACGAAACTGCCACGTATGTTTTCAACAAGTCAATTTTAACAATAATTTCAATAGTTTTACGATAACATAAATTAATTCTAAACACTTATTGGTGTACATCTAAAGTATCGTATTTCGTTTAATGATTCAAAAACGTCTACGACTTCTTCTTCGTTATATGCTTGATCTCCTGTTCGATAAACACGGTTAAGAGTCCGTCCAATAATTTGTCACCTATGGTACTTTGTGATGTCGATAGTAAATATTCTGACATTTTTGTCCCGGTCACGTCCAGAAAATACTTCTGGATTGGACGATCTTGCGGGTGAGGCCTCAATAAAATCGAAATATATTTTTTTTTTTTTGGACTCTGGCGTAACGAAAAAGCTATTTATTTTACTAAGATGTGTTTTTTTTTTTTTTTTTTTTTTGTCTTTCTGAGAGACTATTTTTGCTATTTTTGGTTGTTAAAAACACATCATCACATCATATACTTTAAAATATCCAGCAGCGGTGATACTTTTAATCAAACAATGTCCGAAAAATGTTGATACAGTTTAAAGAATATATTATAAGACTTTATACTATACCATTCTTATCTAGTAGTTTTATGGATTGCTCTTATTCTCTACTCGGCTATATCTAAATTAAAAATAATAATAATAATAATAATAGGTACCTACACCTCGATTGCGAGATTAGAACAATGCGCAATAATCTCCAGCAAAATTATATTTTCTACCATATAATCTGAACAAAAAAAAAAAAAAAAGAAAAAGTAGATTATATTGCAGGTTTTGAAAATAAAAAAATCGATTTGTATATTTAAAGGTTTCCCGAATATAAATACGATAAAGTTTTGAATATACTGTAAATAATATAACCCCTAAGAACCGTAATAATATTTTATAAACTAAATAAGACTTCAAAAGATAAAAAAAAAAAAAAAATAATAAATACAAAAAAGAATAATTTATGTTTTTTTTTTTTTGTAGAAATTAGTATTGCATAATCACTTAAAAGTTATAAAACTATATATAAAAAATAAATAATAATAATTAGAAAATAACATAAAAATTCGACTAGAAAAAATATATCAGATTTTAGTTTAAAAAAACTTACCATTTTCTTTTATAATGCCCGTATAGATAGTCTGGCTGACCAGCCTGAGATTTGTTTTTTACTCGAATATTATGGATGGAATAAAATCACAGTGCGATAATAATTTGACGGTATACGTTTCATGTAAACCCGAATTAGAAAAAGAAAAAGAAAAGTAAAAATGTTGTCGCGCGATCGAATATTTTTTTTTTCTTCCATATAATTCAAAAACTAAAAGAATATGAAAAAAAAAAAAAAAAAAATTAGATACATTGTAATAACGTTTGTGTATTTTTTAAATTATTACGCCATACATAATAATAATAATAATAATAATAACGATAATAATAATAGTATTATGTGAAACATTTAACACTGCAGGGGGTGGGTGATCTGTACACTCAAAAAAAAACACGACTATTGTTATTGTTTGTATACAAAATTACGTTTAAAAAAAAAAAAAAATAAATAATAATAAAAGAAGAATAATACAATATTTAGGTACAGAGTTTTTTTTTTTTTTTTTTTGTGTGTGTTCTCGCTATGAACATTATCGGGATGAAAGTTTTTTAATTTCTCTGTATATTTGTACACGGTATGTAGAGGTACACGAATTATTACGATAAATTACACGTCATAAAGTGCATCTTATACGAATCAAAACGTCCGATGGTTATCGGACGCTGGTTTTTATATTGCAGTTAAATTCTCGAGTGCACTGTACTCTATACGCATTGGTTGCATGTCCGATCGTAAATATAAAACAGTTTATTGAACTATACATATATATATATATATATATATATATATATAAATTTAGTGTCGTCGTTTGTGTGTGGATATACAGAAAGTTTTATTGTACCCGCGATGTCATCCGTTTATTTATTTTCCGTGTTCGTTTGCTGGATATTGCCCGCGTTCAACCCGTGAATCACGACAGTTTGAAAAACACATAAATAAATAATAATAATATTTTATTTTTTATTTTTTCTTAAAGCGCCACGCCGTGCGTATATTCTTCGTGCCGTGCAGCGCGCAATCGTTTGTAAATATACGTACGTACCTATTTTTATCGAAATTTATCTATTTAACTATTACACACGTGTTATATTATAGACAGGTACCCGCCATCCTATGTCCTGTATCGAAAAAATACACGATCCCGTTTTTTTTTTTTTTTTTTTTTATTCTTGTATTTTATATTCTAAATCAGTGGTTCTCAACCTTTTTGGATTCATGTCACCCTCATCTACGATAACCCAACACTACGTCTCCCTAATATCAAAATAATAATAATATAAAATACAAGCCCTATAAAAAAATACAGTACGCAGAAAAATAATAAATTTTTAAACTTTTTCCAAGATTTTCTTGTCACCCCTACATTGGATCCATGTCACCCAAGGGTGACTGTTCTAAATTATGTCGTTTATTATAAACTATCTGTATTTCAGTGCTCCGCGCGTATTACTTTGGCTTTCGCGACCGCAAACTTGTGATTAAAAACAAATTAATTACAATATTGAAATTCTGTTTTAAAGACCGGAAATTAGAAGACAAAAGCCATGCTTGTCCGAAATTTCAGAACACTACGCCTATGGAAAGCCACCATCTATAGACCGGCAGACAGACTACTCTTTGTTTTATAAGTAAACGATATTACATTATTATAATGTATGTATAATATAGACAAATCTAATTCGTTTTAAAAAATCTTAAACGCTGCAGTGGTGTGTTTTCATTATCCGTATATATTTTCAAGCGTTAACTAAAAAAAAAAAAAAAAATTCTCGAGTATTCTCGCGAAAAAAGTAGTAAATATATTAATATTTTCTTATAGAAGACGGCGCTGCCATTAACCACGACCGATATTGTCGTTAGTGAATTTAGAACGCTCAAATGTATAGAACGGTTTAGTGAGTTTAGTGTTTAAAATAGCGATTTTTGAATATCTATTTTTTACGCGATATTGTTAACGTTAATCGCATTGATAGTATACGTATATAAGAGAGTAGTATTAGATATTTGGTATTAATACGATATATCCTGTTGTTAAAAATAAATAATAATAATATTGTTGTTGGTTATGGCCGTTATCGATGACCGACGATCGGGGGGTTTTTTTTTTTTTTCGTCGACTTATTGAAAATGTTGCGGAGTATTACTTATATATCATTTTCTTCTTTCTGTCATTGACAAAATATAGAACACACCACCTATATTCAGCAATAATAAGTACGTATTGCGGTAATATATTTTAACGTGGCCGGGTGGTGAACACAATATAACCGTCGTGAACCGACGTCAAGCAAATACTATATTATATTTTATCCGGGCGAACTCTCGGCGCGTTTACTACCGGCTAGTTGTTTATATACCTACACAAATATTTAGTGCGGTACATTTATACGTACGCGGTTTTATCGACGTCGTAAATAACGCCGGGGAAATCGACGCGAAAAACAACAACCCGCGGGGATGGAAAACGAATTATATAACGTACATAAACGTGTATACTCGTATTTATTAGAACGGGTGACCTAAAAGACAAAGTGGCCCGGGTACGAGAACGGGGGCGGGGGGAGGGGGGGGCTTTAAATAAAATTGTCGTAACACGTGCGAAAATGCATGCACATATAATAGTTTAAAATATGCACGTTGCACATCATACACACACACACACACACACGAATTCAGAGTGTGTGTGGCACAAGTAGTCCGAAGTGAATTTCTTCGTTATAATGTTAGTTGATTGTTTACGATCCGACGACAGTTCGCCCACCCTCCCCCAATCCGCCTCATCCCCGGATGTGAATATACGACGACATAATATTTGTATTATTATTATTATAGCTATGGGGGGAAACTATACGTAGCAGTAAAAAAAAAAAATATATATATATATATATATATGCAGTCCGGGGGACAGGCGGAATATACTATTAAAATAATATACAGCGTGGTGTTCGTGCACCACGTCGCGTTCGCGGTCGGTCCACGCGTCCGTCGTCGGTTCGGTATAATGCTTTTTATTTTTTATTTTTTTTTGTTAAATTTTCTATTATATATATACGCGCGAGTATAAGCCGCCAGTTATCTGGCGTCGAGGGCGGGGAAACGGGACAGAGATAAAAATAAATATACCGACGTGTGTTTTTGCGCGTTATATATTATACATGGCACTCCGGTAGGAGGAACACAACTGCGCGCAATAATATATGAAAACGGAAGAAAACCATTTGGCCCGTCGTCGTTTGCGATGCCCATCACCACCCCCCCCCGGTCCCGGTCCCGGTCCCGGTCCCGGTCCCGGTGCCACGGGGCGTCTTGTGTGCACACTCCGTTTCGACGGCGGTTCCGGTCTTCCGCGTGACCGAACGCTGGCGATGTCGCAGAGACCAACAAACGCGGGAATCGACGAAGGGGGTGAATTCACGGACCATATACGTCCTCCCCGCCCCCCACCGCAGTCGTAGCAGTATTATACGTATACACGGAATAAATACACGAGCGAGCCCTCCTCGCCTCCTGCCCCTTTCAGCCAATGTTCCGACCGGAAAACGGAAACGAGCGCCGGGTTTTTCTTTGGGCAAATAACGAGCGGCGGCGGCGGCGACGGCGGCGGCTTTCCCGCCGGGGGAAAACCGGCGCTCTCGAACCGACGACGACCGTTGGATCTCGCGGAACGAATACTCGACACGGCACACTGAACAACACCCACATCCGAATTTAAAATGGCCGATTTCAATTAGTCCCCGTCGCTAACGGACGGAAAACGTACATTCCGGTGTACTCGACTCTCGTATTCTGTATTCACCGCATACACCGTAGAGTCTTCTCGTGCCGTTCCGGTTACGTGCGTTTGTACAATTTATATCTTATCCGACGAAATAGAAAGAAATTCACACTCCCACTCCCACTGCTGATATTATCTACCAGCACTCTTATATTTGAGGAAAACGTTCAAACAAAGTACCCGGTCGCCGAGGGAGAAATCGTCGTTTGTGGTCGCGCTGCGGACCATTCGGAGCGGTTTCACTAACCGAAAATGCGTTTTACGACAAAGATAACCCGAAACGCACTTCGCACCGTGTGTGGGCCTTATCCGTTGTAGGCGGAAAGTTTGCGAGGTTCAGGACACTCGGATATTACGGGGTAATTTAGTTTATAATCCGTACGCAATGATAAATTAATCGTAAACGAAACACTACCGTCTTACCGACACGCGACATGGCAAATTATACTTTAAACTACAAAATTGTTCACAATCTATACTCAAAAGCATAATACGAATATGCGCTACAGCAATTTAATACATGAATGGGGCGAGGGAAGAAGCCAACCAGTGATGATCGGACTTCCTTGTAAACTTCAAAGTAATACGAAAAACCAGACAAATGTATAGATAACCTTTAAGTTGAATAGTAGGTCGATGCACACTAAATATTAGAGTCTCTAATATTAAAACTAACAGCGCGGAATGGGTTCTGTTGAGAGTACATTTCGCTATGTCGTGCGTTTGTATGACGGAGACAACAAACGTGTGCGTGCTCTTAAACGCGCGTTTGTATAATATATTTTATTGAACGAATAAAAAATAAACCCTATTACAATATATCGTACGAGCACCGTATAAAAACAAATTTATCGGCCACGTTGCGTATACAAATATACAGTAAATACTTATATATATTCTAAAAAAAATATAACCTAAAAAGCCGAACTCCAAACTTCACTCCGCCGATGTATAGGCCGTTATTGTAGTGCAGGTGGGAAGTTGGGATGGTATTAAGTTACGGGAGGATTGAGTTCGTATTCTAAGGATTAACGCAACGATATAAATCATTGCGAACAAAGAACGATATTGAACGGAATCCGGTAAACCCAAGGCACGGTTATATTTGGTCGCGAGTCCAACGCGTATTAAATGGGTTTTTACTCAAATCTACAGAGTTTACTATAAGTTTACTTTTACAAAACCGACTTTAATATCTCCACGTAACGTGTACTGTGAAATATGTTTCAGTGAATTTGATAAATCAAATAGCGGTCGCAGTAATATAAAAAAATCATATTAATAATAATAATAATAATAAAACATCCGGTAGCCTTAATTGCTGCTTCATCTAGTCGAAAAGTAAACAATTTGTTTTTTTAAATGATCTTACCACTAATAATTTGCAATTTGCCACAATATAGAGAACTTTAGCTTATCGTACTATTAAACATATTCAAAGTTTTACTTCCTAATATGTTTTGACTGTGTAGGAAACATATTAATAAAGTTTTATTTATCCAACAATCGCACATTAGAATAATTCTTATATTTCCAACGTATTACGTTTCAAAGTATTACCGTCGTAAAGACACGCACATCCAGTAAGTCGAAATTGTAATTGCAAATAATTTTGATAATAGAAATTGAAATAATAGAGTAATCGGAATAAAAATAACAACAATTTATGTAGATTTATCTATGGACAAAACGGTTAAAAATAGTATACACATTTTGATTGGACAGTCCTCATGAGTGAGGGGCGTGTTTTGTTTTGTATTTTTTTTAACGAATTTTAGCCAAGTTTTAAAACGCGTATATTTTTTTTTTGTCGGATATTTATATCTGGTCACCACTGGGCATAATATAACCCCTGACCCGCCCGCTCGGCGGTGAAAATCGTCCGTATAATATTTTTAATAATACCGCGACGACGGTATTATAAATACGAGTAGTCTTTTTTCATTTCTTCTTCTTCTATTTTTTTTTTTTTTTTTTTTTTTTTATCGCCGTGCAGTGGCGTTGCTTATAATAATAATGCTCCCAACGAATATTGTTTATTGAATGCGTATTGGTTTTTTATTATTAATTATAATGTATCGTACGGTAATAATATTATAAAAAAAAAATACGCGCGCGGCACGTGAAAATTACAACTACCGCGTGGTGCGTCCCGCCGCCACCGCCACCGACGCCGACACACCCCTCCCCTCTTTCCGCTCCGCTACCTCCCCTCATGCCGCTCCGCGACCTCTCCTCTTGCCGGTCCCCGTCCTCCCCCACCCATAACCTACCCGTCACCCTGTACCGCTCGCACGCCGTTTACGCGGATTGTAAAAATAATTGGACGCGTCGTTTAAAAACGCAGTTTTACCGGTAATGTGGGTTTTTTATTTATTTATTTATTTTTTTTTTTTTTTTCTCTCCAAATAATCGCGCCCATTAAAAAACGGTCGTATATTATACGCGCGCCGCCGTTTACACATTACACGTATTTTTGTGCGCCACTAGAAATCTTACTCGTCCAATTAAAAACTTTTCTACCAGAAATCGTAAAACGACAAGAAAACTTATTCGTTGCATTCCGGATGTGGTCGGTGCATCATCGAGGAGATCGTTTTTTTTTTTTTTTCGATTTTCGATTTTCCTCGTAGTTTTCTAAATAATGTAAACGGACGGGAATATACACGCGTAACGTTTTTTTTTTTTTTTTTGGTTGTTGTTTGTACCGCATGCTAATTACAACATCTTCATCAGATGACATTTCGACGACCGATTTTTGTTTCGTCTAGGTCAGCATTTCTTAATGTTTTTTTTTTTTTTTTTTTTTATCCGTGGAACCTTTTTTTATATCCACTTTTATCGTGACTTTGTTTCGATAGTTTTAACGCGACATTTTTTATAAGGACTATTTGCAACAAGAATGAAGTGAAATTAAGCTCGTTGTTTTTTTTTTTTGTAAAAATATTGTTTGAATAGGCAATTATAAGTAGCCAAATTTGATCAAGAAATCGATCTTTTAATTCGAAATTGTATCAAAAAAAAAAAAGTTTATAACTAACATTATGTACAAATGATTTTTTTTTTTTTGTTTTATCAGATACTGGTAAAATGCTACAAATGCTACAAAAACTTTTTTTTTTTCTATGATTTGTTTGTATTTGTCTTGTCTGTTTGGTATAAATTTTTATACCCGTAGGCCGGGGTGGACAATCACGTCCGATTACTAAACCAATACATAAATTTAATAATCCGTAAAAAATAACAATCGATAGGATTTTGTAATCGTTTTTTCACTGTTCAATATATACGAGAAGTGATCAACAAATACCGGGACTAAAATTATATCTGCGCTATATAAAAAAAACGTATCGGAAATATACACATATCGAATAAAACTACAGATAACACTCAATTACGTCATTCAAGCCACGAGTTAATATTATATTTAGTAATGAACGACAATTCGTTGAAATCGTATACTTCTGTTGTGTCATGTCGGTTACGCAACTTGTTTGCATTAAATTTTGCGTTAAACTCGGTAAATCGGCGACTGAAAACTTTTGAAATGATTAAAAAAAGCATTAGAAGGTGAAGCAGTGAGCAGATATAAAACATTTGAATGGCACAAAACGTTTATTGGGGAGGTCGTGAAGCCATTAACTATAACTCCCGTGCTGGTCGACCTTCAACTTCAAGAAATGTGGAAATGATGGCGAAAGTCCGAGAAATTATTCGATCAGATAGACGAATGACAGTAAAAGATCTTTCTAGTGAGTGGTAACATTTCTTTTCTCTAAAATTCTACAATTCGTTAAGTGATAAGGTCGTTTGAATCTCCGTCCTTCACCCCCCCCCCCCCCTTCTCACGATCATAAAACGTATTTTAATATAAAATTAAAACATACATCCTGTAAAAAATCCCGGTTACGCGTCCGGGTGGTTATACATACGATATATTTTTTATCAGACAATACAAGTTTATCGGTCTAAGAAAAGATAATATAATATGTAAATCGTCATACACAAGAGAATTTTTGGTACTTAATTTCAAATGCTGTTTTCCATATGGATGTTGTATAATGTATTTCGTAACATTTAAAAACGCCGATAATAAAAATGATATAATTACTCGACCATATTAATCGATTTTAAAATGTACCTAACAATTGTTTTCGAAAAACGTATTATTATTATTATTTTTTTTTTTTATCTACACAAAATTTATCGGAAAATGTTAATTTGTATTATTTTACTTTACATTCTATTACTATACTTCACTAATATATAATTATACTTCAATTTATTACTCTTATAAAAATGGAAAATACTTATCGGTCTACAGCAGCCAACAACGCTAAGATAACCGTATAATACTATACGGTTCCTCAATAAGTCGTAATTTTTTTCGCTATTTAAAAAAAAATAAAATAATAATTAATTTGTAATAGAAATCGAAGAAAATATTTATGGGACCACCGGTTGGGAACCACCGATCTAGATAGATTTCAATTATACGTGTTTCGACGAACAAACCGTCGGCTGACGAAAGTATCGGTGCAGGCGGGGCACGGGCAATCAAACGGCGAGGGCGGGATATATCCTCCCCCCCACCATGATCTAAGTTCCTCTCAGAATTTATAAATAAAAAAAAAAATTTTAAAAAAAAAATCGTTTCAAAAATCACCCTTATACCACTCCGGCCGCGTGACAATATCATTTTACTCCGCCACCGTACGTACACACCTATACTTACGACGATTATAATAAATGTTATTTGAAAATAATCTATACCCACGGTTCGCGATTGAAACATCGTGTACTATACCGTTTTTTTTCTCTCTCTCTTTTCGCGAACCGAACGAAAATAATCGGGGAGGGTTTTTTTTTTATTTTTTTTTTATACTAGCCCGTCATATTTTCCCACCGCGCCCGTCGTCGTGCCCATCCCCGGACAAAGGGCGGTACAGTTTCCCACGTAATACGCGCGCAGCGGTATATCCTAGGCTTTATGGATTTCCCATTAAATACGTTTCCGGGACATTCAACACGCCGGGACCGCACGTACACAACCTCCGGGGGAGGGGGTGGGGGGCAAAAGGTCGCGGCCGGGACGGGGAGAGAAAAAAAAAAAAGCGCGCCCCCCGAAATTCTGACGGGGTACAAAGGTCCGGCGACGGTACAGCTATAATGGACGGGCGATATCGCGGCGGCACGTCGCGGACAAATGGCGCGGAAAACGGCTCTTTCGGCCGGACGTGCAACCGACCGGAAGTCCGGTGTATATGTGTATAATAATAATAATAATAATGGCGTGCTACGAACGGTCGCTGCAGCGTGTTAATTAAATATAAAACTTTTCCCAAAAGGCATTTCTTTTTTTTCTTTTTTTTTCGTTCGTCCGTACTTACACATATTATAATAATTTAAAATGTACGCGCGCCCGTGCGTATGTATATATTTCCACGAGTGGCGGCGAACCGGACGGCGCTCCGCGCACGTGTCTCGGGATTTTTGTCGTAAGAGCTCGCGTCGCGGCCGTTAATCAAATTCCGCGAACACAATGGCCGGCGACAAACGGCCATGAAATTCAATATAATAAAATAACGCGCGCGAGGGGCAGACCCCGCGTCATATTTCTACCCCGTCCGCCTTCTCCGCCACCGCCGCCGCCGCCGCCGCCGCCCGTCGTCCATAACGCGCGGCTGCCACACGAGCACACCGGCCATAGCTCTGACCGCCGCCGCCGCCGCCGCGGCTCGTACGTAATATCGTTCACCACTGTCGGCACTATCGCGTCGAATTTTTCAGTAAACAGTTGCGTTTTTATCGCACCCGGAATAATTGCAATATTATCGGGAGGCCGAATGGTAGGTCGCCCTTGACGGAGATGCGTAGACGGAGTAAAGTCGAAATTTACCCGAGGTAACGGCAATAGAATACGGTAAAGAGAGCCGGTGGAGGCAGCAGAGATCCTCTGTGGACTGCAAATGCCGGTAGAAGGACTCAGTGACGTAGTGAAGGTGATTTTTGTTTTGTATTGTCAACAGGAGAGGCTGGTTTGTGCGGCTCATGAGTCATGATTATTTATTTGAAAGGAATTCGAAACGGGACGGGATCCCCTTATATTCCTTTGTCTAACGCACACGAGGAATTCATACCGATATTCGGTCCGTCGGATCGATGTAGTGAAGCGATAAGAGTTCTGAATACCGAATATGATTTGTATTCAGCGTGAAGTGAATTGAAGATTGAAAATTGACCCGGCTGATGTGGTGTACGCTTCACGTCGAATTTAAATCTGTTTTCAGAACACTAGAATTTCTTCAAAATATTGATAGACGAAAAAACCCGGCTATGTTGCGTATTTGTCGGGCAAAATATTGAATAAGATAAGTGAATCCCCGGGCCCGTTCCGTTTCGAATCCCCGTAATAATAATAGTAACGATAAAAACCGCTTGCATTAGGCTGCAATTTTTTTTTTTTAACCTTGTACACGGGAATCGGCAGCACACATTAAGCGCAATCCACAAAACGTGGATCGTGTCGATTCTGTACAAACACCATGTTAGGAAAAATCGTTTGAAAAATATAATGCGTTCTCATTGGACATTTCCGAGATGATAAACGTAATATGCATTCCCATTCGCTAATATGCGTTCCCGTTCATTAAGATTTTGGAACGCATACCAAATAATCGAAAAAAAAAAAAAAATGAAAAAATAAGAACCGTTTTATGTTTCCTTTCGTGTTAAACGGGTTACAAAATAATATAATACGGAAAAACAAAATTGCGTAGCTATAGAATTTGAACACTCCCGGACGTTGACTACGCGTACCGTTCGAATTTTCGTCACGCGGGACAAATAATATAATAGGTGATTGAAAGATATTCATTTTTTTTTTTTTTTTTACTTTTCCCCGGAATTCTTTATGGTTAAAACGATAAAAAATACCTATATATCTTCTATATTTCGTTGATCCTTTAAACACGGATATCGAATATCCACATCCAAATACTCGAATTGTCCGCATACGTTTTGCAGGCACGCGGTTGTATTTTTTATATTTTTTTTTCGAAAAAAAATAAAAGAAAACGGAACGCGAAAGTGAAAAACAACCTCACCGTGTACATAGGAATCGGCAGCCCATTTTAAGCGCAATCCACAAAACGTTATCGTGTCGATTTTGTACAAACACCATGTTAGGAAAAAATCGTTTTAAAAATATAATGCGTTCTCATTGGGCATTTCCGAGATGATAAAATTAATTCCCATTCATTAATATGCGTTCCCGTTCATTAACATTTTGGAACGCATTCCAAATAATCGAAAAAATGAAAAAACAAGAACCGTTTTATGTTTGCTTTCGTGCTATAAACGGGTTACAAAATAATATAATACAGAAAAAAAAGAAATGCGTAGCTATAGAATTAGAACATTCCCGGACGTAGACTACGCGTACCGTTCGAATTTTCGTCACGCGGGACAAATAATATAATAGGTGATTGAAAGATATTAATTTTTTTTTACTTCTCCCCGGAATTCTCTGTCGTTAAAACGGAATTTGAAATTTCGCATTCCGGACGGCGTATAGAGAAACAGAGGCGTACGCGAAAAGGGCGAGTGTTCGGAACCGGGTATAGGTGTAGTCGGAGGGGCGGGGGATCGTCACTTTCGCTTACACACGGGATACAACAATACGCGGTACGGTCCAATGAAACGTACCGGTCCGTACGCGCGTTGGGAATACACGGCGTTACGCGTAATTCGCGGTCCGCACCGTAACGTATAATACTATCAGTAGTGATACACATACAGATTGTTGGATTTTCTAGATAAATATAAAAAATAAAAAATAAATAAAAAAAAAAATAATAAAAAAATATACATATATTATGGGCGGCAATAATCGTTGGATGGCGGCGGCCGCGGCCTATTGTATTATTATTATTATTATTATTATTATTATGCGCCTATATAGGTATACGTTACGGTATAATAGCCGAATGCAACTATTACAATATGCGTCGTCGTCGTGCGAATAGAACGGAACATAATAGAACATTTAGAATATTATCGTATGCGGCGATATCGAAAAAAAAAAAAAAAAAAAACAAAACGAATCCTCGATCGCGATACGCGATAATCGCCCGACGATATAGGTAAAACCGTATAATATCTCGCGGTGCCGTCGACATAATATTATTGTACGTAATTTTTTTATTACGCCCGGCTCGGCGTAGGCGTTTGCCGATTTATTTGTGTTTTTTTTTTTTTTATTATTATTTTTCCACAATCCTATCCTATATGATATATATATATATATGCTATAGCAGTTGCCCCCGCACCAAATTAATTCCTACTTTTTTTTTTTTGTTTTTTATCTTGACCGTTTAATAACAAAAAAAAAAAAAAAAAACCGAAATCAATAAATAAAATTCAATTTAATACCGCGGGGTTTTTCATTTTTTTTTTTTCATTTCATCCTTGCGGTCAAGGCATAACCCGTAGATTCGACAAAAGCAATTCGATTTTCGTTCCGAAAGTACCGAAAACCCAGTGTCGCCTAGCCGGGGACCTTTAGGATTTCGGAAATTTGCATTTTAATTTAAAAAACAATTAAAATGTTCATTGTCCGTCCATTTTCATAACGGTTTTGTATAATATTCCGTCCTGATAGTGTTGAATTTTTCAAATAATTTTCTACCGAATACGAGTTCAGAAATAAATGCCGAATGCGTTATCTTCCGCCGCAATAATAATGTGTTGATCCGTTGATTTTACGACTTATTCTAGCGGTAATATACTGTTTTTTATTTTTTATTTATCAATATCGATAAAATAGGTATTTTCGATAATTTAGGCGTATCGATATCGTTGCGCTGCGTCGCCAAATTAATAACTGACCATATACGTATATGGTGTTGCTGTTGAATGGAAATTATGTCGACGGACAGAGTAAATTTTTAACGAAAGAACCGCGGTTTTTTCGTTTTTTGTTTCGCCTAGGCCCGGGATTTTTCAGCCCACGTGCTAGGCATATATAATATTATTGTTATAATTATTGTAGAACCGAAACAATTAAAACAATTTCGATTCCTATTTTCTGCACAGTCGATCGTCTTGCACATCCGTTTTGTGACCGACGACCGTTAGGCTAGTCACGAACTCACGACGATACGAACGCGTTCGTGTGACCCGACGTGCCCATAATTGTGCCGAGTGTTGAATAATATTATCGATACGATAAATCGCATTCCGTTTCCCTTTATTTAATAAAATCATAAATGTACGCGTTTCCCCCGCTATGTCACGCCGGCTTTTAAAAAAAAAAAAAAAAATCGTATTTATTTATATAATACTATAGGCACCCACGCGCACGGCTTTGGCCGTGCACAGTGTTGAACGACACAAAAAAAAAAAAAAAAAAAAAAAATAACATAAACGCGTATCTCCGTATTTTCCATCGCTGCGACGACCAAATCGACGGATAATAAGTATAATTTTTTTATTTTATTTTTTTTTGCCCTCCATCCGTGTCGTCGTGGCATATAAATACGCCAAAATTACCCGGTGTAAACCGACCAAACTAATTTTTATCGCAATTAAACGTAGGGTACGTCACACGGGAACAGTGTAGCTTTCTATCAGCGAATGAATTATCAGAATCCGATCGGTAGTTATTCACCTCCTACAAACGTGTATACAACTTATCGGTTCTTCCTTAAGATTTGTGTGTAATTTTCCTTTTCCTCGGATTTTTCGTCTAGTAAAACCGTTCCGGATTGCTCGCACCGTATACGTTAAAATATTCGGGCATTTCTAGATTTACAACAGTTTATCTAAAAAAAAAAAAAAAAAATACTGTTACAACAAAACGTCCATAAACAAATCGGTTTAATTTTTGTCGATTTCTGGATATACCTTGGCTACGATGGGAGAAACACGACCGACGAGAATCGTTTCATTCGGATCTATCGTTGTTTTCTGTAAAAAAAAAAAAAAATGACATAACCGTAGACACGCCAAACTTCCCGCCTGCTGTACAGCGGTGCAGTGACCTATACCCATCGCGGTGCCAAGTACGTCGGGCTTTTTTAAATATCACCTATATTTTATTTCACTGGTTTCGATTATTTATTGAGGTTTTTTTCTATTTTTTTTTAAATTTTTTTTTTTTAATATAATATATTCCAACGCTACTACTGAGAACGCGCGCATGTACGGCTCATCCGTGCCGCAGCATCGCCACAAGGTTGGCACATTTCTGGCAACCGACGCCTGTGAAAAAAATGAATTAACGTTATTATAATATATTTGGTACTCGTATATAAAAATGCGCGAGGACTGCGATGGTTTTTTTTTAATTTTTGTTCTGTTGATAATTTACGACGTATAAAGGGTATTTTATTGCACGCGCGATCGGGCGGATTTACAAGACAATTTTCGGCATATAAATAAAAAATCTATACGATAAATAATAATCGCTTTTAAATGAAATTAATAAAAAAAAACAACTCATAATATTTATTTGTATTCAATACTAAATAAACACGGGGATCGGTGATCCCGAATACCGGCGTCAAACATGAAACCGTGCGGGTATATTGTCGGCGTATGTAAAATGCAAGCACGAATCCGTTAATAAGTTATCTACTAAATTGATTGCCGAAAAAAAAAGAAAAAAAAAACGTATTCGGTTTTAAAACTCGTTGTCGTTCCGTTTATTATTATTTATTGTGTATTAAAACAATGGCGAAAATAATAAATTACAAAAACCTGCGGATGATTTATTCAATTGATTGTATCCGACCAATACGTTATGGCACAAGTATAGATAAATATTAATTAAATATATATATATATATATGAATGAAATCGCGAAAGAATACCTGCGTAAACGCCAACGCTTCGTGAGTATATTTTATTCGTTTATTATTATTTTCAAGAAACCGCATCGCTAGATTAGATAAAAAAAAAAAAAAAAAAAAAGTTGTTTAATTTATGGAATTTGATAGGATGGGAAAACGATTAAATTTAACGGACTTCGATCCGAAATAATACTAATCGGTGTATATAAATGCCGGTGTACCGGAATAAGTACCGAACATCGATAATTATTACTACAGCTGTCGATTTAGATTATTTAAATTCGGTTTTTTGTTTTTCTTCTTCTTCTTCTTCTGTTAGTCCGTGCGATGACGATAACCTGTTATACGAAAATCAGTTTGCTTGTTGTCGGGTTTAACGGTGAAATTGACAGACTACGAAAGCGTAATTTGTACGCGGGAAACGATGCGTAGTAAATGATAGAAAAAAAATATTATTTATTAGTTACGATTAATCACAATATCGCGTAGTTTCGGTCCGGATTAACCTTTGTCCGCTATAAAACGTATACGTTTGCCCGACAAATGCGGCGCGCGCGGATCCAGATAGACTCCGTACACTACGAGCTACCACTCGCGTTGCACATTCAATCGGACACCACCGGTTGAACGGCCAAACAACGACATCGATTCCTATTGATAGAAATTAGAAGATAGTGACTGTTCGATAATAAAGGTATACCCGAAGCGGTGGTTCACGGTGTACCACGAGGGTTTATAATAATAAATACCGTTTCAATTTGTCTATAAAACATTAACGAATATCATTAAAAAACATTAAAATATAATCATTTAAACTGAGAAAATATTAAAATTCGTTTTATTTTTCGAAACATTCTATCAGCTAAATGCGTTTTAAGACGACAGTATTCATAGTACTGGAATTATATTATAGTGAATTACGTGATTTTAAAATTTTTTTTATCTATTTTGTACCCTATTTTTTAGATACCCAATGGTTTTTTACACGTATAGTTTTAGTATTTATTCAAGGGATTAACGGTAGGGCGATTTGAGCGGTGAATTGTTGGTGGATTTTGTGGTGGATAACCGCACGATTCGAAAAAAAACAAGAAAAAACCCGGCCTCAACTGCATTATTAATAACATAATATTCAACGGACTCGTACATAGAAATAATATATTTTACAGTGAATTCTCTGTGGCGTTCAACAACATACTGGCACCGATCGCGGCTGTATCAATACGCTTGCCAAATAATAATATACATACCGCAGCGGTAGGACAAGAAAAAAAAAAAAAAAAAAAAAAAATGTCTACGGCGTACACTTCTATTTATATAATATATTATAAAAGTTTTAAACAACGTCGGAATGGCAAATCGGTGCGCGGGTCTCTCTAAAAATCGTCTTCTAAAATCGCGAACATACGACTTTATTATTATTATTATATATATATATATATACACGAGTGTCCCGTGCAGACAACTAATGTGTATGCATATCTATGTTAATATATAAAATGATAGCGTCTTGCAGTTTTTTTTTTTTTAAATTAAAGAGGACATCGCAGAGAAGGTTTTGGCCGTAGATTTAGTCCGATAGTGTTAATATTAATGATTAGTTATTATCTGTATACTAACATATAAAATGATAGCGTTTGTTTGCATGTTCGGGGTAAACTCCGAAACTCTTAAACCGACTTGGCTGAAATTTCTATTATTATTAGCCTGTTTATGACGGGCGAGAAGTGCCCCCATGTAGGCTATTCAACAGTTTTAAATCGTTAATGATAAAAACGCCAATAAACAATTTTTAAATTCAGAGCGACTGCTGCGAGCTGTAATGAGGTATGCGCCATATGCTTTTTATTCCAAGGATTCCTTTGATTCCTTCAGACTTGACGATTGAGTTCAAAAGATTTGCAATTTCCAGCTGAACAGAGTTTCTGTCGCAGTCACCATCGATATGTCGCAAGGGCAGACGTTGACACGTGTGGGCGTTGATTGACCGGAAATCCCGTGAACCAATTCATTTTACCTTGCCGACGACGGATAAAACAAAACATATTATATGTCTATACGGACATTTTGTAAATTTCATTTTTTTTTTTTTTTTTAATAAGGTGAACTTTTTTTTTTTTTTTGCTCAGGATACATTAATACAATTTTTTTCGAATAATTTCTGCGTATTCTAGATTTATTTGCAACCTACTCCTACCTACATGCGATTGCTCACACACACGCTCGGGCGGAGCCGAGACGGGTACGCCAGCAATATATAATATAATCAAATCTACACGACACGGTTAACCAATAAAACCGTATGTATTACGCTTGACTTTACGAGAGAGAGAGAAAAAAAAAAAAAAATACCTGTATGTCTTTTTATCGCGGTATAACCGCATTATTAATGGCGGCGAGACGGAATACCGGCGATGTGTCTGAAATTAAGCCGTTTTTTTTCTTTCTTATATGTTTTTTTTTTTTTCTACTTCTCTCTCGCCGCCTCACGATCGTTTTACACGGAAAATGCGTTACGTTTACACGCGTTATATTTTTATAAAAAAAAAAAAAAAAATTATAACGTCTGACCGTAAAATATACGACATAATCTCTCGTGTCGACTTACCATACAGTACCTGTATGTATATATAATATTGTTTTTTTTTTTTTTTTTAAATTTATACGACCCGCTATAACACCGTAGCTGCGTTGTATTGTATAGAGCCACACGATATTGTCGCGGCCAAGATATTTTTTCAGCTCGGTCTGTACGCGATAATAATTTCTAATTCTTCCGACAATATCGAGGTGTCATGTGTGCGTGGCGTGTGTAGCAACCGTAGCTATCCGAAGGATCCCGCACGAATATATTAAAAAAAAAAAAAAAACAATAATAATAATAATAATAATAATAACAATAATGAAATCGGTCGCTCTTCATTTTTTTTTTTTTTTTTTTTTTTTTTTTTTAGTATTCCGCGACACTATTTATTACGGCGACCGTGCACGGCCATCGCCGTGTAAACGCCTTCGCCGAATACGTGAAAAAAATTGGCTCGTACTCGTATAATAATATCGTGTTGGAGACTATAATACACCGGTGGATAAAAAAATATTCTACAACACTTGCGGAAATTACTGAAATGATATTGAAAATACCTATACCTATATTCTATACGTTTAAATATATATCGTCGATCCTTTAAACACGGATATCGAATATCCACATACAAATACTCGAATTGTCCGCATACGTTTTGCAGGCACGCGGTTGTATTTTTTATATTTTATTTTCGAAAAAAAAAACGGAACGCGAAAGTGAAAAACAACTTAACCGTGTACATCGGAATCGGCAGCCCATTTTAAGCGCAATCCACAAAACGTTAACGTGTCGATTTTGTACAAACACCATGTTAGTGAAAAATCGTTTTAAAAATATAATGCGTTCTCATTGGGCATTTCCGAGATGATAAAATTAATTCCCATTCACTAATATGCGTTCCCGTTCATTAGCATTTTGGAACGCATTCCAAATAATCGAAAAAATGAAAAAATAAGAACCGTTTTATGTTTGCTTTCGTGCTATAAACGGGTTACAAAATAATATAATACAGAAAAAAAAGAAATGCGTAGCTATAGAATTAGAACATTCCCGGACGTTGACTACGCGTACCGTTCGAATTTTCGTCACGCGGGACAAATAATTTAATATATGACTGAAAGATATTAATTTTGTTTTTTATTGTAATTGTCCACCGATAGTTACACGCGGTTGACCGGATTATAAAAATTAAATAGTTTTTCATTTACAAAAAGTTTCAGTAACAGTAAACGCACGTTAAAATTAAGTTTTCAATAATAAAGATACAAAATCCAACAGTATAACAACGGACGGTTTATTTAAACCGATGTGTGATTTATAAAATCATCGGATTCATAAAACAACAACAAAACAAAAGCGTACATATTTCGCACCATGGAATTTAATTTATAACTGTGTGCAACGATAGATTTCAAACGAAAAACGATTCTGGACCAAGTAGTATCCAGAAATTAACATAAATAAAAGAGAAATAATAAATACTCGAGTTTGACAAAATCGTTATTTCGTAGTTTATTCTGCAGCGTTACACACAATAATAGACAAATTACATTTAAAGTACCAACTGGACAATATTTGCTACCGGAAACAGTATAGGAGTGTATATATCGGGCGAAGTCCTTCTGGTAGAACAATTATTTACAGAATAAAAATTTAAAAAAAATAAATATCATTGTAAACCATAGCTCCACTCGGAATCTAATACAATTATATTAGTGACTTCAAATTGTAACACTCGACACCATGTGGAGTGCAGATATTAAGTACGATATTTTTTTTTTTTTTTTTTTTTTTTTTTTTAACGGCGGCTTCGTGATAAATTTACATGAAATAATATAATAATAATTATAGCTGTTATATTTGATTAAACACAAACACGATAACATTTCGGAGAGCAGAACATCGCAGCCGCTGGGCGGGCAACGTTAAAAAATAAAAAATCATAATTTATACCGGAAAATACATAACACAATTGTATAATTTACCGGTATTTTAATGTTATTTTATCATACAGGGTGCGGCGGAGCCGGCTGATGAGTTTCGAGGAGCTACAAATAACGGACATTAAAAATCGGAGAAAAACGGTTTGTTTTGTTAAAATAATCGGGAAATCCCATTTTTTTTGCAATTATGTTTGTGAAAATGAGATCGTCGGGATGGCGGCCGTCAGCAACAATTTGGCATCGCTGTAGGCAATCTCTGTAGTTTCGATAAGATTTTCGGCACGTTTCGATTGGTACGGCCGCGATTACCCCAGTGATCCTCTCCGTCAGGTCATCATATCGTATGGCGGCGATGTTTGAAAACCTTATTCTTAAGCGACCACCGGAGGAAAAACCGCACACGCTTAAATCGGGGGAGCGTGCCGGCCAGCCCTCAGTAAAACCAACAGCCCAGCGAGCGTTTGTCGCAGAACAGCAAGCGAAATTCGAACTGAGCCCCGCCGAATCGCGTTAAAACCGCACGTCTCCCAAGCCGTGTTCTTCAGCCGTTTCCTCCAACCCGCGTTGCATTATAAGTTTCCGACATCATAACATCCCCAAAGCGACCGCGTGTTGCCGGGCAGAGCGACTTAGGAGGTGACCGCTCGATTGCCTCTCTAACCTACGGCACATTTTCGGCGGTTTCTTACCGTTCCAGACGCTCCGCGCCCGCTTAGGTCGTCCTTGCGGCGGACTTTTTCAATTATCGAATCCAAAATTCAATAGTGTTAACATTAGGGACAGGTTCGTTGCGTGGAATGCCGAGATGTAGACGAGACGTATCCCTTTGTGTAGCAATGACGGAATAATTATTTACAAAATACGCGCGAACGACGAGACCTTTTCGACGGCGATTACGACTAAGAACAGCACAACCGTGTCATTCAAAATCGACCACTAAATACAGTCCTGGGTTTATCCTATCATAAACTAATGATTTCATTTTACTCGTCAGCCGGGTACTGCCGCACCCCGTACAATAAATGTCCGTGTTTTTTTTGTACGAAAGCGTATATAAACTTTTATCGGGTGTCTACATTGTCGTTGGGTTTTAATTGTGTTTTTTAATGGAAACCGTCGCGCGATTTCGTGTAATTGAACGCGGGCGCACCGGCATTGTAATAGAATCGCGCGCGTTTATATTCATTAAAACGTAATGTGCCCCCCCGGGGTACGCAAAAAAAATAAATATAATTCTATTGTTTTATTATTATCGTGTTGCCTACACTGCAATCGGCCGGGTTGACCGTCGTCGTCGGCGGCGGTAAATAATATAAAACCATGACCGTGTAACGGAGGGGCCGGCGGCGCGATGGGCGGACGGGCGGTGTACGCGTATTCCGGGCGCGATATTATAATCGCCGGCCGGCCGTTGTGTCGGGCTACCGGCGTCCCGGCCGTCGCCTATTAACACCCCGTTTACAACTGGAAATATAACGCGTCGTCGCGCGCACTCGAACGCCACTGGCGGGTCGGGGGTTACTACGCGCACTATATACCACGGCGTAACGGCCAACGCGCGTTTGCGGGCCCCTCACGGCGGACGGGCCGCAATTATTTACGTCCCCTCTACGTGTGTATGCATATTCATATATATATATATATAGAGAGAGAGAGAGAGACTTTTATATACGGTTCTCTGCGGACACCCGGGGATATTTTCGGATCGGGGCCCGTCTTATCCCGGGGCCCGGGGCACGCGCGAAACGACTTTCGGACACGCCGAAAAACCACTTCGTAAATCCGCGACCGGACGCGGTCACGCGGCAACGGTGTTGTTTCGCCGCGGGGAGACCGTCCGCGGGCCTTTTTATCGGCCGCGCCCTCTTCAAACACACCGGACTTATCGCACGGAATACACACGTCGCCGTCGTTAAGTATATATATATATATATATATTGTGCCGGCCGGACACGCGATACGTACCGTTTTACCCCTTTTGAATTTTCGCCGACGTTTCGTATTTTCAATGTACCCGGAGGTATAGTGTTGCGTTATGTTTCCGCACCGTTCGCGTCGGCAATAAAAATTAAACCGAAAACTCTGATAAATTGTGGCCGCACTATAGAAAAAATAATAATAATAATAATAAAGACGGCCGGAAGAACGGCATAAAACGGTATCGTTTCAGAAGGTACGAGAACGACGGCAGGAACGCAGGACAATAGGAACGTTAGATAGCGAATGATCTAAAGGAAATAGCGAAAACGACTTACCGGTCAAAGTGGAGAATTCCGGATAGCCGACCCCCCGCGCGTGTTGAATGGGTTGCCGTTGTTTTAGAGGGCGAGAGAGATTGGCCGTCCACTATCCGGCCATACGGACAGCCGATTTTTTATCGGCGACGAATTTTTATAATAATTTCGTGCCGGTACGTGTACGCGAAACCGTTAAAACTGTATGATATTTATCCGGTTTAATAACTATAAGGGTGTCGGCAATATATTCAGCACTGACCGTTTTGTGCGGCATCGTGCGATAAATACCCGGGAGTAATTGTGATCGACTCGATGTCGACTGCAGACGATATTAAAAAAAAAAAAAAAATGGTCACCGTAGTGACTATTACAGTTATTCAACCACGATCGGTATCATCAAACATCTCGCCGTTATCTAGTTAGGCGTACCGATCAATGTATCGAATAAATCAGTATCTTATCGTTCTAGTCGCCCGCTGCGACAATATTGTGTTGTATTCTAGTCAAACGTTCGTACTCGATATAAAAAAAAAATATAATATAATAAACCGTAAGTATCCGCGCGTTTAATGAATATTTCGATTTTTGCTTCTACGCCCCGTACTTATTATATGAATGAGATTCCGTTGTTTTTCTTTGTCTAACACATACGCAACATACGGATTTAGGCCATTTATCGTCCGTCGACGTGGCGAGACGATAGGAGTTCTGAAAACAGATTTCAATTCGGCGTGAAGCGTACGTGAGTTGTTTTGAAAATGTCGAAATGTAATACGAATCTATAAAAATAAAAATAACCTACATTTTTAAAGCGACGTGGCCGGATCTCGTGTACACTTCGTACTGGATTCAAATTTGTATTCCGAATTATTATCGCGCTTCTTCATCACGTCGATCGCCGAATGATGGATAAAAAATCGGTTTAAAACGCTGCTGTGGTGCCCGCGTACGTGTTAGACAACAATTGCCATAGGAATCCCTTTATACGGTATTTTTGCGATTTCGACGATAATAGCGACATTGAATTTCGTGTAATGATAATTACCAGAAACCTATAGACCCAAAGTTTTTTGTTTTTTTTTTTCTAATTGAAAATTTACAATCTGTACTATCAAAACACAATAAGCAAATGTGAAGAAAAAAAAAAACAATAATGAAGACAAACAGAAAGACATGATAAGGGAGACGACCGTCCAGTGATAGAACCCTTCAGATTTAAATTAAAACTAATTTATAGATTTTTTTTTTTTATTTATTTATTTAATTACAAAAGATCCCGGACACCAGCGCCTTTTAAAGCGACGAGAAGGGTTTTCAGGTAGTGTAAGCGAGGATTAGTGTAGGCGGGATACAAGAGGCTTTTGATGTGGTTGTAATTTTTTGTGAAATTTAATGTAATACTGTTTGGTAAGTTGCTCAACAATTTGGATTTTTAAGTCCTTGTCGCGTGCATTATTTGTGACATACCGTGGAGCAGAGGCTATGCAGACGGTTTCCGGGGCGACGGAATTCCGACTGAAAACATTATAAGGCGGACCTAATATAGGCGGTGCACGCGTTATTACACATAAATGTACATTGGAATAATAATAATATATTTTTTTTTTTTTTTTTTTCTATAAACGACAACAGAAATCGTGCAGATATGAACAATGGCCAGTGTCGAACGTGACGTGTCCTTTGTCGTTGTTGGCCGGGAGGGGGCTATCGATTACCGATAAGATTGCGTTTTCCGCGACCGTGTCCAAATAATAACTGTAAGTCACATCTCCCGCATCTATTGATATAGTATAATATTGTATAAATCTCGAATATGAGTATGGGTATGCCTACTGGTTGGGCGAACCGACGTTTTGTTTGTACGTTCACGTATTTGTTTACGGGCGCATAAAAACAGAATAACCGGTCTATAATCCGGATAAAAAAAAATAAAAAAAATTCGATCTCAATACAATAATATGATAAATATATATATATATATATATATATGTTGTAGAGTGATCAGTTTACTGTAATCCGGCGATGATCTCGGAGGGTTTTAGAGTGAATTCGATTGTTCAATTATGGTTATTGCGAATCGTTTATACTTTATGTTCACGCCGTTTTCAACGTTTTACACCTGTTCTGTGCATCTAAAACGAGTGAAATGGGGACGCTTTAGATTTTCAAATAGCAACCCATTACATTTTTTTTTTAAACACTGATACGAATCGAAAAACTTTTTGTCTGAACTTGTTTTATCTTGACTAATGTCTGATATGCCGTTTATACGAGTTACGATAGTATGGATGAATATAGATAAGAACAATGGACTTTACGTCGATTTTCAGATGATATCCGCCCGTGTCTAAATTCTATACTTTGTTTACCCATCAACGTTATGGATAAGATAAGATAACCGTGGTTGTAATAACCATATTTCGTTATCTATATATGTGCATTGAACTACCGCGCGTGCGTTTTTAGCTGATACGGGACAGAGTTAATATGGAAATCCTCGTAGTGGAAAAACTTACGTCCAATCTCGCACCGTGCGCGCAACGAGATAGTTATTGATGTTATAATCAATTATAATGTTTCAACGGTATTTATTTAGTTTTCCAAACTGTCCGTAGAAATACTCCGTAGGAACAATCGGTTTGTCGTTGCGAGTTTTCCGACAAAGTTTTTATATCTTATCTTATATAATAAAACGATAATTTCGTATACGGGTATTGGTAGAAACTAAACGCAGAATTTATAAACAGCAGTGAATAGGCGAATTTCCCGCTTACAGTCAAGTTTAAAATATATTACATAATCCGTATACGGGAATGCGTATTTGGAAAACTTTCGAATCCGGAAGACGGGCGCGATTTTAATATCGAATAGAGAGGGTAATATCGGGAATTGTTCGAGGAAGGTATATAATAAGGGGTATACTAAACGAACGGTAAAAACTAATATCGTAAACATAAAAATCCGTTGTTTTTAGTTTTTTTTTTTTTTTCATCATTTCGGCACATTAATCGAACAAAAACACACGTACGAATAATAATAATAATAATAATTCGAGTGGAAATCCAAGTAAACGTTCGTACGGCGCGGCGGCGTAGGGGTATATTCTTGTGTTTGCGGACCCGTCGCTCGTAGCGGTCGTTATTCGCGGACCATTTGAATTCGGATGCGTTTTTAAATCTGTGAATTACGTTTGGCGAACGCCAGACAGTCGTCACGGTGTTATTAGATTTTATTACGATATTATTAAACCGTGTATAAAACAATATACGCGCGTTTTAAATACAAAGGGCGAAGAGCCGTCGGTATTAAAATTGAATAATTTACAATATTCCGAACGGGCCAGCGGCCGATCTCTAAATCTCCCCTAAGGTGGTCGAGCGAAGCCGGTCCCTCCGTCCATCCCAAATCATCGGCCAAGGCGGACGCCTGTGGGTTAATAAATCAGTAACGAGCAATTTTATATGTAACACAATTTACAAAAAAATAAAAAAATAATATATATATATATTTTATAAAATTACGTTACGGATAACGTTTTTGTAATTACGGGTCGACAAGACTACGTCTAAGATTATATAAATCCGCTATTAATCCTAGATCGTCTGGAAATAACTGTCACCATAACGGGTACGATATTGGAGACGAATCGATTTATTGTCCAGTTTACGAGGTCTGTTCAAAAAGTACCAGGATTTTAGTTTTAATAATTACAAACATGAAATTACATATTATTTAAAGATATCACCTTCAAAATATTCTCCTCCGGACGATATGCAGTGATCCCGGCGATCTTGCCATTTCGCAAAAGTCCTGTGGAACTGTTCCAAAGTTAAAGCTATGGGTTCTGTTGCCCGCGTTCGCTTTAATTTCCTCTACATCTTGAAATCGTTGTCTTTTAAGCGAAGATTTTAGTCATGGGAATAGGAAAAAACCACATAGGGCTTGATCAGGAGAATAAGGAGAGTCCGGGGGACCACAGCAATTTTTTTTATCAGCCGAAAATTCACGAATCGACAGCGCTAAATGTGCATTGTCGTGGTGAACAATCGCGGAATGAATTTGGCAGCGTGACCCTTCTCGTCTGTACATTTCCCTGTAAAATTGCATGACAAGACTCAATTGAGATTTGCGTTGTTAACTCACGAACGGTTAATCGGCGGCTATTTCGCATTTTTTCGCAAATTGTCGCCACACCATCGTTTCTGGATGACGACGACGGTCTTCGGTTGACCGCCGAATGTCCATGGAACGTTTAAAACACTCGAAAGTCACGGAACCACTTAATGAATCATCCCCAAAAGAGGTTTTAGTCAATTCCGTTCGTTACCGTTGCATCAATTTTTTTCTAAATTAAATTTCAAGCAAAACTATACGCACACGCGTTGTTCGTTAATTTCAGACATGTCGAAAACGGCGAACGAAACAAACTGACTGGATTTAACCACGTGTTATATTAAACCGAGATAAGATAGCGACTTTGGGTTTTGTTTAAAATATTCACTAATTCACGGGGAATGCATTTATTTACAATTTGAATATGTTATCGTGTATAGGTTAACCGTAATAACATTTGTCCCGGTACTTTTCGAACAGACCTCGTATACTAGTTATAGTATTTGTATTAGCGTGTGTGTGTTTTATACTATTTTTAAAAAAATTAGCAACCCACCCTTCCCGTCAACTCCGATGACACGGCGACGGCGTGGTTCGTCGCGAACGACGTGTTTTGGACGCGTTCGAACAAGCCGGCGGCGGGTTTACGACACGCGAATCCGTGTCGGCGGGGTTTTTATTGGCGTTGTTTAAGTGACGTTTATGTATACAGTAAATTCTAATTAGAACTACATTGAAATAGAGACTTGAAAAATTCCTGATAATAAATGGAATTTTGTCGCCGATCGTCTTAACGCGAACACACTGTGTGGAAATGGATACCGGTGTACGCGCGGCTTTAGATCCCGCACGTGCCAAACATGGACGCGGACAGTGGAAATCGTGGATCCGGAAACTCTCTGCATTGAAAAATTGGATTTTTTTTTATAAATTGTTCATGAAATCAAACGTCTCGAATTTCTCACTGTTGCCCTTGAGATTCGAGAGTTTCCTGTATATTTATGTATACGCACATACGGCGCACGACGAGCGCGGCCACGGTGCCCGGGCCTACAAGTGTGTTACGTTTTTATGTTAGACCCGCGCGCGCGCGGAGTGAGAGAAAACGCGCCGTAAAGAAAATACGGTCGCGAGGGAACGTTCGGGACGCGCCGCGTAGGAGTTTCCTGCACGTTTTATCGCCGATTCGGTGACCTGCCAACGACCCCGTTTGGCGATTTCGTTCGATCGTCGCGCGACCTCTAACGCCCGTGCGGGCCACACCGCACCGCCGGGGCCGCGTCGTCTGAATCCGCGGCGGACGGTGGCCCGCCGGTGTCGCGTGCACGCCGCGACAAACGGCGTAACAAAGCCGTACACGGTTTTTTTTTTCTCTATTTTTCTATTAAATTTATATAATTTAAAACTAACTATCGTTCTCGGGCCGAGGAAAAACAAAATATCACCTCTCTTCACGCGGTATTATCGCGCACGATTCCCGATACGAACGTATTTATTATGTTATAATTTTTGTGTTTGATAGGAGCGATCCTCCCTCCCCCCCACACACCGGCTCCTAAAGACAGTTTTTTTTTTTTATTGAACTAAATTGTACGACACCTACTATCAAGGCTATTAGTACAACATATTTATATTATAGTTACTTTGTTTTTACATTTATTATTATTATTATAATCACAACGAAGTAGTGTATTGCTCGATATCTTTTAGGAAGTTAAATGATGTCCCCGTTGTGCTTCCGGCTGGAAGGCTTCTAACTAAAATTCGGCATTCGGTTTTACTGTATTTTCTACACCGCACGAATCAAACACCGGGGGATCGTTGCTGGCCATTACGTGGTAATTATGTGTTAGGAATGTATGTATGTCCTGTACGGAGGCGATTTATGATTGTTTCCTCTGTTCTTTCAAGTCCAGGGTTTTGCCATATGTGTACGTTATTTTTCGTCGCGTTTAATTTTGTACTCTGTTTCAGCCAGTGCTTATACCATTTAAAGTAAAATGATCATTGTGTTCGCATATGCAGTTGATTTTAGGATTTGGGTATCTAATGAGGAGACAGCTTTGGAAGTTTCGTGGTCAGCTGTTTCATTGCTCTCAATTCCACTGTGCCCTGGTCTCCATATAAAGGGATATATTTATCCTTTGTTGGCGTGCTTCATATGTTTTTTTTCTTGGATAAGTTTGGATATTTCGGTAGGATTTATAGCATTATGAATGCCTAATAGGCTGCTGAGAGAGTCACTTAATATTAGATAATTATTATTTGTTATTTCCTTATTTGTAATTATGTACTTTGCTGTTTTGTAAATAGCTAGTGCTTCAAAGACCGTATTGTAATAACTAATAATTAAAATAAAAATGTTCAAAAGACGGACATACTTCGCACCACGGGCGTTCGACCGGTGTTGTAAGCGGGGAGACAGGATATAGAAGGGAATTTAATTTATATCCGTACGTGAAACGATTCTGCAAGGAATCGATTAACCGTTGTTTGAAATACCGTAATATTTAAGATTTTCATCTAAATATACGCTTAACGCTTATGACGCGGAATTATAAAAAAAAACGCTCAACTTTTTCTTTTTCATCGTTAAGTACCGCTTACGATGAACCTATTACTGTACGGCCAAAATAGTTTTATTCAATTAATTCCAAAAAGACTTAAAATGCCTAAAGATAATTTAACAGTTACGATTCTTTCCACGCTTAGAAAGACTTAATATTAATATCGTGTGCAAATTTCGGGTGTCGACGATTATTTTTAACCGAGTTGCAACAAATTAATGAAACCATTGCTGTACATTTTCCCATTTTTAATTCCCAATTATTAACGAATTACGATAAAAGTAATTGAGTTATAGCCGTTTTATATTACGCCGAACAAGAGGGGCCCCAGCAAATTTAAATTTACGAGAGGCATCCATGACGTTTACGTCGATTATTTAGCAGCAATTCGCAAATCGTAACAAATGTTGTAATAAATACATTTTTATATTTTCGAGAATAAAAAAAATCTCAGTTTAGTTAAATATATATTTTTTTTTTTTGGGAGGATGGCAACGCTGAATATCATGGGGGATTAAGTTAAAACGCGTAAATATCGTAAATATATACACATTTATTATACTTTTCACAATCAAAAGCGCAAATATCATCGAAACGATATTATATTAGCTTTTTTTTTTTTATCGTTTTATGACCGCACACTGTGTGTGCATAAATCGATGGAACATGATTATTTTACGGACGGGGGTGAAGGGAGAGAATTGGTTTTACGACTGTGTGCGACGGGGATAGTTGGTTTTTTGTGCGGTTTTTTTTTTTTATGTTTATCGAACAAACCGCCATATATTATTATGATAGTATTACAATTTTTACCGTAATATCGATTTAATTCAATCTCCGCAGTCGAAAAACAAACCGATACAGTGTTGTGTGTTATACAAAAACGGAACTCGTTCGTGTTATAACGATATTATTATAGAAAAATTATATACGAAGCGTGACGCGAAAAAAACCGAGACTATCCCAATAAAACGACCAAACTATGACCCGTACAGCGAATATTGAAATATCATTGGAAAGCGCATACGCCTAAATACACTTATCGGTATAATTAGGTTCGATTATTATTTTCGTATATTTTAGATACCGAGCAAAGAACTTATTGGTGTTACTATGTAATGTGTGTTGTTTTTTTTTTTTTTTGCGTCTGTAAACATTTTTTCTACTAGACATCCAACACCGATTTTCAATTGTATAGCACTTTTTCTGAACGAAATTTGGATCCAGTCAGAGGTAAGTTATAGTTTTCTTAATAGTTTTGGCGGTCTGACTATATAGAAATAATTATTTGTTTGGTTACCAGACACGTTTGGTTAGGTTAGGCAGAAAACGGCACATTGTTGACGATCCAAGCCCGCCCGAGGCGAAAAACGCGCCGCGGAAATTCGATTTTATAAAGCATGTTAACAGAAAAAACACTACAACTTACCGAACTGGACGTGAACATTGACTACACAGTATGGGCTTTTGGGCTCGACGTGCTTCCCATCAATATCCGATGTTTTACTATTGGCCACACTACATACTTACGTACGCTAACGCGGGCAGCGTTTCGGGATTTATCGGTAAAGTATCGTTATTCTCGTGCCACGCCTCGTATTTATGTCATTCGGAATATTATGGTATAATAAAATGTATATTTATGCATTTTATTAGTGCACGTATTGTCGCCAACTGGTATTATTGTACGGATTTCGGGCCGTTGAAATAACAGAGAGTTGTAAAACGATCGGCGGGGCCCCCGGGATTTATGTGAACCTCGCTCACGACAATATGAATATAATTTAATTTTCTCGTATAATACATACGCGTTTATTGCGTACAGTCGTATTACGCTCGCCGGGGACAGACGAAGGAAAACCGCGTGTATTTCTATTACACCATGGCAGTTTATTATTATATCGTACCGACCGGAGGTCCCCGGGACGGCGTAAAACCGTCCATTTCGAGCACGTATAAATGATATAGTATGTGTGTAATGACAAAACGATAATCACACGGCGGCGACGAAAATGTAATATATATATTTTTTTTTTTTTTTTACGTCCGCGATGACTATATTTAAACGAAACAAAATTACGGGGTTACGTATACACTCGTGCGTATCCCTCCCGGTATACGTTTCTAGGGCTTAATATAACAGCATACGCGGGGCGTCCCGCGCGGGTCTGACGCGAATTTAAATCGTTTTCACCGGGCGCCCGGGGCCGGAACCGCCCGGCGTGACACCCGGATGCTTGCCGGCGGGCCGGCGTCCGTACACGGGCCGCCATAGGTGTCCGTAGATTATGGCCGAACGTTTAACGATTCTGCAAGGAATCGATTAACCGTTGTTTGAAATACCGTAATATTTAAGATTTTCATCTAAATATACACTTAACGCTCATGACGCAGAATTATAAAAAAAAAACGCTCAACTTTTTCTTTTTCATCGTTAAGTACCGTTTACGTTTTATTCAATTAATTCCAAAAAGACTTAAAATGCCTAAAGATAATTTAACAGTCGCCAGAATGTTTTGCGATTTTTTCCACGCTTAGAAAGACTTAATATTAATATCGTGTGCAAATTTCGGGTGTCGACGATTATTTTTAATCGAGTTGCAACAAATTAATGAAACCATTGCTGTACATTCTCCCATATTTAATTCCCAATTATTAACGAATTACGAAAAAAGTGACGTGTGCTTTTTTTTTTCTTTTTTTTTTTTCGTTTCCGTCCAAACAAATTGTCTACCTGATATCTTGCTTCGATTTTCAAGTGTAGCATTTGATCTGAAAGAATTTGAATGTAGTCGGGAATGCCGGCGGAGGGGAGAAGTCTTTTTTTGATTTTCGTTATAGTTTTCTTAGTGATTGGAAAAACATACAGCAATAACTCTTTTATTTTTGATTTTTTTTTCTGCTAGTGATATATATATATATATATATGGTATATTTATATATAAATACATAAAGAGCGGGACTTAATGATTTTCTCGGGTTGAAAATGTATGCCAATCCGTTCCTGTTGGACACTATATTAAATATATAATAATTAATAACAAATTCACGGTCGAAAAATCGATATTTTTTAGAGTATAATATAAAGTGGTGACAAAAACACGGTTTAAACTATCGTAAACTTTCGAAAATTGTAGGAAATTATTAACCCATCATTATATATAGTAAACATTTGTAACGCCGACATATTCGTTCGAAATGAATTTACAATATTTGTTTGCCATCTTAGTTGAGGTTTGTAAAAAAATGTTTAATATTTTAATTTTAGTAAAAAAATTAACGGAACAAACGGTAAATTTTCGAAACCCCATTGGTATATGGTATATGGCTGATAGAAATGAATTAAAATAATAATAAAATTATTATTGTGGTTATCATTTATCACGTAACATGTATTCATAATACCAGGATATAGAAAATTATTGTAGTTTGAGATATTACCGTGTTTATGTACTCGTAATCACATTTATTATCGTAGATTATGGACGTGCTCACAGTTTCAACTTGCTTCATTCGAATTTAAATATTAATGTTATTACACGGAGTTTTTATAATTTAATGACTGTATATAAATAATACAACTACAATATTGTACTATTCGTTTTGTATGATTTATGACAAATGTACATTTTACACTTATGTATTTTTCATTTATACCCGGATAGGCAATATGTTTCTAGATTCTGAGCGTGTGAGCAGTGATTTTCACCATGATGGTTTTTTTTTATATATATATATAAACAAATATTTTTCTGGAGAAATTTGATTTGTGGCAGGGAGGGGTGGCTTTTTTATTGTACCGCAAAATACGTTAATATATAATATTTATATATATATATATACCGACGTAAACGTTTAATTGTCCGGATAATTACGCGATAAACGCGATCGTCGTAACGTTTAGTATATAATAATAATAATAATAATATAAAACACAATATTAAACATATGTCGATAAAGTGGGTACGTAAAACGGACGACGAAACACGCCGCGGTGCGGTTTTACGACCGCCGCACGCGGTAAATATTGAAGACGAAGAGTTCCGGTCCGCCGCCGCCGCCGCCACTGCGGCTAATCGGTCGTTCGGAAAATCGGAACGTACAACAGTAATTAAGTACACCGAACAGGCATAATAATATTGTAACGAAATTATTATTATTTGTTCGGGGTTCGAAATGGATTTTAAAATATCGTTTTAAAACAAATCGAATGTATTATTAATATTCAAAAACGTACGTGCGAACGATATTCAAAATTATAATCGATTTGTATAGTTTTTATATACAAATACGGTTTTTACCTAAAATATATAAATACAGTTTAACGGTTTACAGGAGTACGGCCGACGGGTCTATATTTATATTGTTCGCCGGCAAGTTATTGAGTCAATAACCACGATTTAAAAAAATACCATGGTTCCACCTTTGATGTTGTCCCGTTTCCCCGCTTAAGAACACGACCCATAAGTATCACCCGTGATCATTTTCGGAATACTTAGGTATAAAATAATAGATGACGGTCTCGTATCGTAGAGCTTGTCGAACTTGTATTGTTCAATATTTTTAAGTTTTTTTTTTTTAATAAATACTAAAACCTTCTATGTTTTTATTTATTTTTTTTTACTAAATATAAACGGTAGAAACCGTATTGTCAATAATTAAATCCAAAATCAATTAATTTATCCGTAAATTTGATCTGAATTTACAAAATTGTCAGCATAGACGGTGAATTAATAAAACGCGTTTCTTTACGGTAAACCATACATATTCATCTTTCGATGCAAATAAATCGGTGATGGTATATATTCACAATAACCACAAACAGCTATAACTAATATTATGTGAATATTAAAACCTTTCATATTAGGTATATTAACGGATGTTCTGTCCATGGTTATATTTATCAGGCGCGAATCTAAGGGGAGGAGAGAGGAGTCAAGGGGCCATCGCCACCCTCGTATACTCTGGTTATATTGTTCTATTAGTATCGTTTTATCTTGTATAACTCTCGTCTATGGTCTACGTTATTATAGAAAGGCAAATTTAAATGCAGCTGTGGCTAACACTGTCTATGGGATTATCGGGATTTAACGCGACCGACGGATGTATAACAATCGATTGGAAGTACCTCTTTTATAAACGTACATACGATTATCAAACGATACGTGAACCTTGAATATTGGTGGGGTACAAATGAAATATATACAGTAATATCTCGACAAGACGGAATCACTTAGGACCGACCAGTTTATCCGTATTAACGGGGTTCACAAAAAAACATACGTGGAAAGTTAAATTAAAGACTATATATTTATTTTTACATAATACATACAATTTATATTTTTTGGAAAAAATCAGTTATTGATTTTTGTTTTTTTACTTGTCGAGGCGTCGCGTTTTACATGCCTCTTTGACTCTTGAAGTCAAGATTGTCTTTTTACTCTTCAACTGTATCCTGATTTACATCATTTGCTTCCCATTGATTTGCTTGTAGACAATATTGTGCTGTCGTTTGAACCGATAAAGCTAACCATATGCCTTAAAATCACTGATGCCGTGTTTTTACATGGTGAACATTTGTCTTGATATTTAGTTATATATGAATCAAATGGTTTTAACCTTGATAAGAATGCAGTATACTCTGGATACTTTGGATTTTCGCTGTTACCAACTGAATATAATAAATTTGGAAAATCATTCGAGTATCTTGATAAATTTATAGCGAAAAAATCGAATTTATTTCGTGTGTAAAACAAATAAAACACGTGACTTTAATGAACTGTAAAGTATTATAAAATGAATGTCGAGATGAATTCATACGTATAAAATATACGAGCGCACGTGACCGCGAAACATAATCCAAAATTATCGCTAGAAATGCACTATATGACTATATACGATTGAAAATATCTAGCGTATTACGGTTAAAAATTTAGTAGAAATATATTTTTTTAAAAAAATGCTAGAATCGACAGGCCAGAATCGTGAATGTTTCCCCGGGGGTTTTGCTGCGCTACAGAACATACAAATTAAGAAAAAAAAAAGACCAAATTCACTGTTGAAAAACAGGCTAATATCATACTAGTTTCCCCGGGGGGGGGGAGGTGGGGTTTGAACATACAAATCTATACTACTGGAAACGTGACCTGACCAGTCGCGGATCCAAAATTTATTACTCTATACGGTAACATCACCCGACATTCGCGCCTTATTTAACAGCGGCGGGCCGCTCCGCGTTAGGACGTTAACGTTTGGCCCACAGCGAATTTTCGGTACCGACGCGAAGTTTTCGCGAGTTTTCGTTTTGAATATTTTATCGGTCGTTGCGCGAGAGCACGCGCGCTGCGGCGTCGCGGAGGGTATGGCGGTGGCGGTGGTGGTGGCGGTGGTGGTGGTGGTGGGGTGGTGTAAAAGTCTAAACGCGCGACTACCGTAACGCGAAGCTGCCGGCGGCGCTGCGCGAGTCCCGCGGCGCACCGGCGGTGGGGTGGGGGGGGGAAAAGGTCGGTGGGAAATTACGGGAACGGCGCGCCGGGCAACGGGTAGCGGCGGGCGGCGGGACGACGGGGCGCGGCGTGATGCGTAAGGGCATGGTCGGTTTAATTTCGAGACCTCGAGCACCCCCCCCCCCGCCGCCGTACACAGCGTAAGAACGCCGCAGCAGTCTTTGGATTATTAAACTCGCCGTAAAAACGGATATAATGTACCCGCCGCCGCAGCGGTATATCTTTTTCCGGCCGAGTTGGGTTTAATTCGACGACGACGACGACGACGCCGCCGTTTTTCTTTTTTAATCCGACTTTTGGCCCTCGAAAGACGACGTCGTTTGTGCGTACTTTTATTATTATTATTATTGCTATTATTATTATTATTTTTTTTTTTTTTAACCGCCGAAGCGGTACGTTTTTAATTAAGAAATATATACCGTTCCCGTTCCGCCGCCCTTACGTATTATTATACACTTTAATGCGTATATATTACACGACTTTTTCACCGTCGGTTTTATATTTTATCCACTCGGCGCCGCCGTTATTTTCGCCGTCGTCTTTTAATCCGCGTAAACGGTAAATTGCCCGCGGACCCGAGCGGGTTGATTACCCGTACACGTCTCGTATTATTATTTTTATTATTATCGTCATAGGACGCCACGCGCTCTCTGTATATTTATTTCGTAAAAGTGCTTTATTTTCGTATTTTTTGTCCTCTCTCTCGCCGTTTACGGTGTACACACCGTATCATTTGCATTCGGTCGTAAATCTCGCGGGATTATTTTTTTTTTTTTTTTTTTTTTGGCCGGGCCGGTGGGCGTGTTTCCAGATCGGAGATGTTCCGCAAACACAGGCACACACACACACACGAATACCTGCGCAGCAGCAACCGAAACGTTTTTCATATTCTATATATATATATATAACAATATTATTGTAGTATAGTTAGGTGTATACGTGAAAATACCTCCTACATGCCTCCTCCTCCTCGGCCGCCTCCTGTTGTCCGTCCCGCGGACACGAAATCCCGGCGATTGTCCGGCCGTCGTAAATCACCGCCGCGATACGCGACGCCGACGGTCCCCCGAGGTGAATATAACGCGTACCTATACATAATAATAATAATAATAATAATAATAATACGTATAACGCGTAGAATAAAAATGTTTTCGTCGGCGTAACGGTAAATATAATCGTCGCGCGACACACAATATAAGGTATTGAACGGTTATAATAACGTAACGTAAAAAGAGAGAAAGAAAGAAAAAACTGAAAAGAAAAACGAAAAGGGGTATAACAATAACCGCGAGCTGCTGGCCGCGCTGTCTCTACTCCTGCTGCTGCTGCTGCTGCTGCTGCCCCACAAGAATATAGGTAACATGAAAAAAACATTATAAGTAATCCCGGATACGTCAATATAATATATCACGTAGTCCTTTTGCGATTTGACACGATAAAACACCGTCGTGGGTAGACCCGCTGTTGTAGGCGGGCCTTTTCGAAAGGGTATATATATATATATATATATATAGTATAATATAGCTGGGGCTGTTACGTATAAGGTATAACGTGATTTACACGTACACCTATATACCGATTACGATAATAAATTGTTGTAATAAAAAAAACGATACTGACCATTACGATGGCGATTTTAATGGTTATTTGATACGTTTGAGTTTTTGTTTTTTGTTTTTTTTTTTGTTTTGTTTTATGTTTAAATTTGCGATAAAAGTCCTGCAATTGTAGTTTATCAAACGAATATAATTTTCAATTTAAATTTATCGAAACGTGTTTAGCAGAACGACCCGTTTGAATATTAATTAAATAATTAAATAACGTTTTTTTTCTTTTTTTTCTTTTTCTTTTTTAATACACTTTAGTTTAAATAACGATCGGAATGAATATCGGACGTATAAGATAGGACACTGTGTATACGCAATCAGACCGCCCCAGACAGCCAGACAAATTATGATTCCAATAAACGTTCGTACATTGCGCTTGCAGCGACCCGTCTCGTCTATAAAATAATATAAACGATAGTAAAACGGTCGAGACACTGCGCAAGTAATATTTTTATTAAAACTAATTATCGAAATGCGTTTTTATCGCCATTGAGCCGCAGCCGCGCCAATATTCCGACCGTATAGTTATTACGGTCAAACAGAAACGATATTATAATTTATAATAATCATACTTTATATTACTTATATACAGTGGCGTATCCAGACATTTTTCAACGAGGGGTCCAAATTCTTTTTTTATCATGTAAATAGCAAAAAAAAAAAAAAAAAAATCGTATTTTAACAACCAAAGGTTTGCATCATAATAATTGTTAGTTCGATTCGATCTATGGGTGGGAGGGGGTTATACCCAAAAAGCAAAAACGATACTATCGCAATATCGTCAAGAAAACAAGGTTATAAAGGCATTGGTGGAGTGTAAGAAAAAAAAAAAAAAAATGTAAAAAAGAGGAGGAGATGAATATTATAATGACAATCCGTGCGTTCAAAGGCGTATTAAGAAGGTGACAGAGGTAAAATTTTAGGATAGTTTCAATTTTTGAGAGACGGTACGCTAATTTGTAGGTGGTGGTATTAAAAAAATACCAAAAATATTTATAATTGCTTATATATATATATATATATATATATATATATATATATATATTTATATATATTTATAAATACACCTAGGGGCACACAATTATTTTGTCACTCCCATAAGATGACCCTAAAGACGCACCCCATCTGTATGTAGTGATTTAAGAGGAGAATATTCTCACAATTTTTTTTTTTTTTAATTGCCAACGAAAAGTGTTAACATTACCGTTCTGTTATCAGTAGTCGTATGAAACAATTTAAAAAAATGGGGTTCTTATAATTATATTTTAGTTTAAACTACTATATTATACTTTACACAAGTAATTAGTGTTTTTAATTTAATAAAAAAGTGAGATACTTAAGACTTGTGAATTGTGACTTGTTAATATAGTAACTCGATTAATGAGTATTACAATTTTTGATCGATGAGCAATAACAATTATTTATCTAAATTTAGAACTCAATGGATTATGACTTGTGCTTATTGGTTCATGACTCAATATAATCAAAATATGATTACAATTTTTAAGGACGGTATTGGACAATGGCTTAAACTATTGTCCTTTTTTTTTTGTTTTTGAGCATCGTACATTGAACGGCGAAAAAGAAAAAACAAATGAAGAAAATTTCCGAATTTTCTCGCAAAATATTATTACTGTGATTTAAAAACACTATCCGCATGCAATTACGGGTCGGTACCAATATAAAATAGTAGAGCTAAGTGTCGTCGTCACGTACGCACGTACGTTATATATTGGAATATCGCAATGCGTTTCCTCCGAAGATCCAAATCGCTCCGTGGCGTTTTCAACGCAATACCCGTTTTCCGTGTATTTTTTATATACGAAAAAATGTTAATTTTTTTTTATGGAAATGCCATCGCGCAGACGCGCGATAAACAATTATTAAAACGCATACCGCATTCCGCAGTATAATATTTTAATGTATAATAATATTCGGTATTCGGATCCGTTTTCGCATCATATAAATATATATATATACACGTACAAGCGCAAGAATCGTCCGTATACATAATACGAATATTAAGAGGACGTCACACCGGCAATCGCCGTCTCTGTTTATCTAAAACGGGCAATATAGCAAATTACGTTATACTTGGAAGAACGTAAATTGTAGCGTTTAGAGGTTCAACTCGGAGTTTGAACGCAAATGACACAATTTAAATACGACAATATTTCCTAGGGCTGTGCGTAGCGTTTTTCTAAAAAAAAAAAGAAAAAAAAAGCCATACCAAAATGTTATAGCCATGTTGGTTATTGTATTGTATTTTTTTTTTTTAAAATAGATGTAACTCTTTTGTATGACCATTTTTTTTTTTTTTTTAATAAAATGCTACGCACAGCCCTTTGGAAATATTCTTGTCTTTACATTGTGTTATTTGCGTTCGAACTCGTGAGTTCTCATCCTAAACGCAACGGTTTACGTTCCAAGTATAACGTAATTTGCTATTATTGCCCGTTAGACAGACAGAAACGGCAAATGCCGTTGTGACGTCACCTCGTAAGTATATTTTCAAACGTAAGAAAATGAAAAAAAATAAGCGTACTTATAGACACTATAAATTATAATATATAACAGACAACAGTCTTACAATTAAATTAAGCGAACAAAAGTATATTATCATTGTATTATTTCTCTCTCTCGACTCTGCTACGTCATCATTTCGGAGAAAATCGATTTTTTTTACGCAGTGGTCGAGATAATTACATAAACGATATTTAAATTATATTGATTATTTCCCAATTATAATTTATTCTATTCGAATTCTACGCCATACAATCTGTAAACATCAAAAACGCCGAACAGAGTCCCTATTATAATGCTTTGAAATTATCTGTGTTTTTTGTACGATAATAACCTAATAATGACCTTGACCCTTGAGAAACCCGTGTATTGATTAAACGACTGATCGATTTTCGGCAATTTTAATTAGCGTTTTAGTCGATGCACAATAAAAATATAAAAAAAAAAAATAATAATAATAATAATTCAACGACTTCACACACCCGGGGGGCCATTTCGCGATCAAATTCTTTACGTAATATAAATAGGGACTAAAAAATAAATCATTTTTTATTAACTGATAAACGGTTTTCTTTCATTTTTTTTTTTTTTTTTATGTTTGGCAGTTCCGCAATAATAACATTTGGTTTTAACGCAACTTGGCTGTACCGAAACATTATAAATAATTATTATATTCCAAAATCGTAAATGCCAAATAATACTGAAACCGTATACACAAAATCGGAATGTCTCCAGAAATTATATACAACAATTCAAATATTCTAATTTCGTGCGTGTTCTGCCGCAGTGAAAAAAAAATTTAACTTAACCTACAAGTTTCGTATTATATGTATTTTCGTGGTGTTGCGTTGTCATAGGCATACCTCGGAGTATTTTTTATTTTTTTTTTTTCGGAGAGGGCAAAACTAAAAATCTACAAGGTGTGAAAAATGGGGGTCTTTATCCCTCCTCCCAGATGTCTCTCTCCCAATATTTGATTTAGTATAATAATAAATTTTTAGACAATATTGAAATATTATAACAAAAAAATATAAAAATTCAAACAGTAAAAACTTACTGGTAGGTACTTACGTAAAATGCAGTAATTATTAGATATTATTATCATGGATAAAGAACGAATATTTGAATACAATCCATTGTGCTATTTTTTTTTAAATTTTTATATTAAAATAAATTTAATATTAACAAATATCAGGGGAAGGGAGAGGGCTAGAAGATAATTTGGATTACGCTTATGTGCGTTGTTATTGGATCGAGCGTTTAAAAGGACGCCACAGCGGCATTTTTTTATCTAACGGACGACATAGAGTAATAGGTTTCACCTATTACAAAATTAAAATATTTCGGATTGTGAAACGGTGCGTTTTTTTTGTCTTTCATAATTCCGCATGTAGCGTTCAATGCAACGTTTAGAAACGACGACCGTTTTTTTGACATATTAAAAAATCGTTTAAATCGGCGATTTTTTTATTTTAAAACCTAGTACTACTCAGATCACGTTTTTTTTTAATTTTATTTTTTATCATACCGCCCGTTAAATAGACGGTCGACGTCGAGAATACCGGCGCGCCGTCCTTTTGAAACTCGGTAAAAACATATACCACATTTTAACCGTGCAAAGGCGTATTACGTAGGAAAGGAATAATAATATAGGAAAAAAAAAAAAAATGAAATAAAAGGGTGGTTGGAAAATCAAAAGCGTCGTTATACGGTCGTTCGGGGGGCGCGTAACGATATTAGCGACGCAACCGGTTAAGAATAACAGCCCTAATAATATACTTACCGCGGTAGATTATATAATATGTAACGGGGGTACCCCCGGTCCATAATACCGTCTATAAACGGGCCGATTTGTGCTTTGGAAAATCGTCGGTATATAGTTTTTGTTGTATTTTTTTTTTTTTTGTTAAAACGGTAGTTCCGGGGGGCTTTTCCGAGGGTGTGCGTGCCGTCGCGCGCGCCGACGGTGCAAGACGACGGGCCCGGGTAACGGCGCGGCCGTCGAACGGCAGTCGAAATGAATTTTTAACGTCCCGGTGATGGCCCCGGGGGTAATCGGTCCCGTCCCCCGCCGTCGATGACGGCGATGGCCGCCATCGGAAAAGAGCCCGGCCGTATAAACGCGCGCGCGCGCGGGGGCCGCCGAGCCGCCCGAATCGCAAACGACAACAATAATAATAATAATAATAATAATAATAAGACGTTTCCTTCCGGGCGGCCGCCGCCGCCGGCTCCTCGTGAAATCAATTTGAAAACGGCGGCCGATACGACCGATAAAAACGCGCTTCCGGGTGCGGTCGCCGGCACATCGCCGCCGAGATAATAAACACCTCTTATTCGCAGCTGAGAAAAGGGCTCGGTTATATATATATAAAAATAAAAGACCGACAACATACGTATTTCGCACCGCGATGTGGCCCTCTGTTGTGGGCGGAAAGTTCAAAAGGCACCCAACGGCTTTAAAAACAACACCGATTCCACCCCCCCCCCCCCACGAGCGAATTTCGCGTAATCCGTCGTTTGAAATGCCGTCATTGTTACGAATTACATCAAAATTTACATTTGAAACGTTTATGCGACCAAAAAAAAAAAAAACAATTATTTACATTAACCTCGGTTTTTTTTCTTTCTTTTTCGTCAATTCAATGAATTTGTAAATAATTTATATTTTACGGAAAATAGTACGCTTTTTTTTTCTTTTTGTTTTGAGCCTGCGGATAAATTTTGTTTTGTTGGCACAGATTTTTTGAAATTCTTGTATTTTTTTTTTTTGTCAATAATGGTTAAAAAACGAGAGTATTGACGAGTTAATGTTGTTTTCAGTATTGCATTTTTGTTGCGATCCGGTGAAAAATAATTGTAGATACCTGTGCAACTTTCACCGAATACTAATATCGCCACTTTATGGACGTGGTATACAATATTCAAATCATTTTTTTTTTCTTTTGTTATCTACATTTGCATAATATATACGACCAGAAATAATATATCGATATACAAATATTGCCCATTTATAAAAAATCTAATAAATAATCTATGAATGTGGGGTATTATGAATTTGTTTTCCTCGACTTGAAAGCAAATAAAAGCATATGAAGCAGGGAGCGAATTAAATTTATGTTTTTGTCAAAAACCAAAACAAAAAGCGGCACGTCACAAAGATGCCGGAGCACATTATACCTTTTTTTTTTTGTTTTTTTTTCTTTTATTTCTTCCTTTGACATTATTAAAATAATGAACAGATTTCATAAATTTCGATTCCCGGCCGAGAAAAATAGGGGTGAAAGGGGTTTCGATCGGGCGCGACGTACACTACGGGTAATAAAGCAAAAACGAAACCCTCCTGCTGTCGTCCATTTATATAATCGTGTCGCTTCTTCCCGGCCGCATCGCCATCACTGGCACCAAGTCCCCGCCGAATGACACACAATGCCATATATTTCATAAATAGGGTGGATTCTTATCGTTTATTGACAAACTTTTAGGGTGCACACGACATGTTAGTTTTGCAATCTAAAAACACACTATACGAGTATATATATACACGTTTCTTCATTGTATACGCACTATATAGAGTGCACGAAATAAACACGCTATCGTATACGTTATAATATATTATTATTATATTTTCCGGTTTTCAGAACGGTATTTAAAAAAAAAAAAAAAAAAAAAAAATACATAGATAAATAACCGATATTGAGGATGCTCACTGTTGCAAGTGATAAGTTTAAAAGGTGGTACAGTGAATAGTTCTATACGGTTTAAATTCCTAACGCAAACTGTATACGGAGTTGGATTTCGATAAATTAAACGTGAAAATTGTTTTAATTCTATAACTTATAATAACTTTGTTTTTTTTTTTTTTTGGAAATGTAATTGCGTTTTGATTTCCAATGGGCATTAATGGTACCGCCGTGGCGGCGGCCGGAATTCGATTCCAAAACGTTTTATATAAAAACGTCAAGTCGAATACGTGACCGAAAAAAATTGTATTCGTAAAATCGATAAAAAAAAAAATCCCTTAAATAATAATACAATAAAAAAAAAAAGAGCACACGTCATAGTTATACACAACACAATTGTTTGATGACCGCCACTGCAAAAACGTTATATTCGATTCCGAGTGTAGCGGAGAAACTATTAGTTTTACTATACTTACTATACTACTTATTAGATTAGTAAAAATATTCACATTTGTTGATACCGTATGCCTGACCGTAGTTTAGATTTTGGAAAAAACCTCGGAATTCTCGACTCTTTTTCTGAAAGGTTAATGCAACTGGCGAAAAATGTCGACGAATAGGTTTTAGTTTTGTCAATTTCTAAATGTAACCTTGGCTACGTGGGGGAAAAAAATTACGACTATTGTTTTTCCGTTTGCAGCGATTTATCGTAGCGTATAAAAATTTAACTACCCTGTAATCTCCCTACCGTCTCGGGCACCTAACCCACAACAGTGGCCTACTTTTTTATATTATTATTATTATTATTATTATATTTACTACTTTAAAAGAAATAAAACTTAATATAATAACAGCTAGAAACCGTGGTATTATTATAATATATATATATTTTTAGAAAAAAAAATTCGCCTCGACCGTATATTATAACGATATACTGTACAAATACGAGTATAATATGTTTACACGGGAAACGGTATTGAATTTTTCTCGATATTTTAACGCCGTTTTCGACGTTGTCGATATTCCGTTTCCGAATAGATAACATAGGTACGCAGGACAGGTATCGTATAGGTGTCGATATTACCGTATACGTAGTTCAAACGTATAACGAAACAAAAAAACCAATACAATTATGGTGGGGGGAGGGCAGTAGAGAATAACTTATCGATAAAATCCTAACGACGTCATAACTAAACGGAATTATTCATTATATATTCCTCTACTACAGAATACATAATACATAATTTGTAGGTTAGGTTTGGTGCGCGCGGGCGCACATACGGTGTACGGGATGGGGTGTGGGGTGTGTGTGTGTGTGGGGGGGGGCAGTTACGTTTTTAATTAGGTTTTTATCGCTTCGGTTTATTTGTATACCGGCCGCCGGAGGCTTCCGAAAGTTTATAATATTACACTCCCCTCCCCTCCCTACCCGTAGCCGACGGCTCCGTTTCCGCGCGTTTTCGAATAATATTATAATAATATTTATACGTACATACGTATGAATACGTATCCGCATAACTACGGGGCGCAAAGTAGAACGTAGGGTTCGCGAGGCGGCGGCATCGGCGGGGTGGCGAGTGGAGTAGGAGATAAAGATGGCGGCCGCCGCCGAGGATTTCGGCGACGGGGAAAGGTTTTAACTTTAATCCGAAAAGCCGATATTTCACCGCGGCCGTTAACGGCCGGAAAAGCCGTTCCCGTATTCATCCCGCGAATGTGTTAACACCCCCCCACACCCCCACCACCACCATACACTCCCCGTGATTTACAGATACCGTTTTCCGAGGGATTTTCCGGCCGCCGCCGGCACAATATACAGACGGCGTGGTATAGCTTTATACACACGCGTACATAAATCTTCCTTAATCTTTCCCGCTACCGCGTCATAAGCCCGTAATAGTGCGCCGCGCGTACCTATATCCGCCTACAACGCACGCACGCGTACATAAATATGACAACGATATTATTATATAATACAACCGATGATATACACGGGGATCGCCGTTATCGCCGTGGCCAGGGGTGGCCGGTATTTCGAATATCCATACCGCCGGGCGGCGTTAACGGGAATTTTCATTGGCGGAATGCGCGTTGGGTGGGGGGAGAGGGAATATATATTCTTTTTTTTTCAAAGATAATTTCCGCACCCGAAAAAATGACGCGATTTCAATAGAATTGAAATTATTTTTTTAATTTTATTTCTCGTGTGTTCTACGAATGTAACGCGCTGGTTGGTTCCCTTCCTGGGCCGGCTAAAGTGACCGTTTCTAATTCTCGTACGACCGACTAGTATAAGGTCAATGGTAGTCACTACCGGATAGGCCCGGCGAGTTGGTGAACAAGAGGACTCTGTACGGCGCGTGATGTCGTCGCTCGGCCGGCTCCTGCCCAACATCGGCACACCTCGGGAGCGCAGGAGGCGACTATTGGCGAGCGTCGTGCACAGCGCGTGCTGCTGTACGGCGCTCCCACGTGGGCCTTCTCCCTGCCCTTATGCCCCCGGGGCCTCGCTGCTCTGGCGGCCGTCCAGCGGCGTGCAGCTCTTCGGAGCGTGTGCGCCTACAGGACCGTCTCGCACGAGGCGGCGTTAATCGTAGCGGAACTGCCTCCCGTCGATCTGTCGGCCTCTCGCAGGTGCAGGGCGTTTGACGCTCTGCGCGCGTTAGGGGCTGCAGCGGGCGACAAACCCCGCCCGTCAGCACTCCGTACGAAGATCCTACTCGCGACCAGCTGGGCGCGCCGGATCCGATCTACGGAAGCGCCGGAGGGGAGCGGGCGCGCGTTAACTCGTTCGCTCATCCCCCCCCCCCGACGTGCTGGCGCGGTGGGTTACGAGACCGCTCGGTTCAACGACGTACCGCCTCACTCAACTACTCACGGGTCACGAATGCTTCAACTCGTTCCTTCACCATCGGAGCTCCGTCCCCTGGTGTTCTCACTACGGATTTCCCAGTGAGGAGAATGAGTTGGATGACGACGCTCTCCACACCTTGATGCGCTGCGAAGCGTTTGACGGGGACAGGGAGCGCTTGGTCCAGAGGATCGGTCCGTTTGAACCGGGCGACTTGGTGCCGCTCATGCTGGAGTCCCCAGACCACTGGGATGCCGTGGTCGATTTCGCCGAAGCCGTCATCGCGGAGAAGGAGTCGGCAGAACGGCAGCGCCAAGCCCTCGATGTCGCCGGCGTGCGCCGCTTACAGGCGCACCGCCGCCGTCGTTGATCGGGGCCCCGTAGTCGCTGGACCGCCGGCCGGAAGACCGGCAGGAAGTTGTCCTCCCTACAACCTGCGAGGGCATCAAGTGGGCTTCGGCCTGGCCACTGCCTATCCCCACCGTAGGGCACGAATTCGTTGTTGGTACTATTTTAATGTGAGCCCGCCCCGCTTAGGGGAAAACGGGATTTTTGAACATACTTGATTATACTTCATTTCATTAATAAATGATGGCGACCTGCCTCCCGAAGTAGTGCCTCACGTCGTTTACGGAAGGCGGAGAATTGCCGGTTTAAACCAAAAAAAAAAAAAAAGGCCCGGCGAGTTACCGGGTCGAACTCGCGGGGCCCCGCAAAGTCTAGGCCCGTCACGTATTATAATTAGAATGCCTTCAACTATTATTTGGATTTATCCCTCCCCGCTATGGAGTTGACCCGAAGACTCCACTGAGACACAGTGTAGATTAAAGAGGGCCGTTCCATTTTTTTTTTTTTTTTTGGACTGCGCGAAAATCCTAAACTCGATCGGCCGATACATTCCTTGTCCGGCGCTGATAATAGTGACTAGTGAGTATCGGTTGGCGTTGTAGCACCGTGGCGTTCCAGATCATGTTATCATATCAAATTGATAACAAAAGATAATCATTCCTCATGGATATAAGAAAACGGGGTTAAAAATAATAAAGAAAGGTTATGGGTGGTGGATACATCCTCCACACACCTCCCTTTCTTTGTCCATGACCAGCCATACACGAAATACTTCATTTATCCGGGTGCAGTTCACTCGTTTAGCATAAATTTCACTTATATTTACTAGTAATATCGTTGGTATTGTAATTGTACAGTACGTATTTACGATCGAAATGTAATTTCGTGCAAAACCAGTGACTTATGTCGTTATCGAAACGACCGGTTTCAATTGTATTGTCCGTACGCAAGATTCCCAAAGACAATACGAAATGCTCGTACGATGATAATATACGTTTTCGCCGAAAATTTTACGGGATTATTACCTATCGTAGGCATAAATAAAATTTAAAAAAAAAAAGGTAATTATTAAAATACGCTCAATTTTTTTCATTTTTCGTTACGTTAAAACTTAACGTTAATTCCATTTGATCGTAACAGGATTGTTTACGCCGCTCAGAATCGTTTTTCGTTGCGTACAGATATAAATTAAATTCCCGTATGTATCCTCCTACACTGCCGGCTTTCCGCGCGCGCGACGGTGGTGGCCCACCCATTGTTCGTAGTATGTATTTTTTTTTTTTTGTTTTATTTATATATTCTAGCGAAAATGTTTGGTTTTTTTAAACGTATTTTTCGTTGTTGTTTTGTGTAGTGGATTAAATTCACAGCCCTAATAATAATAATAATAATAATAATAATAATAATACCGCCGTCGTCTCGACACGACGTTTCCCAAATCGTTTTTGTTCGGCCGTCCGAATAGACGATGCGAAAAGACGATGTGGAAATCGTATTATACTGTTATTATATTTCGGCGGGACGACTGTACGCGCCGCCGTCGCCATATTTTGCGGGCCGGACCCCGGGACTGACCCCGTCCGCGGGGCTCGGGGCGTTGTTATTACGCGCCGTTTGTCCGCGTACATGTTTATTATTTATTATCGCAATACCGAGACGATATTAAATCGAAACGCCGGGAATTCTAGCAACGCTACTGTCGGGCCCGCCGGTTTTATTATCACGAGACAATAATAATAATAAACTCGGCGAAAACACGATAATATTATACTGGTGCTGATATTATTCGGTGGCGAGCCCTTTTCGATCCGCGCCAACACTGCAGCAGCAGCAGCAGCAGCAGCTACGCGGTCTAACGGACCGTTTCGGTCAAATTACCGGCGCAATTGTGCCGCAATATCTTCTCATAGACGATAAAAACCAAATACGAAACTCCGCCACCGACGTACGCCCGCATTAATATACCGCGTAATGCAATAGTAATTGAATGGGCCCGCGCGAGCACGGGATAACTACATTTTTTTTTTCTCATTCGAAAAAAAAAATAAGGGGCTTTTGGCGGTTTAAAATTAAAAAAAAAAAAAACTACGAGTATATCCGTGTAAGATCGAGGCAAATCCGACCATTATACCGTTTAGGAGATATAATGCAAATGGAGTTGTCTGGTTTTTTTTTTCCCGAGCAAAACAAAATTGCTTTAAATAATTAGAATGAATAATATTGAGTTTTTTTTTTTTTTTGGTATTACAACAATTAATGAAAAAATAATGCATATAAATTTCTGGTCAATAAACAATATAATTCCATATAATTTACATTAATATTAGCTCTCATCTCAAAATAATTACGAAAATCAAATCAAATACTACGGAATCTTTTTTTATCATTGTCTAATGTATCTACATTAATTTTATCATTAATATAATATTTTTAAAACGTTTTTTTTTTTGGCTCCTGAAAAGTTTTGAAAAAAATGGAGTTATCTCATTCATGCACGGACCCATTAAATTGTGTATTTATTATTTTATTTTTTCACTCGCCACGTTGTACAATGTGAAGTATAAATAAATTGTGTAATTAGTGGCCGTTCAATTGAGTTGAAATTAGTAATAAGAAATAATGCTAAGGTAACAAATAAGAAATATTGCTAAGGTAGTAGATAAAAAGTAGGCTAAGAAATCAATATAAGTATAGAGATACGCCAAGAGGCGAGGACACAAAGTGTTGGTTTAGGCCCGTCGGATAGACGAGTGTGTACGGTTAAGTTTTTATAGTAAAATCGTATTTTAATTTGTAATTAATAAAGTTTGTTTGTTCGGTCTGAAACGTTGTATGTGAGTATACAACGACTACAACGACTAATAATTTATCTATTTTAGAAGAATGTAGTATTAATAGTGTTGGTTTTACAACGCGTGTGTGTGTTTTTTTTTGTTCTGTCTTTAAACAACTTTTCTACCAGCAACGATAATCCGATCATCAACTTCAGTGGAGTTTTCCGGTAGCTAATATTGTCTGTTTAAAGGTGTTATAATTTATTAATTATTCATTTTCTTAGCGATTTGGAAAAACTGAGAAAATGTACGCAATAAACGTCGTTTCTGTTGTGTCATTTTGTTTTTTGTAATTTAGTTAAAAATAATCATAGACACCCTGGATATTTTCACCGAATACTTATATTAGTCATGCCGAGACGTGGTAATATTATTATTCGGGGGATTTTTTTAACTATTTATAGCCTATTGAAATGTTCGAGTTTTTTTCTTTTTAGTGTTCGCTTGGTTTTATGTGAATAAAATTGTTTTGGGGCCCCTCAAAAATTTGCACAGAAATTTGATTGCTGTTGGTAGGTACTTGTCACTTACTACTCGATATCTCTCGTTGTTTTCTCAATATTGTGGAAAAACCTGGATGAAAAATCGGGAAACGGGAATATTCTCCTTGAATATACAATTTTATAGTCCAGCAATACAACTCGAAATCGATTTCGGCGCCACTGTAGTGCGCAGTACCTATACGTGTTCGCCCGCGCAGATTGAAAATAATCGCGATTGGTCGTCAGTTTATATTTTTCAAACGTTTTATCGCAGTGAAGACCGGCCCCGAAAAAAATATTATATAACTTGAAAATATAAAATTTCCGCAAAGATATTTTTTCTATACAAATATAAAAATACAATTATAGTCTAAACCGGGGGGGGGGGGTCTTCAACTATTTTTTTACAGCGGGCCATATCTGAGATACGCTTCGGCATCGCGGGCCAGATTTTTTTAGAGAGAGGTGAAATGAAACTGAAGATAAATAAGAATTTTGTATTTATCAATAACTTTACAAAGGAATCCATTGTTTTATTGTGATAGGTTACTATTACTTAATGAGATGTGTGGAATTTCTAGTCTTTTAACATTTCGTGGTAGTTTGATCCAAAAACTTGGTTGTTCCAACAATCGTCGCTCGTAGATGTTCGTCACTTAATTTGGTTCTGTAATTTTATTTTAACGAAATTCATTTTTTTGAAAAAGTTTGCTCACATAGGTAGGTAGAGAGGCTACACATTGAAATCGATTCACGTGCACATTTTTTGAGATTTGAAAAAGAGTCCTCTGGCAACACGGCGTAAAATGCTCGCAATCTGGTTTCCTTGAATCAGTTTTTGAGCTGGTTGTTTGACACGAGCTCGATAACAACTAGCTGAATGTACGGCGGTACATTTGAAAATTTTATCGGGAATGGATTTTCGCAAAATCGATTGCGTTCAAAACGAATTATCAAGCCATCGGTTAACTCGGCGGGCCGGTCGAAAAGGCTTCCCGGGAACCGGTCTAACACCTCGGTGACCGTTTTCGTCGATATCCATAAAAGATGATTAATATTTAAATAACTATTTGAATGATTTACTTCTGGTCACGCGTGTGTGTGTGTGTACAAAAAAAATATGTTGGATCTCTTGAACGCCAGATTATAATATACGCGTATAATCACCGTTTTCGTCCGTTAAACACGTACCGTTATATTACATTGTACGATAACAGCTGAATTAGTTATATTCATACAATGAGAAAACTTTAAATCGCATCCACTAACGGGACGGACGTTAAAATCGGAGTATATTTTTGTTTTATTGTCATAACGTTATAATCCCTGTACGCGAGATATAAAAGGCCAACAATTGAAATTATATTTTCTCCGACACGCCCGTGCGCCGATCGTCTTTTCACGCCGTATACCACTCGTAAAAATACGCGTTTCGTTCGAGTGAACATTAATAATGTACAGAAAGAAAAAAAAAAAAAAAAAAATTAAAAACGCGTAGTCAAATCGTTTTACCCGTGTACGGTATACACGATCGTCTATCCGTACACGAGACACTATAAATCGCCACACAATATTATAATTATTACGAGATGACGACCAAGGATAGTAATATCATTACACTGTTGATTTAGAATTTATACGAGTATCTATAAATTAATACACTCGTATAATTATAAATAAAAAAAAATACTTCTTTTCACATTATTCGAATATGCGATTATATCCGTGGTGTTCACATTCGAATAGGCGACAGGCTATTAAAATATTACATCACTGTCCAATAAACAACAAAATAAAACACCAAGCACAGTTGTAAACGATACGTCATATTGACGCGTGTGTTTGTGTACACAAAAAGTCTTCCAACATCAATTTATTTCCCCTTGTCACGCAAACTAAAAATACACATATTATAAATTGGTAAACCGAGATTAATTATATTTCAATTAATTTTTGAATTTTGTTCATTATTTTTTTATAAGTTTACTGTTGTTGGTTGCAAGTTGCCGGGTACACAGTATGTAGAGGGATAAACGGGGTTATTGAAATTGTCTGCTGCAAACGAAAAACGATTCTGAGCGAAGTTCGATTAAACGTGTTTCGAAAGGTTTTTAATTGGATTAATTGATATTGATTTGTAAATGACTGAATACATTTTTATTTGTCCGTTCAGATGCCGAATTTCAACATAAATCCGAAGTAAAACGCTAAAAAATCAATAAATAAATAAATTACGAAATTTGTATTCGCATAAAAACAACAACCACGTGACTGTTTTGACTAAAAAACACGGGGAAATATTTTGAAAATTTCACCGCGACTCTAGAAAGTGTATTTGGTAAAAGTTTCGATTCGTAAAAATTAATGTCAATTAAATTACAAACAAAAAAACAAAACCGTCCAAAGACGCTGGGCCATTCATTATTTGGCGGTATTGATTAATAAACATTAAACGCGCGCACTTTCACATTTATATTATCAGTATGATTATAATTTTGTTTATAGCAGTGCGTGTTAGAGGCAGAAAAAAAAATATATAATAATAATGAAAATGTAGAAAACGTGTTAAAACACATTTTTGAAAACCGGTTAATATAATATCGCATACTGCGTATAATAATAGGTAACAAAAAAAAAAAAATGGATGCTTAATAATAAGTCGGTAAGTTTGTACCGTTAATACTCAGGAAAACGGTAAACGCCTTAAATATTTTCAGGGTTCACGGTTTTGACCTCACATAATCGGCACAGGTATAAATTTCACCTAATAACATTCATAAGTCACGATAAAAACGCATATATAGTAAAATAATCATTAAAAAAATTATTTTAATATTACGCACTACACTGACGCGAGTACCCCGGCGTAATCGGTAACAATTACTAATGTTTTAATAATAATAATAATAAAAGAATTATTGTCGGCCATAAAGCGTTGTGACCGTCAAAATAAAATGTTATAGTTTTACGTGCTTTATAATTGCTGTAATAGGTAATCGGATTTTATATACCGTCGAACGATCATTGTTATTATTGCCGTATTAATTACTAAAACTTGCATCGTTATTACGATTATGTTTACACACGTCGAACACGATGTTTACGCGCGTACGTGCAGTTTATGTTTTATATATTTATTTTTTTATATATATATAATACTACGTTAAATTTAAATTAAATTTTTTTATAAGGATCGAGGTGATAAAAAATCTTCAGAAACTATAATCACGGAGATTACACGTTCGCGAAATGTCCAATACGTTGTTTTATTATAGTTTTGTTAAGGTCGCGCAAAATACACAATTGCGCAGTACAATATTATGCGTACTCGGTAAATAATAATGCAAACGCGCAAAGAATTTAGTAATTTATCTGTAATTAATGTTCGACGACGAATAGTTTATAGGTTTTTGTTTTTTTTTGTATTTTAACTAGAAGTTATGCGATGACGGGGGAGGGCGAAGACTTTTAGTCCCCCCCCCCGGGAACGCTACTGTTTTACATTAATATAATAATAAAAATAATAATAATTGTGACGGTATTTTATTTAATATTATATGATAGCATCCAGCACCCTCCTTTACAAAGATCACTATTGGACATTATAATATAGGAATCCAAAACTTTTTCCAGCCCCCTAGCATTAACGTTCCTATATATATATATATATATATATTAAATTAAATTTTTTTATAAGGATTGAGGTGATAAAATCTTCAGAATCTTTTTTTTATTTTTAAACCGGCAATACCTCCGCCTCCCGGAAACGCCGTGAGGCACTACTTCGGGAGGCGATCTTCAGAATCTATAATCACGGATTACACGTTCGCGAAATGTCCAATAAGTCATATTATAGTTTTGTTAAGGTCGCGCAAAATACATAATTGCGCGGTACAATATTATGCGTACTCGGTAAATAATAATGCAAACGCGCAAAGAAATTATTAATTTTTCTATAATTAGTGTTCGACGACGAATAGTTTATAGGTTTTTATTTTTTTTTGTATTTTAACTAGAAGTTATGCGATGACGGGGGAGGGCGAAGACTTTTAGTCCCCCCCCCCCCGGGAACGCTACTGTTTTACATTAATATAATAATAAAAAATAATAATAATCGTGACGGTATTTTATTTAATATTATATGATAGCATCCAGCACCCTCTTTTACAAAGATCACTATTGGACATTATAATATAGGAAACCAAAACTTTTTCCAGCCCCCTAGCAGTAATGTTCTTATGTATATATATACACACTGCAGCAGAGATATACTTTATTTAAATAATAACAACTGACGCCAAACATTATTGCGTTTTTTTTTTTTTTTTTTTCATGGCTTTATTGCTGCGCAGATAATATTTAACTTTTCGTATCAAAACTCGAAATTAAAACAAAAAGGGGAGAAAGCGCTTGAATAATAACAATATTTTCTTATTATTTATTGTTTTAATGTAAACACGGATTTAAGCAATTTAGAATATCTGCAGTTGTGTCTCAGTGGTACAACGCCGCGGAAGGCGCAGAGTATACTGGTATTTAATATTAGGCGTACACGACACCGACAGATGTCTATTGGTATAGTAAAACTGTCTTCAAAAGAACACGAGCAAGAAAATAAATGTCAATTAACGCGGGTTTTTTACCATTTTTTATTACGCCTATTTCGTTTGTGAAATAATTGGATTACGTAAAACGCAATATAATTGTTATTCTTGTCGGGTTTTTTTTTTGCCTTTTTCGAAACGGTTCGTCACAGAAGTTATTTCACTCTTCTAATTCGTATACGAAATAAAGCGCAGTAAATATTATCAAGTCCTCGGGTGTAATAATAATAATAATAATAATAATAATATAATATAATGGGAGTGGCATTAACACATCACGCGAATGTTCATCTTGTTTGTTTTTGTATTTTTTTTTTTTATTTTTTTTTATGTCAGTAAAACAAACGATCGCGGAGCACGATATTTACTATTTTCTACTCTATGTATATATATATATATATATTATTGTATTGTATTTTTTTTTTTTTTTGTATCGCCCAGCAAAACCTTAATTAAGTTATAATGTACGTATCGTATAAATATATATATAGTCGGGATTTGTACGGAAGGGTGATGCGGATCGCGTATAGTGTGTGGGCGTATATCGGGGCCAACGTGATTTATGCTGTAATTCCGTCGGATAATCCCCTCCCTCCGGACAAAACGAAATTAAACAAAACAAAAAAAAAAAAAAACAGAGAGAGAGAACAGAAAAAAAAAAAAAAATGTACGTGTATATAATCTCCGACGAAACTTAAACGTCAACTATAATGCTCCGGGGACCGAACGGAAATTGGACGGTGTACATAGCTGTGCAGCGTATACGAAATGTACGATTAATAATATAATTAATGCAATAATGTCGACCCGGTTTGATTTGGGTATAGTACAGAAAAGAACAGTAATAGAAAATTTAAAAAAAAAAAAAACGTAAATTTTCCCGTTGTGCTGTGCGATTTCGGTGCGCACGAACGGGAAAACGACGAGTGCGGTGATATTGCGCCGTCGATCAAACCGAATATTCCGATTTATAACACGAAACTCCATTTAATATCGACGTGAAAAATGAGGAAAATTATAACGGGCGAGCTCGTTTACGGTTTTATACCGCAAAATCATTTCTGTACCGTTCCCACGGATATAAAGAGCAATTTAGAGAATAATCTCGGTGGCGCTTGAATATAAACATATTATAAATAATACATTTAGCATATAAGGACATTTAGTCGAGTCTACTTAAATATTACAAATATGCTGGTGGGCGTTCATCGAATTTAGAGAGGGGCGGGGTTCCTCTAAGCACCCCGAAAGAGATGCGATTTTCGTTTTATTGGCGGTCAGTGTTTCCAAATTTGGTTGGCGTCATAGAGTAAAACAAATTCACCAGCGACACTGCTGGTAATAAGGAGATCCATTATTAAAACGATAAAAAAAATTTAAACAGAAATTGTTTTGCCTTGAAGACTCGCACCGTAAATTCGAGAGTGTTGGAGAAATTGATTGTTCGATTTCGACGGATTGTCCGTATTAAAATGGGTATGTTCTCCGCGAGAATTTAACGACGTGATAAAGTAAACAGTTTTAATCATTGTGCATCAGTCTGATACCGGAATTCCTAAAAAAAATTTGACCATAGATTTCCTATGGAACAGCGTGCCAATGATTTCCGTGATTACCAATCGTATTGTTTGTACGCTGATTTTCATTATTACCGATATACCCTCCGGTTTTAATCCGTTTCGAATAAATAATACACATAAATATCCATTATTTTTTTTTTTATGATAATATGTACGGTACAATTTTAGGACGGGATCCGCAGTACGTATAAAATATTATTATCGAAAATCGCGCGGGAAACTAACGCGTTCGATTATTACCCACGTAAATATTTTACGGTCGAGCGCGTAATTCTTTTAATTCCTCCGACGTGTAACAATAAAACAGTATTAGGCATTTTTTATATATATATATATATATAACTGTTATAGTTAATTTTTGTCCGCGTTTTACGATTGCGATAATCCGACAAAAAAAAAAAAAAAAAAAACAGATAAACCCTGTACGGGTCGTTTAAAATTAAATCGATTAAAACGGGGACGTTCGAGCGTTTATTCACGCATAAAAAAAAAAAAAAAAAAAACCCGCGCGTACGTATATACAGCGGGGCCGGCCGCCGGGCTGTGTGTTGGCTTTTTAAGCAGACGAAAATATTCATTACCGGCCGTTTATGCGTATTGTATATTTGCGTATTATCGCAGTGCGTTTGTCTTTAACGGGCGGAAAGTCGAGGCGGAGACGCGGGCCACTGGTAAACTTCGGACATTACGCGCACCGGGCTTAATTAAAGTTTTAAGACGCCGTTTCGCCCGCCCGCCCGCCGTCCCCGGGCCAAAGTTAATAACACTCGCACCGCTAATATTCCTTATACAAACATAATAGTAATATCACTATTATTATTATTATTATTATTGTTATATATACAATAAACTTTAGCCGAAAAGTCTTCCTTGGCGCGCCTCCGATCATAATTATAAGGGGCCCGGGTGGCCCCGTGTGCGCGTATAATTATTATACACACGCCAACGACCCAGGGCGAGGGCTATTTTTTATTATTTTTGGCCTAGTAATACGTAATATCACGAGAAAATTGCGCGTACAAAAAATATACGTTCAATAAATACAGTTTTGTTTCGTAGACTAGTCAATGTAGCCCGTACCGTTCTGGTAGTGGCGGATAAAAAAAAAAAAAAAAAAATCAAAATAAACCAAGGGGGACCGTTACTCGGCTCCCGTCGCCGATATCAAATAAACGAACGCTCAACAAAATTGTCGATATTATATAATTGTCTACGCGTTCGTTAAATAGTTGCATTCGACGAGTATATAATGCGATAAATAATAATTCGGCCATCGGAACTATTGAAATGCGTAACGTGTGCTACAAATAAAAAATAATACATAATAACTGTTGATGGACAAAACGTTTACAAACTGTATTCGTTTGTCGAATTAAACCGTTTATTATATTAGGGATGGGCAAAAAGCATCAATGTTTTTGATTGATACATCGACGTTTAGTCTTCGATACATCGAAAAACACATCGAGGTTAAGCTTCGATGTTTTTTTTTATATAATATAAAAATGTTTGATTATTTTCCTATTGATAATCACTGATTAACTGATAACAGATTTCAGATAGAGGAATCGCACTGCTTATATTATCATAATATTTTACAACGGACAACGGTCGAAAACCAAAATCAAATATTAATTATAATATATTGTAATTCATTTTGTCATTGGTCAATCGTCGTCCGTTGATATTCGATATCCGTTCGTGCGGTTTGTCAATTGTTTATTATTGTGATTTGTGATTTGTGAAATGTTAATTGCGACTTAAGTGTCAACCGATACTTTTAAACTTGATAATTTTTTTTGTTAATTCGTTGTGATCAACAATCGTGGTTTAACCACTTACGTCTTGGTCACTGTCAACGAAACGACGGGTCGCCGTATAGTATGGAAACATTTTACGAAAAATAATAATGGTACAGTCACTTGTCAATTATGCCAGAAAACATTAAAAACAAGTGGTAAGTAATTTTCTTGTTTACTTATATTTTATAATATAATCAAGGAAAAAATTATAATAAAAAAATATTATTTGTTTTTTCTACAATTTTTTGATTCCCATGCAATTAATTTAATATATTTTTCACGATATATATATATTTATTATAGATTTTTTAACAGCTTTATAATACTAAGTACCAACTCATAATAAATAATTATATCATATAACAAATTACGAATTGTAATTGTTATAACTAACTTGTTAGTAATGGGTAACTGTAATTTTATTTTCAGGCAACACAAGTAATTTAAGTGGACATCTCACTAGTAAACATAGTTGTGTTATGGTTTCAAAAGCAAAGTCAACGGCTACACCTAGGCAAGTGTTGGAAACTTCAGATGTTGATGATCCGTCTGTAACATTGTCCATATTATCGACAGCTTCAACTTCAAAAATGTCATTTACAGCTTTTTTTTATAATTGCCAAGTATTTTATATGTATTTAAAAAAAATAAAGTTGAACAACGGTACGATGGTTAATTATTGAATTCATTGTTTAATTAGAAAACTAGTACACACTGCACTGTACAGAATACAGATAAAAAGGCGTGTATCAGATAGCAGCCCTAAAGGCTAAAGGGGTGATTTTAAACATCGATGGTTTTACACCGATACATCGAACACATCGATATTTCAAAAAACGATGTATCGATACATCGAAAATCGATGTTCAAACATTTTTGCCCATCCCTAGTTTATATCACTGTTATAAATACTATACGGTTCAAAACAAAACCGAAGGGGTGCTAAATCAGTTTTGGGTGTGTTTAGCACCCACCCACCATCCCCAAATTCCTCCAAATGATACCTTTTATCTGCCACTGATTGTTCGTTTGCGCCCATCATACCATGAACAATTTACCAGGACACACGGAACATTACGTTACTGTGAATAACACAAATCGTGGACTTCTGATTGAAATTATTTAAACAACCGCAGATCGTACAATTTGAACAGGGGACCATTTTCGTGGGCATAGCCTTGTTGTACCTTGTTGTCAAACACACAAAAAATTTGTTTAGCTATTTAAAAACAGCAAAGACTAAAACACGGCCGTGACATTTTCGTTCTAATTTATTCGCTATACCTAACAATTCGCCCGTTTCGTTTTTACCGACGACACTGAAATCTGTGCGAACGTGAAGTTTAATTGAATCGCAATCAGACGGCGGATCATTTTTATGATTTGTCTTGGGTACGCATTTCGTAAACAGCCCCGGGTTTTTTTCCCCCAGCGCAGATGTTGTTCTGGTCTCCCCTTCCTCCCCCCATCATCGGTGTAGACATTTCATAGTTATCATTAAGATGTTCATAATTATATTGCATTTGCGTATATACCTAAGGATAATCGCTGTATAAAACGATTAAAAAATAATTCTGGGTCGGTATAGTGGCGAAGTCGTAAAAAACCCTCTTCGAAAATACGCCATTGCGGGACCGTTTGAATATTATTTTTACGATCAGTTAAAATTAAACGCTCTGACATTACGATTACATTCGGTAAAAAAATATCGTAAACAAGTCTGACGAGTTAAATGTCTCGACGACATTTTGTTTTACTCGGTTTGCACCTGGACAAATACAATTGGAGTTTCGGGCGAATGACACGAAAACATTAAAATTCTGTTTTCAAGACCGAAAATCAGAAGCCACTTTTGTTGTTCGACATTTCAGAACTGTACGCCTTCAAATAGGAAGTCACTTCCAATAGACCGGCAGACTCTTTGTTTTATTCGTGTAGAAGATAAAAAAAAAAGAAGAAGAAAAACTTAAGCCTAATACCATTAGTCCCTGTATCCATTATACAACGTAATCTGATCTTAATCATAACGTATTGGTAAACTTCGCGCCGTCGCGCGAAATATAACGGGCCCTCCGGCGGAGCGGCAGCCGCCGCCGGCACACGCTGCAGTAATTATATTGCTGGTATCTAAGTGCGCGATAAACCAAATTAAGACGCTTTCGGGGGGAGGGCCTGGGATGTACGGAAACTACGAACTTTATACCCGAACGACGGCCCGAGGAGTTCGTGGGCACGACGGGGGATTTATACTTTGGCGGCAAACCCCTCGGCGCGGCGTGCGCCGGCGACCGACGCACACGCGCGCGCGCGCGCGCGCCCCGGAGCCGTAAATAAGTGCGCGCGGACGAGCGGACGACATTCCTACGGGCCGCACTGCGCCGGGGAAGAAAGAGCCCATTAAATACGACTGCCGCCGCTCCCTGCCGGGCAGACGTTCGTATACGCGGCGGTGGCGGCCGGGTGGCGGTGGCGGTCGGGAGGCGGCGGCCGAGCGACGGGTGAGCAGTCGCGGGCCGCGGGCGCGAGAGAGCGAAGCGCGGAGCAATGGAGCGGGGTCGAGAGGGCGCGCGAGAGGGAAGCGGCGACGGAGAAAGCGAACGAAACGCGGCTAGAGCGAGAGAGGGCGAGGAGGGAGAAGAAAGAGTATTATTATTGTGCGTGTCTGTGTGTGTGTCGCCTCTGCCAACGGGCCAACGCAAACACGCCGCCGCCGCCGCGGCCCACCCGTCGGGGAACGACGACGACGGCGGCGGCGGCGGCGGCAGCGGTGCCCCCGGTGGCCGCGACTACGACGACGACGACGACGACGAGGGGAGCGCAACATTTTTATGGAAGTTGTTCGTTTTTGTTTACTCGAGATTAAATCTGTTACGAGACTATATATATATATATATATTTATATACAATATACGGTTGTTGTTACTGTTATTGCTTTTGTTTGTTATTATTACTGTTTTTTTTTTTTTTTTTTTTTTTGTCCCGGCGACTCGAGAGAAATATAATTTTTTCCCGAAAAGAAAAAAGCTTTTCGGTCCGTTTGACCGTGTGGGCGGAGGGCGTGCGCCCGTCGCGGCTATACATGCGCCATTTATTCTCGAACAAACTAAACAAACCGACGAATTACATATATATTTTAGAGTATTTTTTACTATAGGTTGTATTGTATTATATTATATTGTACGGTGTGTAGTCGATATAGTGCGAAACCATCGTTATACCGATTATATAAGTAATCGGACGGTTTTCCGGCGCAGGGGCCTCCGAGGTCTGCACACCGGCGTGTTTGCGGGTTATGCGTGAAATTTCGGGCCAAAATATTACGAAATGATTTTTGACGGTGTCTAACGAGTGTCGTATGAATTACAATTTGGTCGTAACCGGGGGTAAATGGGGCAGCCGAAGGTGTTTATTATAATAATGTTTCCCGTTAAGCATAGCCGTTATTCGCTTAAGCCGTCGTTTTCCTTACTAATCCGGTTGAATTGTTGTTATCGGCCGAAATTGTTTACCGTATTCCGTGGTTACCGAAAACGTATTTTTTTTTTTTTTTGTTTTTTTATTTACGTCGACCGTAAAAATATTATTTAAAACACGGGCAGTTTTTTTTTTTTTTAGTCAACCGGTTGACACATGGATTTTTCCAAAGCCTGTTTAACCGCAAACGCGATAGGGTACACGGTGAATGAGATGACGACGGCAAAATTATACAAATCGTACGTGGATAACGCCGTTTTCCCCAGGATTTCATTAGTTGTCGGCCGCAACGACGACAACGAACCGATCATTACGTGCCAATACGGAATAACGGTTACACACGACGATAATCTAATTCGTAAGTGCCCGGAGATAATATATATATATATATATATATATATATATATATATATATATATATAGGAGGTGTGACAATAAAATAACGAGACTTTCAAAATATAACCTAAACTATTAACGTTATCTATAAAACGATTATTGAAATATGATTAGAAAACACTTATCTAAAAGTACTATGAACACTGATGGCATCGATTCATTTTCATATACGTTAGTAGCCTTGTTATTAGTGCGAGTTCGACTATACTGCCGAAAAATGTTAGATATGATAATCGAACAACATGTGTTAACATTAAATTTCTTGAAAAATTTCATTAAAAAAAACTGCCGCGGAATCGTTTCGTATGTTATGTGAAGTTTATGGTGAAGAATGTTTATCAAGAGCTCGTGTTTTTGAATGGCACAAACGGTTTTGTAGTGGAAGGGAGGACGTAGAAGACGATGATCGTTCTGGACGTCCTACCACGTCTTCAACAAACGAAAACGTTGAAAAAATCGACAAAATTAATTAATCAATATTATTATAAAGAGGTATTAATTAAATTAAGAGAACGTGTCAGAAAGAAGCGACCAGATCTATGGAAAAATGGCTGGGTTCTTCACCAAGACTATGCTCCAGCTCACAGTGCATTTTCAATTCAACGTTTTTTAACTGAAAAAAAAATTTCTGTACTTCAACATTCCCCGTACTCGCCAGACCTTGCTCCTTGTGACTTCTTCTTATTTCCTTCTTATTTCTTTTCCCATTTTCAAACAGTTGATGACGTAAAAATGAAAACGGCAGAACTTCTAAAAGGGCTGAATGAAAGCAATTGGCAACACTGTTTTCAAGAATGGCAGCGACGTATGCAACAGTGTATTGATGCTGAGGGAAGGTACTTTGAAGGTGATAATCATTAAATTATAACATTTTTAAAATAAACAACTTTTATTCAAAAAGTCTCCTTATTTTATTGTCGCACCTCGTATGCGAATGGTACAGGTTTATTACGATATTTTTATATAGTTTTTACAATGGCAACGAGATTAATACCGACCAACAAAATCGGTAAATCCGTAGGTTTCCGTTAAACAATCGAATCAATATTATTCTAATCGTATCTAAAAATTTGATTTGCCAACTACAGCGCAGATCCAAGGCAACTACACCGTTCAATGTCGCGACGTCGAACGTAAAATTCAAGAACTCCGACTGTACAACGAGGTACAAAATACGATTAACGACGAACTATGGACGAAACTAGATGAATTGGATGAATTGAACGGTAATTGTATTTCGTTCGATTGGTATGTGAATAATATATCGGAATACCCACTACCATAATATATAATGTTCGTGATGTATGCAATACAGACAAGAATAATTATGCTCAATTATGTTTAACCCGAGATATGAACAAGTTGAGACGAGAACAACGGCATGCGCTATTCAAAACGAAGGCAGTAGAAGGTATTTTTGCAAATAAAATGCTGCGGGTCTCCCGTTTAACGGCGTAATGTTAAACATTCAAATTTATTGTACCGGTTCATCCGATTTTTTTTTTTTTCCTCTTCTAAAATTAAGATATTGAACATCAGACGACACGGTTCCGACCGGCCGGTTATAAAACAATATACAAAGACGTCCGCGAGGAAATTAAAGAATTAAACGAAAAGTACTCGTTTCGTCGAACGGACGACAATAATGGTAATCGGTAAATTCGTTCTCGTTTCATATGTCTTTAACGCGGTTGTTATCGTACTTGCGTGCCACATTGACGGAATCGATTATTATGCCGACAGATTCGGAAAACACAATTGATATGTGCGTAAGATTATGCACGGATACATTGCAGCGTGTGAACCGTGAAAACCAAGAACTCCAGAAGAAAATCGACGGACTTTCGGCCGGCCGGGAATTGAACAAGGACACGGGCAAAACGCTAAAAGGCGTACAATTGAAATTGACAAAACGTTCGAAATGTACGTTGTTCGAGCGCGATTTTTAAATTTACTACATTAGTTTAATAATTATTATTATTTTTTATTTTTTTTTTTTTTATTATCGCTTATCAACGGTTATATATTACCGGATCAATTACCGGCCGTCGTTTAAAACGGAATCATATCACGGTTCACGTATTGTATTCACACAGATACGAATAATCGCCGTCGGAGCAAAGACATCGACGCGCTGAGAATTGAATTTAAACAGTTCGAAAATCGCGTGTTGTCGTTGATCGGGAGTAATATTAATATTTGTGCAATTCGATCGGTTTGATGTCATGTAGAATATTATTGTTTGTCGTGTTTAGACGGTTACAACGCGGACGCGGGACAACACGGTCGGCCGGTTGTACGAACTTCGGTTAAAACCTCGGACGGGAACGGCGGAAAGTAAAAAAAAAAAATATTCCATTGTTAACCGTGTTAATGTATGTATTCGAATGTATGGAAATATTTTGAAATTGCACGAATCAATCGGCGCCCCGGTGCCCTTACCCCAGACGTCGATGCGGTTCGTCCGTCCGGATCGCAGTGCCGCGGAAACTGTTGGACGACGGCAATCGTCCGCCACGGTGAAATGCCGACGTCTGTCGGAAATTCCACTCTGAACCCTACGCTGTCGCCAATGCCTTCGCCGCCGCCACTACAGTCCACGCAGACGGTCTCCGCGTCGCCGCCGTTAACCATAACCGCGGAACTGTTGAAAACGGTCCGGTTGAAGCCACCGAGCGGCAACCCGACGAAAATCAAAAGACCCGCCGGTATGTGAACGGTGCACCGCCGTCGTGATTATAATACACCGGACAAATTTAAACAAAAAACAACCAAGCTGCCGCGTACTACCTCGGCCAATCCCAATCTATACACCCGATATCACTATAGGTACGGGTTCAAAGCGCCGGAATGAATAGTTTTCAAATACGAATAAAATGTTTTCGGGCAGTAGTTTTTCATTTGAAAAGGGTAAAAACCCGCAAACGATTTGCTCGTTAAGACCGTTTTAAAATGTTGTTTTTCGCTAAATCTTTAATCTTTAATGTACAGTGTTCCAATGATAAAGTTATCATTTTATGTGCCCAGTATTACTCGTATAGTTTTCAGATAGATATTACAACAACATTCGTGTATGTTATGACGGTTTGTAAAAAAAAAAAAAAAAAATGTATAAATAAATACCAATTGCCGTATGCGTGTAAGATTATCACTTGAGAAAACGGTTCGACGGATGTTTGTAATTGCCAGGACAAGGTTTATATGAATGAAAATTATTGGAAAAGTCGGAAATTTGGATGGTATTTTTTTTATAATATCTCCCATTTGGGAAAAATCTAAGATCATTAATACGTTGCTGGCGAAACTATCGTTGCTTAGTTACCAAAAAAAAAAAACGTATTTTTTTCGTTACTCAAATTTAACACACGGTTCGTGGTTTATTTCTTTGGAAAAAATGCCACCGAGGCGTCGAAATACCGGTCGGCGTACGCGCAACACAAGTCGAGACCATAGACGGCGTTTGGAGGCTTAAATCGAATACGAATTTTCCAAGCCCGATCCATTATGACTCCGGAACAGTGGATAAAATCCAGTTCGACTCTCTCAGTTGGAGCTTAAGCTATTGCATTTTGAAGAAGAACATAGGCTACGTTTTATCCCGAAAGTCAGTCCCATAAGGTTGGCTGACCACGGGGATTTTTCGGTATTTTGGATTATTTTATTGTTGATCATAATTACCTTAGCGACACCGATAAAAATTTATTGTAAATAGCTAACAAAAACTATTAAATGCTAATACTAAAAGCTCGGTGACCGTCATATACTAAAAGATCAACTTTTGACGAAATTTTTGTGTCAGACTCAGGCCCGTTCGATCAAATGTACATATAATTTTGTAATTAAATAAAAATGTTTGTAATATTGTTAAAAAAAAAACATCATGTTAATATTAATTTCGTTCAATCCGCCCGTGCCGGGACATTGTGCGAGACAGTTAGTAAAAAATAATAATTAAATGTCCGGATTTATCTATCGTTACATACCGTTACTGAGTATGTGCAGTCTTATGAGAGTAAAAAACGTAGACGAATGAAGTTCATTCGAAGCATTTTCGTTGTTCTAAATATCATAGTATTAATTTTGTACGACTTTAAAATGTATACGATCGACTTAATAGTATTAAACGAATAATTCGATTACAGTCGGTTACCACCTCCCTCAACGGACACCACGAAATAGAAATAGCGGACGTTTTTTTCAGGAACGGGGAAATATTCACTACTTATCTAAATTAAAACCTCTGAATACGGAAGACACTCTAAATAACGGTCACTTTTTTTTTTTTTTTTTTTACGGCTGGGTTTCGATCGTTTTTAACTGATTTTTTCACTAAACGATAATTGTAACCTTAAAATTTAATTTAATTAACTTATCGTACATTTTAAATAATAAATACAACCCGGAATATAATACATTATAATACATTGAACATATGTATTTTCAATTGATATTAGTATATATATATATTTTTTTTTTAATATTATTTGATATTGAAATAATCGATAATTGATTGTACGCAATACATTTCATTCCCCCCCCCCCGGCGCCTTCTCTAAATAACGGTTACCTACAAATAGCTGACAAAATTTCGGCGACCGAGAGTGTCCGGTATCTAGAGGTTTGGTCACTGGCCCACATATCCGGATAATGATATTATTAACGATACTTCGATAACATATTAAACGCGATTCTTGGATTATATCGTCGTATTTGTTTACGGAATTACTACAGAGTTCCAGTAATAATAAATAACCGTGCAGGTGGTCGTTTTGGCCGCGTATTACGTGCACAACCGTTACAATCGCCCCGAAGCCCAAAGGTATATTATTCATTACAATATAGATTTTATCTATTAATTAACTACGGGATTGGCAATTAACGTTTTAACTCGAGGTTAACACGCTTACAATATTATTGTACACTCGACTCGGCGGTATATTTACGGCGCACATTGATAATCGTAATAAATTTGTTCATTTCTATCTGAAACCTACCTTTACCATAATTTCCACTCGGACGAGTCCAGTCGGCAGAGGTTTTTCCCCCCTGTCCGATCGAAAAACTAATCTATCGTAATCTGTCGGTCGTTCTACGAGACGTGAGAGTTTTTCCTGTGATCAAATGTGTTTTGAACGAAACACGGGTCGCGCGCGGGCCACCTATTCTTCTTCTTCTTCTTCTTTTTCTCCGGTTTTTAACAAGTTGACTGCCGGAGTATTTTTATAGGGTTGTCCACACGCTCCATGAGTACCAATACTGGTACTCGCTGGTTAAACACCTCACATGGAATAAATCGTCTTTTTCTGTACCTTTCTATTCCATTAATTGATTGAGTACCAATAATGGTACTCAGTGACGTAATCACGAAAAATTATGAGTACCAAAATTGACCCTCAAAGCCTGAGTGTCAAACAATGTGAGCACCAGTATTGGTACTCAAAGCGTGTAGAAAGAATATGTCAAAACAATTAAAGCCTAAGATGCATACCACGCGAGTACCAAATATGGTACTCGCGGCAGTCAACTTGTTAAAGGCCATTTGAGGTCCGTTCACACTCGGTGTAGTGTATTGGTTTCACAATTACGAGTCGCCGTACACTATGGTTATATTCAAAGATATAGCGGCCGCCTATAAAGTAATTTGTATATATATTTTTTACGCCGGGAAAGAAAAAAAAAAAAATTAACTTTATTATAAATTGTGTATACTTGCATTTTTTTTTTTTTTTTATCGAGCTTCGTCCTAAACATTAATAATAATAAAAATCCCGGGAATTAAATTAAAAGGCGAAAACGGTACATATTATCATAGTATTATGCACTTTTATCGTCGAACTGCGCATGTTGCAGCGGAATTCGTCGTGAATCCAATTAAAAAATTTAACTCGAAATAACCTCGGTACAATTTACGCCACTGAAATAATCGTATGGTGTCGAAAATAACGAATGTGCAAATTCGCGTTTACGTCCGAATAAAAATAACACGTTAAAACCGTACAAAGTAATCCACGGCGTCGAAATACGATTACATATGATAATTTAAGGAACCGCGAGAAATATACACGATCGTGTAATATAACGAAAACCCCTCGTCCTATTTTCACCATATTTTGAACAGGACTTTAACGACGATTTAAAATGGTTTTAAAAATCCGCTTTGTGTCTGAAATCTGGCTGGAATTTTTTAGAAAATTAATAAACCCGGGCCGTTTTCGACAATAATCAATCGGATTATATATTAAAATGCCTTTACGCGTACATAACTAACTTAAATATTATGTAATAAGAGTACAACTGCGTACTCCCTATTCACGCGTCGTCGGTTATATAAAAAATATTGAACGTTTAAATTTCGACAGTTGGTAAATATTCTTATTGAAAATTGATATTTTCGCTCTTGTGCGTCGACACAATCGAGTGTATAAATGATTCCGGATTCCGTTTATAATCTCCGTTGTTCTCGTTTCGTCGTGCGAACATTTGGACGGGGGTACGGTTTCGATTGTCCGGGAGACGACGGCCGTTGTTGTTTTTTTTTATATATATATATATATATTTTTTTTAATACGATGCAGTTTACACATTATCCGGATACGAAAAAAAAAAAAAAAAAACCCCGGTAGCCGGTAGGTACGGCGCGACAATATTCGACTACGCGACTAACCCTTGCGCTATCGGTGCCCGTATAATACGCGCGTAAGCGTTAAAAATTTAAATTTTCATTTCTCGCGGGCATAATAATAATACACTACCGGCTGCTACCTATACATATATATATATATATATATACATACGTGCTGCGAGCGCGGCGTTTTCGGATTTTTTTTTTTCGACCGGGGAAAAAAGAGCTTATCTATTCAAAAGGCGGGATTTTATGCGAGGCGATAACAATATCAATATATTATACGCGTATCAAGAGTATAGGTACCGCCGCCCGGGCGTCCCGGTTTATTGCGCTCGCGTTGAACCCCCATAAAACCGGCGAAAAATACCGATAAACTTAGCCCCGCGGGCCGGCGGGGTTTATCGGCGTTATACTACCGATGTCCTCCTCTGCCTCTCCCGACATCGCCGCCGGGTATCCCGGCATGTTCGTCCGGGAAAAATAAAATACAATACTTACATTTATGTGTGTGTATATGTATATATATTTATACCTATAGATAGATGACGACGATAACAGTGATAACATCCTATATGTGATACCGTTGGCGGTTTCGGGTGCGGGGGAAATAGACCGATCGCCCCTTTCCCTCCCGCAACCCGATTCTGGCCTGTGATTATGTGTACTAATAATAATAATAGGTGTACTGTAAAAACCGGTGGCGAATTTTCAATTTTCAATAAAAAAAAAAAAAAAAACAATATAATTACGAATAAACCGTTAAGACCGACTGATTGCGGGGAGGGGAAATGTATTTAGTCAATAAAAAAAAATTATACGTCGCAGACTACGTCCCTTGCTTACAAATAAATAAACACTCTAAATTAGAAGTTAAAGTTCTTACATATAAAACACTACTGAAACCATTGTGGACTATTATGGCCTTCAATTGTGGGGGGGTGCTGCAAAAGTATCTAATACCAACAAAATCCAACAGTTTCAGAATATAGCTCTGAGAAAGATTACAAATGCTCCGCCTTTCGTGTCCAATTATACCTTACATAAAGACGTCTCAATGAAAACTGTGGCAGAATAAGCTGTAGATTTCTACAAACGCTTTCATAATCGCCTACAAACCCACCAAAATCCATTGATAAAGAGCCTCTACACTCAAACTATACCGGGAAACCCCGGGCGTCGACTGAAAATGAAACGGTGCCGTGACTTGTTATAAATAATAAATAAAAAAAAAGAAGTTTAGACTAGTTATCGTTAATTCATGTAACTATTATAATATCGCATATACTTATTGTGCTACGTTGTACAGATTGTGTACACCAAATTGTAAAATAAAAAAAGTTATACGTGATAAAACGGGTGCTTTTAGCTTTCGTAGGTTTTAAAAATTTTATTTTGACATAAAAACACTATGGGTGGAGTGATGTGGAGACCAACACTAGAAAATAATGCAACCAGGAATAGAAAAGGAAGTATATCAATGTATATTTTTTTAATTCAATAATTTACTCATTTATTTAATGTGAAATATATCGAATACCCGTGCCCGTTAGTCTGTTTTCGATTCGGATTATTGCTGTTATTTTTTTGGAACTTTCAGTACATATTTTTACGTCTTTTCAAAGTTTTTTTTTTTTTTTTTAAACATCAAATCCGCAGCTCCACTATAAAGCAATATAAATTCCGATAATTATCGGCAAAAAATACCTACGATTTCGTCATCATCGTGTAAATAATTAACTACTTATATCTGACGGCACATTTATAACTTTGGTACAGATAGAATCATTTTGTAAGCTTTCGGTTAATGTGTTGGTCCGGTATGGATTATTGCTTAAAAATTAGGTGTTTTAGAAACATTTAATTGAAAAATGACCGGAATATTTACAATCGGGTACGATGGGGAATTTTCATTAAATTACTAATCAACATTGTTAATACAAATATTGATTGGTATACTCAGAGTATTTACTTGATTTGGGTGGCTCGGCTGGGCTTTTTTTCAACGGGGATAGTGTTGTATTATGATTCGTTACAATTTAACAAATGAACTTAGAATTCTAGTGTAAACCTATCTCGTATCTATAATGTCCCACGTTTACCGTGTCCTAACCTCAATATTTTGTAAAATGCGAAACAAATCGGCACAATTTTCAGGAAATTCAGCGTTGGACGGTGCTCAAAAATTAATTTTTATAATAAACTAGCGTTGCAAAAAAAAAAAAAAAAAATGTGTTAAAAGTTACGCGTCCCGTTACGCCCGGGGTCTCCCTACACTATATAATATGCATTTGAGCTTGTGTATGTATAAATAATACAAAATCCGACGGGCCGTATAGAATTTTTGAATTTTTTTTTTTTATTTATAAATGATAAAACCGTAAAGGTCGCGGCGTCATTCGTGCGTACAACGACGGTGATTATGTTCAAGATTGCAGCCCGTTGTACCGGGCGGGTTACATTATATAATTAATTATTATTTCCCTCGAAATGTTCTACAGTGTCGAATGCACTTTGTAGTAAACACACTACGGTTATGCAATATGCAGTCCCCTTCCCCCTCACCACTAGTAAAATCTAAATAATCGTATGTGTTAAACATTTAAGACGACGTTAATTTTAATTTTATATGCAACACTAATGGGTAACGGCAGGTAAGGTAAGGGCAAACGACATTTTAAATATGCTGCACACTCCGGCCCCGTCTCGTTATGACGCGAATGACAAATTTCCAGACGATAAAAATTATATTCAAAATAAATTTTAACACAAACCGTACGTTCAATGCTCAATAATCATTTTCCGATACGTTTGCTATACGGCTATTGTTGGCGATATTTTTGCGTCCCGATTTCCAAGTTCCGTTTGTATAAAATTGCAAAAGTCTTGAGGTGAAAAAAAAAAAAAGATAAACTCTAGTAGAAATTTTACGAGAATTCGGCGATTTCCGATCAAAATCGCATTCGAGAGCAACGTAATGCTAAACGAAACGTTACACTATATTATATAATATAGTGTCTTGCAGTTAATCCGCGGTCTTTGGTTTTATTATTTTTTAATTTTTTTAATTTTTCTCGGTATACTTTAAAAATATTTGCACGGTTTACGTATTGGAAACCGTCCGAAATTACACGTCGCGCGCAATCTAGCCAACTGTCGGCCGAACTACACGGACAAGCCGCGGGCCGCAGTTCAGAGGCGGCGGATATTATATGCGTGTTATTCTCGGTGTCCCGTGAAATCCTATCGTATCTCTACGCGGCGCAAAACAGAAATTATTATAATAATTATATTGTCAATTGGCGTGCCGCAAGGCCTTGGTGATTCTCGGCATTGTAATTAAGGATGTCAAGTCCATGCCCAAGACCTCCGTTTACGATATGATTTAGCTCTCTCGTCCGTCGAATTTTCGAATACGGCGGAGTTGTTGTTTGGAACCAGTACACTGCCAGTGGATCCCAGAAACTTGGAAAACGTCCGAAGTTCTTTCCAAACGTCCGCGAAATTCCGTATGTAATCCTTGTCGGATTACTCTCCGGTTGCAACACGGTATAATATATGCTCCCATTAGCTGATCCCGCAGACGCTTATCCCCTCCTCTTACTAGATCCATTTTCCAAATTTGTTTTGTTCCCACTTGTTCACAAATTATTATTGAAAAAAAATTAGCCTATTGGGCAATAGATGTGGTAGTGTTGACCAACGGGGATCCATAATCTCCTATTATTTATCTTTTTCTTGTATCGTTTTTGTTATATAATCCAGTGTATCGCGTTTTTTTTTTTTTTTTTTTGGTTTTAATTGTAAATATTTATAAATAAGGGTTAAAAGTCCGTATATAATACAAATAAATAAATAAATAATTCCGAAATTCAGACGGTTCACGGCACAATGATAGGGTATACCACCCACGGTTGCAGGCGAGAAGTTTGTAAGGTATAGGACAATTTAGTTTAAACATTAAAAGCGACGATTAACCATCATATACAATCTCAATCAACGATTCTGAGCGAAGATCGATGATGACGATAATAATAATATTAATTGTTTATTGCTAGCTATAATACGAATAAGGGCCAAATGTCATAAATAATCACTGATAAGATGCAAACACAAAATATTATTTTTCAACTCTACAACACGACCGAAAGAAATCCCAGTCGGTAAATTTATTTATAACAAATATATATATTATTGATAAGGTATATTGGGTTTTTGTAGAAATTATTCGACGTGTTATTTTCGGAATAATACTCGATAAGTATAAAAAAAACAATCGATTATACGAATACGACTAACTATATTGATTTAACTATATTTATTTTTACGATCTATGTTTTGTTTTGTTTTCGTGTTGATCGCACGATATGGATTGCTTACACTACTGTGGCTGATTATTCAATAATTTACGTATAATTTTCATAAAATAAAAACGACTAATAAAATACCAAAGCGATATTATCATAACGGGAGTACGTGTCGGCCACCTCGTAGCTCGCCGTTGAAAATTATAATTTTATTATACGAAATAAGTTCGCCTACGTGTACAAATCGGCCCCAAATTTATACGACCGCCAAATCGCGTATTGTTTGACCCGAAACCCGCACACGAATAGGTATGCGTACTTACCGTTAATATTATGCGTAATTAAAAATATAAATATTTATTCGAGTGGTTTTCGTTTTTGAAAAATAATAACAACGCCATTTTATTTGATAAGTAATATACGCGCATATACCTATATGTAGTCGTAAATTTATACGGGTTTTAAACGATAAATAAAACCCGTAAAAATATCCATAAAAACGTATAAAGTTTTCCATACCACAGGAACGTCCGACCATTTTTTCCGTACGTTTTACTTAATTTTTTCCGACCGTTATTTCCGCGATGAATCGAACGGTTCGTCACTTTTTTCAACTGCATCTTAAACAATAATATTTTCTTCGATTCCGTATGCCAGATATCTAGGATTTTCTATTTAAATATTTTTTTTTTTATAATCCGCTGTTACAAATAGGTTATAGGTTTTCTGGATGAATTCGAGATGAGGGAAATATAAATGCCTAATATGTTTTTTTTTTTTTTTTTTTAGATTTTCTTCGTTTCTCTATTATTGCAAATGTCTAATATAAACTTTAAAACAAAATACACGTTCAACGATTCATAAATTATATTCTCTATTCGTACGTGAAATTAAAAAAAAAAAAAATTCGAATATTGCTTGAAAAGTCCGTTAACAAGAGAAATATTCAAATTAAAGTAGTCGAATTTTATTGACGGTCTAAAACATCGACGATCGAAATGATTCTGTACCGACTGATATAATACTTATGTAATAAAAAAAAAAACAATTGTCGGTTAATAATAATACGAAAATCTCAGTAGGTATATGTTTTATTACAACGGAATTATTTATTTCTCGTGTCGATACCGACGACACGGCAATATCGAACACGTGTCGATTCGAGTACACAAAACCGAGGAAATATCGATCAGCATATTAGTAATGTACGATAAAATCAAAGTGTAGGTGGAATATTTACGAGAGTTTGTCGGCCGGAGTTTAGTATCAGGTACAATTTAATTCTGTTTTGTGATTTCGACGTGCCCAAGTCCAAGACGAATGTAACGTCGTAGACCTCGGTAAGTATTTGATTCGAGTATTCCGGCCGCAATACAACGGATTTAATGCAAACGTTTTCGAATGTTAGCATAATTCCATCCAGCTTTTATATTATATATATATATATAGGCATCGAAGGGACCCTATGAAGTGAAACGCGAGATGAATTTTCGTTTCGCACCGTCTACACCAGGGTTGTTTAATATTTGTATGCAGCGGGCCCCGTAATATTTTCTTTAAAAATCTCGCGGACCGCAATCGTAGTAATAACACATGTGTTTTATAGAAAAATTCAGTTTTTATTATTATATTAACATACACGGTTAAATTTTGAATTTCGAATTATAAATTATTTTTTTAGTGTGGATAATTGACGTAATATTTTTCCGGAAACTAGTTTTCCTATATTTGGTTATACTAGAGACGATGGGATTCTCTGGGCGAGTGTCGGTTAACCGAGTTCACTAGTTTTATTCGATTGGACAATTTTCATTGGTGAAAATATACGCTCACGAGTGTATGTACCACCCAAGGGAGACGTTACGCAAATTAACATATGTCTCCGTGTCAATATATTTTGAATAAATAATTTGAATGTTCGACGTTATAAGTAATTTTATTTTTATATGCTCTGCAAATCAATAATCTCCATTACTCAAATTGCACCGTTACCGGGACATAGTCAACTGATAATTGAAAACGGAAAACAAAATATCAAAGACAACTTTTCATTAGCTATGCAATCAAAAAACTCGTCGGAAATCAAGCAGGAATTTTAAATCGGAAATTGCTTCTGCGTATGTTTATCGAAATAGAAAAGAAAAAAAAATACACGCTATACATAGAATGTGATCGGGGGCCGCAAATAATGACGGGGCCTCGGGACGAAGACGACCGCTCTAAACAGCGATCGGTAAAAACGATAACAAGACTATCGCAAGCGATTTCGCAGAGACGATAAAGTCAACTCGACCGATCCGTATTGCGTACCTCTCCACCCTCCGAATCTTTTACGAAATGACGATTACCATAAAAAAAAAAGCAACGACTTGGTGATTTATCACGACGATTGCGAACTATCACTTATCCGCTAGACGTGATTTCACTGTTTTACTGCTACAAGACGAGTATAATAGTATTTATAGCTTCCATACGGTATTACTGAGTGTGTTTTTTTTCCTACCGTCTGCAAACGACTCTTCGTTACCGGATTTCTCCGATTTTCTGGGGTGGCATTTATTCCGAATGCATTTCGTATCTCGTCCCATGCGACGAGCGGCTCAATTTTTCGATTTTCGTTGTAATTTTCATAATAATTACGAGAAAAAAAAAATTGGACTATTCACGGCAATAACGGTTTCGTTATTTTTTCTTATTTTTTCCGCCGAGGTTGAATAACGTAAAGCCCCTATATAAATTATAGGCACATTAAGTTGCCGAGTTTTAGTTGGGTTTTATTTGGATAAAATTGGTTCGGCCGACCAAAAATGCTTGAATAATTCACGAGGTTCGTCGTCAGCTGTACTTAACAGTCAAACAAAATTGATTGTATTTCCATAATTTGTTTGCTATTATATTTTTTAGCGTTTAAAGTGGTAATCTTGATGGAAATCGTAAACATTGTACGGCGTTTGGCGTACTATTTTCCAAATAATACGATTAGAAATGTGTTTGTTCATCGTATGGCGAAATAGAAATCCATTGGAGGGCTGAGGTGTGGGGGGGTAGAGGAGTCAATGTAGTAATTCCGATTTATAGGCGTTCATTAACAGTGCGAATTTCGATTGAAATCGTAAAAGTTCAAAACGTGATTGATTACCCGGGCTCATAATCGTATTCCGTAGAGAAAAAACGAAATTGCCTCGCCATCCCGAATTCGCGACCTACAGCAGCGGTTACCCGCGTGCGAGTTACGGGGCGCGAATTACGCCCGTGTCTTCTTGCGCGTAAAGCCGGGCGCGCATTGAGACGCAGGGCAACGCAGCGCAGTTTTCTGCAATCTATTAGTTAGAATGTACTAACGCATATTGGTACCTAGGCAGGGCAGGGGGTGGAGCAGAAGTTCGCCTGTGTCGACCTGCGGCGTCACGCGGTGTCCGCGACACAGTTTATACTGCGAACGCGTCAAGTAGTTTTTAGTTAAAATTGAATATATTTCGTATATTATTTTTTACAATATTACTTGGCATATTCATTCATATATTAAACTATACAACGGAAGAAAAATCAATTGAAGCCGTTCGTCCACACAATATATTATATAATACTAGCCGTACTGATAACCTGAAATCAAAATTAAAATAATAATTTATGGGACGAAATTGCTGAAGATCTCGAATTAAAGGACAGTAAGTACTGTTGAAACTTTAATAAATTATGCAATATAAATAAAGAACAATAATATAGAGTACGTTGTTTTTTGTAATTCAAAAGTAAAATAAGAAGTGTACGGCATGTCAAATACGTAACTAAATTCTATTTTTATACTAGAGATTCCGTGGTTAGGCATCTTGCGTAAAAAAAAAAAAAAAAACGTGATTATTACAGATAACCGATAAAAAAAACCGCTCGGTGAATAGGATAAAAATAATAACAACAATATGGTTTTAGAAAATTATACAAATATTATTGGTCTGTGTTAATTATATTGTTAGATATAAAAAAAATACATATATTAAAAGAAATTTTGTCAGTAGTTTCCTGTAAAAGTTCGTCCATTTATTCGTCCGAACCAGCCGCGGAACTTATGCCTATAGTTCGTTTAGTTCGGCCATAATTTGTACGCCGTTCTACGACCGATTATACACAAAGATGGGAAGAAAGGTGCGGTCATTTTCAATGTGCGGTCGTCTAAGTTGCGCAGTGTTTTACTGCTTTAACCTGGCCTGCTCAACCCAATCTGCCCTGCGTTAGACCGCGTCTCAACGTGCGCCCCGCCTTACTAGTCTGTCCGGAAACCGCGCCGCACAAACTCCTCGGCGGCGGCGGCGGCGCAGCGTACGGCAATATACGCGCGGATACGTGCCGCGCAACGAAACGGCGCGGAGCAGACGACGCGAACGACGCGATATTACGACGATATTATACGATTATATTGCGATATTGTATATTGCGATATTGTATATTGCGATATTATGCGCGCGCGGCGGTTAGAGGAGGCATAGGGGACGGAGGAGCGGAAACTTTGGAAAACTCGAAACGACCCGTTGTTTGTGAATTCAGACCGCGCGGCGCCGAAAAACATACGGTCGCGATATCGAACACCGGGATTAGCGTTTTTGAGCGATTCTATCGCGCGGACGCGGGGCGTCTTTATCGGCGGTGCCCATAAGTCGACGGCGGGAGTTTCCGCGGCGAACCCGTTTCGCTGTCGAACGTAATATTACTATTATTATTATTATTACTATTATTATTATTATTATTATTATTATGTTTGCGAGCGTGCGTGTACCGCTGTAGACTCGTCGGCGATAAAAACCGACGGGGTCGTCGCGGGAAAAAGTACCGAAAAAGGCGTGCGGCCGCGTACGACGGCGAAACCCTGTCGACACGTCGCCGGAATGTCCGCCGGGAGTTTTCATTAAGCGGACCCGGGGACGGAATATAATACCGCGACGCCGGCCGCCGCGTGTACGTACGCGTATATTACGACGACCGCCGCCCCGTATTACTAACAATTATTATCAATTATTATTGTTATTATTATTATTACTACAACAGTTGTAGCCGGCCAATTTTCGTAAACGTTCCCGGTTGTTCCGCCGTTATATTGGCCATAGGTACGCACGACGCTGTTTCCGCAAATAATACTCCGTAGCTAGACGACGGAAATTGCGCGGCCGGGCCGCACGTGCGCTGACGAAATTGCGTCGAATATACGTATCGGCGCAACACGACGGTTTATTATTAAAAATCCACCGCGGTAAACCGAAAAAAAAATATATATATATATATATTATTTTCCGCCGTAGTCGTACGCGGTCGCAGCGCATCCAAAGTACCGTACGAAATTACAAAAAAAAAATTACGCGTTTACGGCCGGAAAATACGGGCCGGGCGCGTTATTCTTTTTCTCTTTCTCTTTCTTTTCTTTTTCGTCCACTCTTCGCCGCGGTCGTAAGAAAACCGCGAGAAAAATCAAAACTGACTACCGTCCGTCTGGCTGACCGACAACCAGACGAAATTCGCTAATCTAGAATAAGACTCTATAAAGCTATTAATCGGACAAAGATTTCCGATCGGAAACTTTTGACGCTCACGGTGCAATAGAAAAAAAAAAATTTCATAATCATCCCGCCCCCCTCAGGAAGTTTTTTCAAAATCTTTACCATTGACCCAAGTGATTTATACATTTTGTCGTTTTTCGCATTAAAAAGAACAATACTATGGGCTAATACTTAACTATTAAACTCGGTGGATATCGTTCGGCGACAGCTCGTATATAAAAAATTCGATATAAATATCGATCATGGTAATAAATAGCTGATCCTTTTTCTGCGCCTATCCCCGGACAATTATCGAAATTTAAAAGCTTGATCTAAAAAATAACTTTTTCTCCCGTAACCCGGCTAAAATATACGATTTCAAGGTTAAATTAAATAAATAAATACGCGTAGCTGATGGCATTTCTAGGCAAATGGAGGGACATACCAGGGGGGGTATTACCCCTCATTTAGTGTACGCCTCTGCGTTTGAATTTCCATGGCAACGGTTCAACAATTTCAATTTTAACATAAAAAACACATGAATATACAGACAGTTTATAATATCGGGCTGATAATGGAAACGCATAAATAAACGATTGACGACTGTTTTTTTTATTATTATTAAAATACACCTCAATGAATTCACGTAATATCATTAGTTCTTCGCGATGAAGATTTTTTTTTTTTTTTAATTGAAAATACAAATTCCGTCATTGACTTATTTTTTTTTTATATTTTTAAATCGTATTTGTTAGTAATTATCGACTTTATTTTAATGGTGTGTTATTCGCGTCCGACTAAACGGGTTTCGTATAGTTTAGATAAAATTTTCGTTAAGAAAAAAAAACGTTCCTTTCTATCTTAAAATATATTTTTAATCTGACAAAGTAATATATTATATGAGTAGGTATAACGATATAATTTTAACTATAATCGGTTTCATTTACAAGAAGAAAAAAAAAAAGTCTAATATTAAGACATTAATATTATAATGTATTTAGATTCGAACGCAGCGTAGAAATCTATAGTGCAATTATACAACAAAAAAAAAAAAAAAATAAAAATACTGACATAGGAGGTCTGTTCAAAAAGTACCAGGACAAATGTTATTACGGCTAATCTACATACGATAACATATTCAAATTGTAAATAGATGTATTCCACACGAATTAATGATTTTTTTAAACAAAACCCGATGTCGCTATCTTATTTCAGTTTAATATTACACGTGGTTAAATCCAGTCAGTTCTTTGTCGTTCGCCGTTTTCGACGTGTCCGAAATTAACGAACCACGCGTGCGCATCAAGTTTTGCTTGAAATTTAATTTAAAAAAAAAAAAACATACGACGGAAACGAACGAATATCCTCTTTTGGGGATGATTCATTAAGTGGTTCCGTGACTTTCGAGTGTTTTAAACGGTCCAAGGACAGTCGGCGGTCAACCGAAGACGATCCACGTTCTGGAAGACCTTCGACGTCATCCAGAAACGATGGCGTGGCGACAATTTGCGAAAAAAAAAATCCGAAATGGCTCACAGTTCGTGAGTTAATAAAGCAAATCTCAATTGAGTCTTGTCATGGAATTTTACTGGGAAATGTACAGACGAGAAGGATCACGCTGCCAAATTCATTCCGCGATTGTTCACCACGACAATGCACATTTAGCGCTGTCGATTCGTGAATTTTTGGCTGATAAAAAAAATTGCTGTGGTCCCGCGGACTCTCCTTATTCTCCTGATCAAGCCCTATACGGTTTTTTCCTATTTCCATGACTAAAGTCTTCGCTTAAAGAACAACGATTTCTAGATGTAGAGGAAATTAAAGCGAACGCGGCAACAAAATTCATAGCTTTAACTTTGGAACAGTTCCAAAGGACTTTTAAAAACGGCAAGATGGCCGGCATCACTGCATATCGTCCGGAGGAGAATATTTTGAAGGTGATATCTCTAAATAACTTCATTTTTGTAATTATAAAAAATAAAATCCTAGTACTTCTTGAACAGACCTCGTACTTTATACCATGGCGGTGGCCCACTGTTGTAGGCGGGAAGCAAGGAAGGTAGGAAATATAATGAGAAATTTAATTTTCATCCGTACGTAACGAAAATCGATTCCGAGCAAAGTTCGGAGTTAATCACGTTTTGAAATGCTGTCAGTAATTTTAACGGTCTTTATCAAAATTTCGCATCGTGATAAAAGAAATATGCTGAGATTTGTCGAACGGGAGAGCAATTCGTTTCTCTTCGTAGCTACCATGAGCTACGAGGTGCCCTACACTAACTCTATTTTAACCGAATTCGTTCTGATCCGTTCGTTGATTTCATTCATATACAGCCACAAACGTATTTGTTTATTCTTGTACGACGAACGAATACGTTTTCATAATCGCTTATCCGGTGAACGCAAAAACGGTAACATTTTGAATGGAAATTATAATAATAAAAAAAAAATAAATAAAAAATTAGGCATACTTAAATAATGTGATAATAATGTGTGTACACGTTGTTTTTATTATTTTTTTTTTTTTCATCCACTTGTTGTTGTATTTATACGAATAACACAATTGTAACGATCGTACGAAATTGACGCACAGGGCCGTGTACTCGTGGTACCGTACCGTACATTTTTCGTACTGTCGTTTTTCATATGACACTCCGGCGCCGGGTGTAATTTTTTTTGTTTTTATTATTATTATTATTATTATTTATTCGTATTTCATACGCACATATATATTTATTACATTTGTTTTATTTGTCGTTATTGTTCACGGTACATAACGTAGTCCGAACGCGCGATAAAACATTAAACCGTCCGATTTACACGCGTACCGCGTATTATATTGCGGCGGCTCTTTGGAACGCATAAAACGACTTTGGCCCGACCGTTTTGAAAACGATTAATTTTTATTGGCGGCCGTAACGCCGTATACGGGCCGATAAAGACGGCCGTTTAAAATGGCCGTATGTATACGACTGCGGAAGTGTACGCGAATACATGCGGACACGCGGAAGTGTACGTCTTTAATGCGTTTACGCGCATTGCGATAAATTATTGGAATTTTTTATGTTCGCCTTTTTTTTCTTTTTTTTTCCCCCCCCCCCGTTTTCGACGCGATCGCGACAGGAGGCATCGAACAATCGGCAGGCGTAAATGGCCGCCGGCCCTCGGTGCCCCGTCGTACGCTAAAACTCCGGTGGCCGAACACGCGGAGTGCGACGACGACGACGACGACGACGGCATAAAAACGCCCGATCCCGGGCGTGCCGCGTTAATGTTCCGCCAAATAAAACGGCCAGAGTTCCAGAAATTATTATTTTTATAGTTTTTTTTTTTTTTTTTTTTTTTGAATTTCCGATCTAGTTGACGCATTGCGTAGTGGTCAATTTTTCTTTCCCCTCCACCCCCTTGGAATTACCCGAAAAAATCGAAAGAAAACAGGGGGAAAACGGGAATATTTACGCAATAACGGATTTTTATTGTTTTTGTTGGTAAATCGTAGAGACTTGATATTTTCAACGAATACTACTAATACTACTTCTTTTTAGACGTGGTCGAATTAAATGTTCGAGTTTTTTTTTTAAAAATATTTACTGGATTTTATATGGATTGAGTTTTTCGGGGATTACACAAATTGGTACACAAGACAGGTTTTGGGTGTATAAAAATATCGAAAATTAGACAATTTTTTATTTTTATAAGCGATTAAAGTCGCAAAATACGATTGTCAACCCAACTCTCGGCTCGTCAGAATCGTTTTTCATTAGCTACGCTCTACCGTCGCGTATACAGAAATATAAATTAAATTCCCTTAAATCGTAAATACTTTAACGGTGGCCGTGGCGGGGCGACGTGACATAAGAACGATTTCGAAGCAATCGTCTAATGTCTGAAATCGGTGGCCGAGTGTACCGATAGTGATGATCGTAGTTATTTGAATATTTTTATACCTAATCCGACAACAATTGTAATGATAATAATTGAAATTTAACACAGATTCGCTTCAAAGGCTCTAGAAGTTTGCGGCCGCCACTGAATTCAGCGGCCTACGTAACTACTCTCGTACGACATTATTCCAGTGTGTTACGTTTTTTATTATTTCTCTGCGCGCGCGTAATACAGAAAAAATCGGTTACGCTCTCGCACATATATATATATATACAAAATTGATTAAAAATAATATTTCAAACTTACAAACTATTTAAAATGGATCAACTTAAAAATAGTATCGTTTAGCTTCTATATAACGCTCCCAACGGTCACTTGCCACTTTTGAATTTCCTCCAAGGTTATATAGGCCTTTAGTTCTTCTGTTGCGTTATCAATGGTTTGGTTAACGTCTTCGAGTCTCTGACCGTTTCGGATAGTATTTAGTCTCGGAAAAAAAGAAGCTAAGTCAAGTGAGATACCACTGGTATATTTTTGGATGTCAAAAATTCGCGTACGGTAAGTGATGAATGGCGCTGGTGCATTGTCATGGTGCGAAAATCACCTAACCCGAGCTTCTGGCCTTTTGCGGCGTACATTCTCTCTTAATCTTTCCAGTACTCGTTAATAGGTAACTTTATTTACTGTCCGACTCGTTGGTCGTAAACTCGTTATAGACTAAACAAAAAAAAAAAAAAACCCATTTCCCGTGACCCGTAACTAATTGATTTTCTAAAACTCGGGTCATTAGAAAACCCGATATTTTTTTAGTGCCATACACGCTGATTGGAGATTACGATTTGTATTATATACTGAGATAACGGTCGTTATGTCTAGTTTATTTCGGTAAAACAACATTACCGATAACGTTAAAAGTTTTTCTCTAATAATTTCGGTCTCGGTATATATTTCTCGTTTTCCTCCGCCCGCACAGCAACAGCCGGTTAGTATATATATATATATATGCGAAAAGGTTCTCGCGGCTTATATCGATTTTCGTGGGCATTATAATATATATATATATAAATATATACGGCACCGGCGCGCGCGAGAACCGAGAGTTTCGAGGTCGAAGGGGGTGAGACGCGGCGCGCGCGCGCGCGCTCGTTGTTGTTGTTGTTGTTCTTCCTTGCTTCGTCGTCTTCGTCTTCTCCTTGGTCTTCGTGCACGCGGTGTGGATACGGCTATTGTGTACGTGTACAGAGGGGTCGTCTTAACACGCGGCCGGGAGACGGAGTACACGCGGCGGCGGCGGGATCGGTGTGTGGGCGAGGGCAGTCGCGGCCCCGCGAAGTACGACTTCATCTTGCTAAGACTATAAAGCCGGCGGCCGCGGGGGATTGCGGGCGGGGGAGTCCCGGGCCACCGCCGCCGCCGCCGCCGCCGCAGCCGCCGACGCCGTATCACACATCATTGCGCACCCGAGGGATTTAGGTGATGGTGCGCCGCGCCGCGCAGCGCGGCCCGCTGCTATCTTAATGCGTTTCCGAAAAGCTTTTCGCCCCGTTCCTCCCGGCACACACGCGGCCGTATATACTCGCCGTACTGTACATAATACACTTACTCGGTGGCTCGCCACCGGCCCTGCGGAGGGATGTAATTGCGACCGCGCGGTCTCTCCTCTCGTAAATAATCGCAATAATCGCAATAATCGCAATAATCGTAATAATAATCGCAATAATAATCACAATAATAATAAATAGTAATAATAACAGTATACGGGCGCTATAATATATTATCATATACCGGCGACTTGTACCCGGCACCATAAACCAAGATTACGGAAATATACCGCCGCGGCCCAGTCGCGTTACACATTTACCATTATTCCACTGCGTTAATAATTTTAATCCGGATTTATAATCTGTACGTGATTTACACGTCGTCCGGGTACACCCATTATACGGTTCAACTACGCCGAGTTGACGGGCAAAAGTTTTTTTTTTTGTTTTTTCTTTTTCCATATCCGTGAATATGAATTTCGCGACTCGGGGAATTATTATATATCGATTACTAACCTAAAAGTTTGTAAAATATTTATGTAGAAAATTATGGAAATAATTGAATTATATATTTTTCGGTTTACTTCGTCGAGTTTCTTCTTCGAGCAGTTTTCAGTAGACAAAAGCAATAAATCCGCCGACTTTATTGTCCCGAGCCCCGATCGATCATCGCGATATTTATTTTTAGATATCGTTGGCCAACACTAATAATCAGATTGTTTAGCATATTTTGGAATATTATGTAAATTACGAGAGAAAAAATACTAATTTGTTTTTATTTTCGTATTAAGGCACATGAAAAAAATATGTTTTTAATCATTTACCAGCCGTAGTATTTTTATTATTGTTATTATTTTAATAATAAAAACATTTAAAAAAAACACACACAGTGTGATAAAGTAATAGTACTGTTGAACCGTCATACTTTACTGTAATTTAAATATACCGAAAGAACATTGTTTTTATATGTTTTATAATAAATATAAATATTTACTAGCCGCCATCAGCCGGCCTTGCTCGGGTCGAGTTAAATGGTTATCCAGAATCATCTAGCTGTCCAGCACATCATTGTTTTAAAATTTAGAACGAAATGTGAAATGTATTGGATTTTATTATGATGTGAGTTTTTTTTAAAAAATTTTATTTATTTCTAAATCTAATTAAATGTTTTTTTTTTTTTTTTTTTTTAAATTCCATATTACTTTTAAATTTTGCTTACTTTAAAATTTTATGTTACAATTGGCCATACGCATTGAATATTTCTGGAACCAACACAAATAAATTTTGTTTGCATGAGACACGTACAATTGAATATGGGAAAAACATTGGGCGGTTAAGTTTAAACCTGCAACGTTTAATATATGCCCCTGTGTCTTATATATAAATCTTTGAAAAGCATAATTTTACGGGATGTTGGAGCCGTCTAAGAAAAAATGATAAATTGATTGGTATAATTGGTATTCTAGGGATCATGACCATTGCCCTAGCTTCACGGCCATTAAGGATCGTGCACTCGCAGGCTTTTTTGTTTTTAAGATTTTAATCCTCGATTCCTTTCAAAGAAATTCGGACCATCGGATCATGTGGAGCAACATTCTTAAGTAAAATAAATTCACTGTTATTCGGATGAACTACATATGATCCTGCTAAGGGCGTCCGTTTTTTTTTTACTCCGGGATAACCTTCGACGGTGGTTCCTCATTTTTTTCGTTGGAATATTTTGGTAAATTGTCCGGTCTACAATATATGTATCGACCGGACTGAAATTGCTTCACTTAATTTCGAGTGTCTTAACTAAATGTACCTCGATCACTACTTTTGTTTGTGTATTTTGTGGAGGAGGATTATCGATTTAGCGTTACCAAACTCGCCGTTTTATTCTGTATAGTTATTTATACTATTTGGTTTCCATGGTAATCAACAAATTTAACTGGTTTTGAATTTCACCAAGGTAACCCATAAATCAACAAATATAATTTGATCGTTGTACTAAAAATACCAATAACCCTGTGTCAGCCATCCTCGCAACGTCCAATTGTAAATCTAAACCATCCAGAGACCCATTCAAACACACACACAAAAAAAATGTCATCAAAATCAGCTCAGCCGTTTAGGATGAGTTCAGTGACATACACACGGACAATATATTATTGTTTTAAATCGCTATTGTTCGTATAATGCAATTATTCCATTTTGCATGTGATTTAAATAACTATTTAAGGAATATTGTAAAAATAAATAAATAACACAAATTGATTACATATACTGACGTTCATTGATTATGTGCATATTTTTCTAATTTTTATGAGAATTCAATGAGAATATTTGTAGGTATTTTTTAGAAAATATAATTATCATATTTTAGATGTTTTAAGAAAATCTAAATACGGACAACAGTTAAAATATATATATATATATATATATATATGTATTAGGGGCGGCAAACAGTGGCGTATTTCAGGAGGGGAACAGGAGTCCTGTGTATATATTTTATCAAATATTTACTTTGTTTAGTCTATACGCGTCGTGTTGGTATGACTAAATCTCGCTTAGAACCTATGACGCGGGTTTCCGTTGAGTTTTTCCTGGTTACTGTACAGATTACGGTTCAAAATGAAATATCGAAATAAAGTCGAAGAAAGTAACCGAAGAAGTAGTAAAAATATACATAAAACACATACGCGTCTTATTCCGATTGGCGTGTCCGAGCCGTGTATTCGATTGTTAAAAATATTCAAGAACATTTTACAGACTATTTTGTAAAATATTAAAATTATATAGAGGAGTAAAACAGACTACTAAATACTAATACCCAGAGTATCCCTATTTTTGGATTTATTCGTATAACTATAAGTTCCTATACGTCTATTGTATGTATACACTAACTGAAATTTCGTACATAGTAATAAACACACTAGAAAAAAAAAAAAAAAAATTAATAACTAACAATTATTATTTTATTGTATACTCTGGCCCAAACTCGAGTTCAGGATCGTTCTCGTGCCCGCGTGAAATTCGATTAAATTTTACCCGGCTCGAGTAATTGCGAATACTGCAGAGCTCATTTTTTTTTTTATTAAAAACTGTTACAAAAATAAATTACCGAAATAAAATAGCACGAGTAAAAAGTTAATTACACATTAACATGCGCATACACATCGGGGCAATGTGTAGGTGGGGATGGTACCTATGCGTTTTTAATAAAATATATGTGAGTGCAAATGTTATTTCGAGCGTAGTAATACAATTTTTTTATTTTTTTTATTTATTTAACCCCGTTTTAGGAGTGTTTTTTTACGTAGGCTCAATTACAGTTAATATATTTTTTTATTTTTTTTTTGGGGGGGAGGCTAATTTCGTCGTCTATGCGCCTATATAAATATTGTAATGGTGTAATAAATCCTCGTCCCAGTTCCGTAATAAATCCGAAAACCTATTCCTATACGGAATAGTATCATGTATACAATCATATTGTATTTTTAACGAACGCCGTTAATGTCGCAAGTCCCGATATCGCGCTAGCTCTCATTCCGGTAAAAAAAAAAAAAAAAAAAAAAAAAAAAAATCACCATATAAACGAGATTTTCCAAACGGTATTTTCCGACGCGGCCGCGTTTTTTACGGTCCCGCGGCCGCCGCCGTGTTAAACGGCTCGTAAAATAAACTCCGAGACCCGCACGACGGCAAACTTACGCGCACGCCTATAACCTATATAATAGGTATACCGAGTATTGTACGTATACATTGTTGTTTTTTTTTTTTTTTTTTTTTTTTTTTTTTCCCCGTCCCCATTATTAGAAAATTGCTCTATTCGTACTCTACAGAATCACTTAACGAGATCCCGATCGTGTCGTTATGGCCGCGGCGAACAATACAATCGCGTACGCGTATTTATAGGTAATTTAAATAATTTAAAACTTTTTACAAATACGGTTTTCTCGTTATTCCGTCGCGGTTTCACCACGCCCGGCGGTGGTATTGTGCGTACACATCTTACGTAGCGATCTTATATGGTGAACTACTGTTCTACGCGATAAATATAGTCCGATAATCGTATAATGGGCGTATTTTTTGTTATTTTTTTTTTTATTTTTTCTTAGGACAGTCTATAACGGTCAAAGCTTAAATGGTTAATTTAATTTTGTATATAGGTATGCCTGATCCTAATCCGTCGGACGAAATCTAAGCGTTATAAAAAAATATATATACGAGGTGCGACAATAAAATAACGAGACTTTTTCAATAATAGTTGTTTATTTTAAAAATGTTATAATTTAATGATTATCACCTTCAAAGTACCTTCCCTCAGCATCAATACACTGTTGCATACGTCGCTGCCATTCTTGAAAACAGTGTTGCCAATTGCTTTCATTCAGCCCTTTTAGAAGTCCTGCCGTTTTCATTTTTACGTCATCAACTGTTTGAAAATGGGAAAAGAAATAAGAAGGAAATAAGAAGAAGTCACAAGGAGCAAGGTCTGGCGAGTACGGGGGATGCTGAAGTACAGAAATTTTTTTTTCAGTTAAAAAACGTTGAATTGAAAATGCACTGTGAGCTCGAGCATTGTCTTGGTGAAGAACCCAGCCATTTTTCCATAGATCTGGTCGCTTCTTTCTGACACGTTCTCTTAATTTAATTAATACCTCTTTATAATAATATTGATTAATTAATTTTGTCGATTTTTTCAACGTTTTCGTTTGTTGAAGACGTGGTAGGACGTCCAGAACGATCATCGTCTTCTACGTCCTCCCTTTCACTACAAAACCGTTTGTGCCATTCAAAAGCACGAGCTCATGATAAACATTCTTCACTTTAAACTTCACATAACATACGAAACGATTCCGCGGCAGTTTTTTTTAATTTAACAAGAAATTTAATGTTAACACATGTCGTTCGATTTTTATATCTAACATTTTTCGGCAGTATAGTCGAACTCGCACTAATAACAAGGCTACTAACGCATAAGAAAATGAATCGATGCCATCAGTGTTCATAGTACTTTTAGATAAGTGTTTTCTAATCATATTTCAATAATCGTTTTATAGATAACGTTAATAGTTTAGGTTATATTTAGAAAGTCTCGTTATTTTATTGTCGCACCTCGTATATATATATATATATATATATATATATATTATATTCAATACAAATTATAAAACACTAAAAATATATTCGCGTGGTTAAATAATAAATAAATAAACTATTTTTTTTTTTGTAGAAATAGTTAATTGTAATTTGTATTTTGAGCGAGTGAAAGCAATATAGTAATACGTGTTTTTTTTTTTTGTTTTAATTTTGATTTACTTTCCCAAAAATACCGGACACCATTACTATATATATAATCACAATAATTTACATTGTCCAAAAAAAAAAAAATAAACGTGCCATGACCATTGAAATTTGTCATTGTGGGTCGCGGTCGCCTAAATACAAAACACGTTTCGGGATAAATCATAGCAGCGGTTCACAAACGTTTGTAAATAATGATTTATCTGTTTCAAAATATAATATATCGACCACGTCGAGATAAAACACTGTATTATAGTTTGGGTTCCTAACAATATAACCTCAACAATTTGACGATAATAAAACCGATCTTTATGGTGCACAAAAGATTAAAGAGAGAGAGAGAGTGAGAGAGAGAGAGACAGAGAGTATGCGCATTTATCTACAAAAGAAAGGAAGTAGGTATTGCGTGAATAAAGTAAATCTACAATCGTAAATTTAAAAACCGTGACCAATGACCGTAATAATAGTAACCAATAAAATTTCCTCTATTCAATTTGTATTCTCCAAAAACCGCACACATAACGTATAATATCGTTGGCCATGTAATATAATTTTATAGGTTATGTTAAAACTAATCTATAAATCGTATTGTACATTTTGTATAATTATATATTTAAAACGAAAATATGTGCCAAAGAACTATTGAGCTTTATGATAAATAATTAAATTAAATTCATAAGTAAATAAATATTACAAATGTTAAAATTCACTAATAACACCACGAACAATTGCAATTGATTTCGTGGTTACAAATCAATACCATTTGAAATTTATCAAAACATGGTTCAGAATCGTTTTCCGTTTGCAATGATCTATCGTTGCGTACAGCTTTATAAATTAAATAATCCTACCTTCCCACCCTACCACCAACAACATTGGCTCGCACACAGTACCGAAGTATTAGGATTTTCAGTTACATCATAGTGAATTAAAAAATATATATATATATATATATATATATATATATATATATATATATATATATATATATATATATATATTAAACACATTTTATATTATTTACAGACGTAGGCATACGGGGAAAGTATAAAATTTAAATTATTAATATAACGTCGATGATTGGTAGTTAAATTAAATTATGTTAATTACCGCCATGGCCATTATCCACGATAAAAGATACCAACAATAATATTTACGAGCGATCGATAAATGCAAATTACAATACGCTACCTACTTAGCATTTTTTGTATATGTTAATCGAGTATAGACTTGCCAGGAAAAAAAAATATTATACTCGTTTGTGTGAAATACCCAATAAATAACATTATTACTTATAAATAATATTATTATAATCCGAGCTGATAATAACCGCATCCATATAACAGTACCCGTGCTTCGTGAAAAATACATTTTAACGTTTTTTTTTTTATAAAACGGGCATAAAGGATAAAAGCATATATTATTATAAATAATATGTAATATATATATATATATATATGATTGCTCGTTTTATGAAAATATAATTTTTATTTTTTTTTTCTAAACGAATAGTTGACCTACAAACGTTCATAAACACAAATAACAAAAAACGATTCTGTGCGAAATTCGGTAAAAAAAAAATGGTTAAAATTGAAATTAAAATTATTGCCCGTGTTTGTATCGTCTCAAAATGTTGTATATTTTCACGGAGCCAAAAAAGTAATGGAAAACGCCGTGATTTTTTTTTTAGAATTCCATTAAAATTTTGAACTTTAAACGCTTAAAAAAAAAAAACAAACCTGTACGTTACATACTACTAAGTTTCGTTATACCTAACCACGTATGATATAACCCTATACAATTTTTTCAACTATTTCTGCTCGGCCAAACAAATCATGTCCACTTAAACTAGAAAAAAACTCGACAATTTTAAACGCCTATAGTTCAAAAATCACCAGAACGTTTTGAACATTTTTCCACGTATTAGAAAGGGCAAATGATTAATAATCGGTGAAAATTGCACGATTATTTTCGACCGAATTACAACGAAATCAAAACTAAAGAAATGCCCGTAATTTGTCCCAATTATTAACGAGAAGACTACAAACGAAAATAAATCCGCACAGCGACTAGAACGAAAATACTTTCAGATAATCGGAGCGAGTCATTTGGTATAAAAAAAGTGACATTTACAGACGGGGGAGAAAAAACCGCACACACGCGGCACAGTAAAACCAATGGGAATTTGTCCGTGCTCTGTTTTATTGGACGTTTGCGCGTGGTACGCGAAATTTTCGTTTAAAAAAAAAAAAAAAAAAAAAAAAAAAACACACACACACTCGTCGCAAAATTATCGACGCAACGAAATATATATTTCGCATCGGTTTTTTACGTCTTAAAGTATTAAAAAATATTATTATCGTAGCGCGAAAAATAATATATTATCGTATCGAATTGTAATGCATACACTCGTATAGTCTATACCGATAAAACGCATATAGAAAATATAATATATTCAAAAGAATGCCCAAAAACAAAGGGACGGACCTTTATTACAGTCGTATATAAATATATTTATATATTTTTTTTTTTTTTTCGTTTCACTACGCGCGTTGGATCCCTAAAAGGACTTTTGCGCTATTTCCCACCCCCTCCCCCTTCCCCATATATATATATATATATACTGCACGGACCGTCACTATTATAACTTACTGTCGTGCCCCGTAGGAAAAATAAGTTATTCCGGCAATACCGAACGGTAGTTTGTTTTAACGGCGCCCCCTTTCCCGGTTATTCCCGGGTCTATCCCCGTCTGAATACAAATGGCCGTGGGGATATACGTATATACCGGCGCGCGCGTTTTCTTCGTTCTCCCTTTGGCCGCCCGCCGCCCGTCCGCCGACCGTATCGCGTCTCGGCTCGTCCCGCACCCGACACCGCGCCGCCCCGCCGGGTTATTTTCCTCCGGGTTCTTATTTTATTTTTTTTTTTTTTTTTTTTTTTTAACTCGTATATATATTTCTTTCCGAATTTCCCGCCGCCGGGCTCCGTTACTCTTGCGCGCACGCAGTTGTTTTACTTTTCCACTCCGCCGCCGCCGCCACCGCCGCCGCCGGCGATTGCCGAGCGGTGCCGGCGGCGGCGCGCGCGTTTCATTCCTGCCACGTAACGGTTTTAAATCGCCCTGCCGGAATCCAATTCCTGAACCGGAGAAAATAAAAACGTGGGACGGCGTGTAATGCGGGGCGGGCTGGCGGGTTATGGGAGAGAGGGTGGGGAAGAAGAGAAGAAAAAAATAGAGAAAAAATAAAATAAATACAAGGCGACGGCGGTGGCGGTGGCGGCGGCGGCGGCGACCTACGAGGAGAGAAAAAGCGATAAAAATAATTCACGTATTTCTTAGCGGGCTTGTTTTTGCCGCCACCGCCGCCTGGATAAACCTATTTTTTATTTTTTTTTTTTTTTTTTTTTTTTTTTTATATATATATAGATATATTATATTTGCCAGTGTGGAAATTGCGTTCCCCGCACTGTTGTCGTTCCCGACCTTGTGTAGCTGCACACGCGGCCTAGGAAAAGCACAGAGAGAAGGAGAGAGAAAGTGAGAGAGAGGGAAAAAAACTCAGTTTGCAATTATTTTTTTTTTTTTTGCTTTTTCCCAAAACCCATTTCGATCAAATGGTCCGATCGGCGAAATGGCCAAACGGAGACGCGTTTCGCTCGATTTATATAATAATATATTATATAAATCTGATACGAGCAGCAGTGACAAAAAAAAAAAAAAAAATATCGTCTGCGATAAGTTTTTTTTTTTTTTTTATTATACAATTTTAGATTTAGATTAAAACTATATACGTCTACATAGATATAATATAAACTTAAAACATACTAAATTTTATCATCTCGTATATATATATATATAAATTTTATTTTATCTCGATGATAATTATTAACTTTTAGAAAATGTCTCAAAGCACCGTAGTTCATGAGAAATGGCCAGATCCATAATGACACGAAAATACCCCTGATAAATACATGGATTAAAACCCAATTTAAAAATTTCTACGCCAAACTAAAAAACTTGGACAGTGCTCGTCATTACAATATAGGAAATAAAAAACACTCAATAGACGTCTGCGGCCTCGACTTCCCCAGGACATTCTTTTAACAGACACGGAAGACTCATCATCAGAAAATGAAGATCATTATTAATATACTAGACCTCATCGTTATTATTATATTCATATATGTAACACATTATTATATCACTCTTAATAATAATGTCATTAATAAATTTATAATCATTTAAATTTGTAACAAATAAAATTGTAAAAACTAAAAAGTTGTAATAGCACTAGGTGTGCTGAAACATTTTATAATTATAATAAATAAAAATAAAAAACCTTGACAATATTAATATACGACTACGATAATTCATATAGATAAACGGTTTAAAAAGTTAGATATTTTTGTAAAATCTGAACTGCACGACTGGTCGTTCAATTCTATAACATAAAGTATAGGTACTTACCTACTTACCGTAAAATGTTTTAATTTTTCATCGCTTTACGTTCTCCACGAAACCGTTTTAAGTATACTTTCTCCTGGTCAATAATGTATAAAAAATACCTAGGGATAAGTATTATATACTATAGTCGCATTGTCATCACAAAACGATTCTGAGCGAAAGGTAGGTAAACCGCTTTAGGTTTATAATGTTTATATAGTCAGTGTTTTTTCCGCTTGTAGCCCAAGTAGTTTAAAAATCAATAAAAATAAAACTGAAGTGTTGTCATTTGTTGTATTTTTTTTTTTTTTTTTTAAACCCGATAGGAATCTAGAAAAAAAAAAATGTCAAATTAAATACATGGCCGTTTTTCAATGTAAGATAGTGGACACTTTTACTAAGCGAAGATAGCCCCGTCTCTGTAAAACTATGATAACTCCTTCGTTACACTATCTGAATCAAAAACAAATATTGTATTAATAATTATTATAGATATATTTTTTTTATTAGATTTGTTTTCAATGCAGATGAATTATTTCAAGTCAACGAATTATAATGTAATAATATTCACGGCATCGTTTGCAAATGAGAACGACGACGCGCATAACAGCGTTGACAGCCCCAAACGTTTAATTACAATTGTTTTTTTTTTTTTTTTAAATATATACTAGAGAGAAAAAAAAATCTATGTATATTATTGTCTATAGGCAGAACAAAAAAATTAAGTCATCAGGAAAATATGCCTATAACGCTTATGTAAAGCCTAGTTTACGATTACGAGGTGAAAAAAAGGTAAGTAATGAAATGCAAAAAAGATTAATATAATTCGAATAATTTGTTATTTAAGAATATTGAAAAACATGTGTTTTTTTTTTTAAATTTAAATTTGAAATAATACTTTACATTTTTTGTTGAAAATTTCAATCATTTTTCTTGTTGAGGATTTTTTCTAAAAGTGCAAAAATTCTTGAAATGTTCATATTACAATTTAATTCGGCACAGAGTTCTGATTTCATCATTCCAACTAACAGACTATTTCTATCGACGACGCGCAAAACGGCGTTGACAGCCCCAAACGTTTAATTACAATTGTTTTTTTTTTTTTTAATTTTTTCATCCGTACCTTGTACTAAGCTGTATAATATATTATTATTATACAATGTTCGGAATACTACTACGAAATATTTACGCTGTCGTAAACCGCTTAAAAACCGATCGCGACGAAATAATAATAATAATAATAGCGGCGATTGCTGCTGGCAGCCGTATTAAATTGTAGCCCGCGCGAATATCGTTTTATATCGGGCCAATGTTTACAATTACGAAAATTATCGTAATTTTTTATCGCCCATAAAAACGTTAATTTCACGTAGTTTCCGCGCAGATATCTGCCGAGGTGCCGTCTATACGAAATTCGGCGACGGCCGACCGCGGCGAGCGTTCAAAGGGACGGCAATAATTATTATATTTTTTTTTTTTTTTTTTCTTATTGGTCGTCTCGGCGGCGATTTTTTCGTAAACCAAACCGATTTGCGCAGTTGTACAAATCCGTTTCGGCGTACACACGCCGGGACCGCAGACGGTTTATTTTTTCCGATCCTCCTCTTCGAGCGGATTTATTTTTTTTTTTTTTTTTTTTTTTTAATTTCGCCCGCCGATATCGCGTCGCGGCGCGTAATTTATTCGGGTCGCGCGGATGCCTTTTATCGGCGACGCCTCTATTATTATTATTATTTTTTTCATTTTTTTTTTTTTCCACCGTCCTTTTTGCCGCCGCCGCCGCCGCGGGTTCCCATGCGCGTTTTTATAATATCACAGCGTTTTACACAAGGCGGCGTACAAAAGGCGCTAGAGGGGAAAGAAACAATATAATACTTTATATATATATATATAAGAAAAACAAGACATCGCGGCCATTATAAAAACCTATAGAGAAAGCAATGAAAACGTTTTATACTCGTACGCCGAGTAGGCGGATCCCCGTAGCTTGTAAACGAACGCACGCAGGTTTAATAATATATACGTGTGTACACGGACGGCGCTCGAAATTGGAACGAGGACGGTTTTGCTTTTCGCCGTACGGGTTCGTTATAGGATTCGTTAAGGGTTCCATATGGCGGCTATGGATAATAAACATTACAGTCAACCGGATAATAAACGAAATCGTATATTAATACGCGAGATACGCTAAATTGTAAAAAAAAAATAATAAAAAAATCCGACCATCTTCCGACGATCTCTTCGCGGCCGCGCAAGAACTCTTTGTTCCCGATTTGGTGTAACGTTAATCGTACCACCGCAGTCCCGGTTTTATACCCCGGCCGGGTCTCCGGCGACGTCCTCCTCGCGGTCAATTTCGCCCGATACCCGATGTGGTCGCCCGCCCAAACCCCGTCCGATTCTTTGCGTTTTCGCAAAATCAGCGAATTAAACGCTCAGGCCCACGTAGGACGCGCAGCACTGGGTATTGTCTCGGTTGAAATTTTATATATATAAAAAAAAAAATAAAACCGACTGTATATCGAAGACGTCGGTGACCCTACCCGTCCGTCATTTACTATTATTAGTTTATTTATTAAAATAAATAATACAGTCGATTCCGCTTTATTGGGACACATCGGTTGCGTATTATTTTGTCCCAATAAGCCGAAATGAAAAAACAAAACGTATAAATTTATTGAAAAACTGAATTTTTAATGTTTTTATTATTACAAATACATATTACAATAACACAATTATAGAAATTATTTAATTATACAAAGAGAAAAACATAGTATTATAACCTAAATATTTATAAAAGTACTTATACATATATATGTATATATTTTATTTTTTTTATTATTTTATCTTATTTAAAAATAATTATGAATATTACTTTGTTTTTTACATATTATTGTTTGTTGACGAATGTAATCCGAACAAGTATGCAAAGCACTTATCGGGCTTTCCTCGTTTCCTTGTTGAAGAAAAAATAATCTCAATGTTTCCAAAGATTTCTTTGCCTCCCGTAGTCGGATTGGCGGATCTGGTTCCCCGTCCGTGTCTTTATCTGAATTATGTTGATCTTGTATGGATTGAATACGTTGATGATGTAATCAACGTATTCATTTTGGTCATAGCATTGCACATTTGCATCCAGTTGTTCGAATTCTACGTTGTTTAGTACTCTTACGTTATCATATTCTTCAGAATTAGGTTTCAACTGTTGATCTATGACTTTCCTCCAAAAAATCACACTTGCGAAAACAATTTTTTATTGTCTGACTACTTACATCACGCCAGCTGTCTGAAATGAATTGTATTAATGCACTAAATAACACTTTAACACACGTTACATTTGAACATACGATTAGATAAAATGTATATAATTTAATCTAACAATCGATTACGCGAGTCAGTCGCGATTGTCGGACTAGTATTGATCTATTAATATTATACTCGATAAAAATGTCCCAATTATCCGGATTCGCGGCCCAGATAAGCGGCGTACTTTTACATTACATGTATACATTTGTATCGCATTTTTCATAATTTCATCGTGTACACAGTGTAGAACATACTCCATATGAAATTGACGATAATTGTGTAGTAAGCCGTTTCGGACTTATTCTGCGTGGCGTTTTATGCCGTAAACAAGCAGTGTACATAATATTGCTCTCATTTCCTTATGGCAGTAGAGCACGCACGATTCTATCGACCATATAAATAAGAGGAATGTTTCACAACTCGATAGAGACAGTTCCGACTCATCGCCCACACCTTTCGGACTCATACTCGTCGTTGCACATTTGAAGTACGACAGAGCCGCTAGTCCCTGTGTTCGTTCCCAGTAATGTCGAGTGTACGTTGTAACTCGTCTCTCGGGCGGACCACTTAAAGTAACCGTATTGTGCACTGTCTAAATAGGATAATGTACCAATAATAATATATTGTCTAAATATTAGTGATATTTGTCTATATCGATATCCATCTACAGATCACATCGTCGGCCCATCGTTATTTGTCGCATATAATAACATTCCGTAATTATTGTGTTGCATTCCACACGCCGTTCTGAAGAACCGATCCATGCAACCCGTCCGTGTCTCGGTACGCGCGTCCAAACCATTTGATTTATTCCCTCCGGCACACAGTGGGATGAATCACAAATCTAGCCGGACAAAACATCCGAAAAAATAAGTGGTTACAACTGTATTTATACTATATATAGATGTTCCGTCCGCAAATTTACTAAATTAATATTAAAGTTTATTGTACTTCGATTTATGTTATTGTTATTAAAATCGTCTAAAATAACAGTGTGCGGTTTTTCTAACTCCTTAAACCGAACTGTAACGTAATCCGCGGTGCGTAGTAAGCACGTATCACCGAGCACAAGCGAACTGAGCTTACTACAATATTCGTACATATATTACACTGGAGATCTACTCAGAATCGTTTTATTGGCAGAAATGATTTATCATTTATTTCGAATTCCATCGTCCGCCAGGAGTAACATATCTAAAGGTTAGGTTTCCTCGAAAAGCGTTGCCGTTATCTGGCGGCCGTCATTTTACGGTTGTAAATAACGGCCGTGTTTACGGCGACCAAGCTGTGGTTTCCTAGGAAATAGTGCGACCGTATTCAATCGTAGTCACTCAGTGCTCACTCGAGCGTAGTAGGCCGTGCACTGGTGAAAAATGGACGATTTGGACGTAGCATTATTAGTATGTTTGGATGATTGAAGAGTTATCAGTAGACGAAAATAATCGTTTGGAGGAGTGTGTGATGTTCAAAAATCGCGGTACTGAGGGTGCATTTCAAATTTTAATGCGTCGCCGTGTGCAGTGTAACGACGAAAAATTTAGGCAATACTTTCGCTTAACACCAGTGTTACAAAGGCTCCCAAACAAAGTGGATCATTATATTTTAACTATAAAGAGTAGTACTGTTCAATCGTTTCGCTAGCAGTCGTTGGTCAGTTACGTTTCCACTCGTTGTATTTATTAAACATGCACGCCGCTACACGCGAAAAAACGTTCAACTACTGTTTATCACCGCTATGACGGCCGTCATGCAACTGACGGCACCGCTATTTGACGTTACGGTGACACTCAACGTTCTCTAGGATACGTACTCCGGTGTTATTATTTATAGACAACGTATTGGTGACGTCACCCAACGCTACATTACGGCCGCTTGATAACGGCACCGCTTTTCATATAAGTACAAATACTATATGCAATTATAATCTAGGAATATTTTACAATATAACTATATTTTGAATTGATAACATCCACGGTTTCCTACACACAGTGGCGTGGCCCGGGTTTTCCAATTGTAGGGCGTGTAGTAGTACCAGAATAGTGATAATATTATACTGGAATACCGGTTCGGGCCGGGCCGCGTAAAAAAAAGAAAAAACACGGGCCAATTATATTTTATTGTATTTTTTTATTATTAATATTATTATTACAACAACAATGTAGTGATCGCCGGATTAATTAGCATTAACGGGTCGTTACGTAAACGTATATAGGTATTTTATACGGTCGTAAAATGCGCCTCGCGTGTGCGCGAGCGCGTCCCACGGTGCGGAGGGGACCGCGGTCGACTGTATACGTACGGATATACGGACCCGTCTAGCGGCGAACGCTATTATTATTCTGTATACCCCTACGACGACATAATAATATAATATTATTATTATTATTATTATTATTATTATTATTCTTACTGTTTGCGTTTGTTTTGGCGGGCTCGTTATGAATTTTTCAATACCCGGAGACGATTTTTTCCTAATTTTTTTTCTCTCCAAATTTTCCTATACGAATGACACACTCTCGTCCGCCGCACGCGACGGCTTGTTACCGATTTGTTTTGATGATTCTCGTCGATATTGCAAAAATAAAAATCAAAAAAAAAAACAGAAGAAACTTACCGACTGGTATATAACACTTGGCCGCGGGCCCCGGACGTCGTCGTGCGACCAGACTTTTGGCAAAACCGCACCGAGACACTCAACGCGGGATCGATTTCGACAACGTATCTATGCGAACGAGCCTTTTCTATTTGATTATAGTTTTTTTTTTCTCCTTTTAAACGTAGAAACATAGAAAGTAATTGAACGCTGAGAGCGGTTCGAGGCAATCGAAATCTCATCGTATCCATCATAGGTATAAGGCCAAATACATACGGTTTTTGGCCGATTTCGGGAATTCGACCACGCGGCGGGAGTTGTATAGCGTTAGGTTAGGTTACGTTTAGTTGAAACAACCGAGGCGCTACCGTATGAGTGAAAATATTGTAAACCTGAATAGAATTTGGATATTGAACAAAATCAAATAAATTTTGGATATATTTTACCCGGTTCCGTAACTGGGGGGGGGGTTAGTCGGAGCCCGAGTAGTCGAAATTTGAGGCCGTTTTCGAAATTTCATATTATTTTCGAGGCCCGAGACACACGCACGCGGCGCTGATTGATATAATACAATTATCGTCAAAATCTTCGTCGCGTATACGGACAATCGGGACCGTTGCAGCACGATCGCCGTAAAATATAATCGCCCTGTATAATATACGACCCTCCCGCGGGACGACGCACGTATACAATATAATTAATATATAATAACCGGCGGCGGCTTGTTTTATTATTTTTTTTTTTTTTTTTTTTTTTTATAATATTATGTTATAATTATATATATATATTTTTATTATTATTATTATTATTCACATTATAATACGTTGTGGAAAAAAACCGAAAAGACGACCGGGCGGCGGCTGCGGCAACATGGCCGCGGCGCGGCGTGATTAATGACCGCGCTATACCGGCCCGCGTAACGACGACAATAATGGCTCCCGGGACCGTGACCGCGTGTGCGTGTCCTGTAATACGGCGGTGGCGCGGAGCGGAGTGGTGCCCGCGCTCGTCTCTCTATATCTGTGTGCGTATATACCTGCGCACCACCGCCGCCGCCGCCGCCGTAGACGATTAAGACATAACTCAGCGCGTCACGGCCGACGACGAGGGTCGAGGGCGGCGCGCGCGATACAGGGCGGCGGCGGCGGCGGCGGCGGCGAGTTCGCCGCAGTACGTTTATAATAGGACGTGCCTACGACGGTCGCGCCGCCGCCGCCGCATTCCTCGTATACCTCCTCATCGGCCATCGTTTTATACGGAACGCGTAAATTACGCGTTTGCGTCCGCGTGCCAGCGTTATACTCTCGTCGTTTTATATTTATTATATTCCACGATATATTGTCGCAGTTTTTAATATAATAATAATATATACGTAATGTACTATCGTATTCCCGTCGCGCGTCGTTATATATCTTTTTTTTTTTTTTTTTTTTCCCCGGGAACAACAATTCAAAAAGGGCATTTTAATAAAGACTATCTCTTATACGTATATATTACCGACGCGCTCTGTGCCGTCCCGACGGTTTGTTGTGCTTTAAATTACAATAAAGCGGTGGCACCACCGCCGCCACCATCGGCCGTCGGCTTTATGAACGTCGCCGTATAACTCGCTGCACCCGTCGCGCGCTATTATATTATCGGCCCCGGTATTATAATGCCGCGCCTCTCTCCTTTTGATCTCTTTATATATCTGGTTTTTTTTCCTTTCTGGGGATATAATATTATTATATATATATATATATTTTTTTTTTTAATCGAGTTCTAAACGGCGTGTGTGGACATGTTTATTGCTTTAATCGTCCGTATATACGAATTAAAAATCGTTATACAGCGCGCCGCCGCCCTATGAGAAAAAAAAAAAAAAAGAAAAAAGAAAAATAGACGGGACGCGCGCGAAGGGACGCCAATGCCCGCCGCCGCTGTTGGTACAGCCGCGGTGGCGGGTGCCGGTGGTAACGGTGAAGGGATCGTGTGACACGACCAACACGCATACAGGTTTGTGTATAATACCTGCTTTTTAATACGTGTATAATATATATATATATATATATATATATATATATTGGTATAATATATTATTAAAAAAAAAAAAAAAAAAACAAAAATTACCTATCCGTGTATATTATTTAAGTCGACATTATATTCGAAACCCCCGTGTATACCGGAGTCGTCGTTCCCAAGGGTCGTTTTCACCCCGTATACAGACAATTTCGGTATTTTTTTTTCCAACAAAATAATGATGATATCGATATCCCGTGTATACGTATACGTACGTACGTGTGTGGTAGGTACACGTGTTTTTTCTCTTTTTTTTTTTCCAAGACAGACACTGATGGGCCATAATGTAAAATATATTACACGAGGGGGACTCGAATCGCTATATTTATACGCTTAAAACTATACTACCGTGGTGGTGGTAAAGACATATACAGAGTTGTATTTTATAGTAAATGGCTAATTTCTACACGATTTTATGAAGCTTTAACGCGTTCGTATATACATTATTGTCTATATATCTGTGGGTACAATCTCATTATGTTTACCGTTATTGTATTTACGGATTTTTTTTACGATTCGAGTATTATACATTTATAAACTGTATCCCGATAATAAGTCCTAATCATATTTAATTAGATAAATACATATTTTTACCCTCAAAAATATATACTAGAAAGAAAAAAAAATGTATGTATATATTATTGTCTATAGGCAGAACAAAAAAATTAAATCATCAGGAAAATATGCCTATAACGCTTATGTAAAGCCTAGTTTACGATTACGAGGTGAAAAAAAGGTAAGTAATGAAATGCAAAAAAGATTAATATAATTCGAATAATTTGTTATTAAAGAATATTGAAAAATGTGTTTTTTTTTTTTAAATTTAAATTTGAAATCATACTTTACATTTTTTGTTGAACATTTCAATCATTTTTCTTGTTCAGGATTTTTTCTAAAAGTGCAAAAATTCTTGAAAATTCATATTATAATTTGATTCGGCACAGAGTTCTGATTTTATCATTCCAACTAACAGACTATTTCTATCGTTAGGCCACAAAATGGCCCGCCAAAGAAAAGACGCGTTTGACAAAAGCGTTACTTACAGGAATTGAAAATATATTCCCAATAATTTTTAAGAGTTCGGTAAAATTATTTTTTTTTTTTTGTTTTTTTACAACTCTACTCACATTAAGTCTGTAGTAAAGTTCATCTTTGAAAACTTCGACCACACTTTCTGCACATTTGTTTACTATCTTATCCTTTAAAGTTTGTAATTCATTGTTCTCGTTGCTTATTGACAAACTATATACTACTAATTGTACAATTAAAAAAAAAATATTTATTTACGCATATAATTATAGTAATTTAGAATACGAAAATTTAAATTTCCGTTATAATTTGCAGGTACAGGGTGCGTCAGAAATAACTCCCTAGTTTGATACGGTTGTAATCTGGGTTTGGATTGAGATAAACTAATGGAATTTACTTCGATAGAAAGCTTATTAGCTTAGTGGCATTATTAATACTTATCATGGTTTGGTCGGGAGAACATCGTGCGTTTGTCGTCGAGGAATTTATTAAAAACGCCGGTTCACTGATATCAACTCAGCGTGCGTTTCGTGTTCGGTCCGCGCTTGGTCGACATGATCCCGTCCCCGACCGCAAAACTATTCAAAATTGAGTTTCATATTTTAGACAAACAGGTTCAGCACTAAAAACAAAGCCTACTGGTCGACCTGAGACCGTAACAGGTCTGGAAAATGTGTACGACTTTGAAGAAGACCGTGACCTCTAATCGTTATTGTGTGATGCTTAAAAACATTCTTCAGCCGAAATCGAACGATTTTTTTAATGAGTATGGACAAGATAATTCGTGGTTTCAACCGCACACACAGCTCATCGGTCACTCAGTATTTTGCGAGAAATGTTTCCGGGACATATTTTTTTTTTTTACGTGGTGACATTGGGTGGCCACCGCGTTCACAAGATTTGAGCCCGTGCGATTTTTTCCTCTGGGGCTATCTCAAAAGCCAAGCGTACCAACATCGTCCCCAAACTGTGGAAGCCCCGAAGGAGGTAAGAACTCAGGAAGTCGCCGCCATTCCGCCCGAAATGACCCGTAGAGTCATAGATAATTACCGAAAAAAGCTCAGTGTATTGAAAACGAGGGCCGCCACTTAAAGGATATAATTTTGTTTTTAAAAATGCATTATATGTACAATTTATAAATAAAACATACTTTTTGATATTTGACTTGGTTTGGTATTTATAAGTTTCACAAATCAAGGAAGTTTTATTGACGCGCCCTGTAAATATATATGAGGTCTGTTCAAAAAGTTCCCGAACTATAATTCCTAATAGTAGAAAATGTATAGTATCGTAAATGTTATTAGATTAAAATAAAATAGAGATAAGCAGCTATCTTTTAAATTAAATCTCAAATGTTTATTGCTATTTATTTAACCATTAACTGTACGCGTTCAAAGTAGACGAGTCGTGTGTATTGTGCGATTTTTAAGATGAATAACATTCACGAACAACGTATTAATATTAAATTTTGTGTTAAACTTTGTAAATCTTTTACTGAGGCTCATAAAATGTTGCAAAATGCTTATGGAGATCAGTGTTTAGGACGTACTCAGTGTTACGACTGGTTAAAACGTTTTAAAAACGGTCGGGAATCAGTTGATGACAAAAACAGCTCGTCAGGTCAGATGAAACGTCAAAGTCCTGCTAACGGTTTTTTTTTTTTTGACAACCTGGGAGTTATTCATCACGAATTTCTACCTGCAGGACAAACTGTTAACCGATGGTACTATCTAGAAGTATTAAAACGACTTCGAGAAAAAGTGCGGAGGAAAATGCCTGAAGTGTGGAAGAAAAACTCATGGTTTCTCCATCACGACAATGCTCCGGCACACACTTCCCTGTTAATTCGAGGTTTTTGCGTGAAAAATTACACGACCGTGATGCTTCCTCGTCCACCATATTCTCCCGACTTAGCACCAGCAGACTTTATTTTATTTCCAAAACTAAAATCTCCGTTAAAAGGACAAAGATTTCCTACGATAGACGAAATAATAGAAAATTCGCTAACGGAACTACGAGCAATTCCAGAATCTGCTTTCCAGGATTGCTTTCAACAATGGAAACGTCGTTGGCAAAAGTGTATACAACACCAAGAGGGAGAATACTTCGTGGGTGATAAGTCTCAATAGCTTGTAGGTAAGCGCTTTAAATAAGAAATTTAAAAATTCGGGAACTTTTTGAACAGGCCTCGTATATATATATATATATATATATATATATATATATATAATCGTATCCGCGAAACCGGCGGTGATTCGAAAGGGATGTTTCGTGTGAGTTTATGTGGCCGTAAATCGAAGAGATTTTAATTTAAAAAATCAACGCAAAACGTTTTTACAACAAACCTATACATCGTACACGCAAACTGAAATAAAAGATGTCGTACAACAAGAAAAACACAACAGTATATATATATATATATATATATATACATATATATATATATATATATATATATATATACATGTAGTTTTTCCCGTATATTTTAATATATGTAAACTGAATTCGTTATACGGCCGGGTGACGTTTGGAAAAAAAAAAAAAATAGGGGAACGTTTTTAATTTCGAAAAGGACCGGAACGGGGCCGGCTGTGATGTCTACATTAATCGCGAAAACATGAATAAATAAGAGGCAATGGCGCGTTCAGGGTGAACTTCTGAAACGAAAAGAGGGTCAAATTTATGCGGCACTTATAATACAGATTTAATGAGCAAAGAAACGCGACATTTCCGGCTCGTTTCCGTATAAATAACTAAAGCGAACCTTTATATTTTTTTTTTTATTTTTTTATTATTATTATTATTATTTATCTATAGAACTACTTTATATACGTTCACGAGGTGAAAAAAAAACGCCTCGCGCCGCCATTCCACGGCGTTTTAAACTTAACATTATTGTGTAATATTTTTTCATTCCTGCGAAACAGTAATATTACCACACCGCTATATATAATATTGCAGTGTACTATATACATATATATATATATATATATATATATATATATATATTATTATTATTTTTTTTTTTCGTAATAATAAGAAAATATTGCCGCGGAGAACGAACACCTGGCTTTCTTAATCGAATCGTTTATTTTCGCTAACCCGGTAAGAGAGAGAGAAAAAAAGAAAGAAATATATATATATATAATATTATATAATATAGTTCGCTAAAGTAGTTTTTGTATTTATATTTAATATAAACCTAATTATTTTTAGTAAACCATTTTTCACGGTACGATCGTAAAACGTCATCCCAGCGCGGGTAAAATTTCAGTCTTTTCGTATATAATTAACATTTAACCGAGGGCAAAAATGTGTTTAGATTCGGTATAGCCACGGGTATAAAAAAAAAAAAAAAAAAAAAGCGATTAATTCGCGTTTTACTTGCGAACAAATTAAACGAAAACAGCTCGCGTATTTTTTATTCTCGTCTATAATATAAATTTCCACTATGTATTTTGTATGAAAACTCCGATGGTAAAATTGTCACGATTTTACAATTTTTTATTTTTTTTTTTTTTTTTGTCGACCCGTGCATATACGGAACGCCGTCATCTGTTCGCGATATTATTATAATATATTTAAGCGTATTGCCGTTCGCAATAAGCGACATATTATATACGAGGTGTGTTTTATTTTATTTTTTTTTTGTCGTCGTAAAAAAAAAAAAAAACACGCTTATTTCGACCGGGCGGGCAGAAACATAAGGCGCTGGGCGCTGCCCGTCGTCGAACACCACCGACGCCGTCGTCGTGCAATAATAATAATAATAATAATAATAACGATATTTTTTATATATATATATATGTTTCGTATAAAATATTAAAACGGTATAATAATATTCATAGGTGTGCTTATACGACGGCGGCGGTCGCGATTTCCCGCCGGGAAACCACCGGTGGAAATTTACGAGCGACTTTAATCGGCCGATTATCAATATTATTATTGTATATCTATGGGGGTTATGAAATCCGAATTTAAACGTACCCCGGCTCCGTATATAGATACACGTTATAGGTAATAATAATATATTATATATTTTATAAGGATAAACCGGGCTTTTTCCCGGTGGCGAACCGATTTATGCGTTCAATTTCCCGGCGATCCCGGCCCCTATACGGAGAGATACGTTATTATAATAATATTAAACGTACCGGCGAAACGTGTCCTTTATTATATCGCGCGTAATGTTTTTTTTTTTTTTTTTTTTTGACCCGGATCGTACCCGCGTTTAATAGCAAAAAAAAATAACGCGTGCCCACGAGTCGCGGATTCCTATATTTTTTGTGCGGGATTATAATAGCAAACCCATACGGTTTCGCCGGGTAAAACGCGTCCGTCGACAAACCGGAATCTCGACACGATCCACGAAAACAATTTGACTCGTTTAAGTCCAGTTGAATAAAAAACAAAATTTATAAGAAAAACAAACTTCGGGTACTACAATATTGCAGTCAATCAATTGTCAACTAGTCGAGTTGAAATGCGTACGTAAAAACGTCGTCTCGAATCTAAACGTAAAACAAAACGAAAAAAGTTAAGTTTTATTATTAATTCGAATTCGTTCGAATTATCGAACAAAACACAGAGTTTTATTACCGATACGATTGGACGACGGTGTTGACTGGCAACAGAACGGCTGCCGTGGTCTTACCAAATGAAAAATCAAATACAATTTCTATAATATTACGTTACGCGATAACTGATTTCATGACAATCGGACGCCGATTGTACACATTTGAATTTCGAATAAAATCGTTCGTCTTCAATTCGTCAACTCACTTGACTGGACATTCGGATAAAACGTTTTAGTTTCTACAATGAAAACGTAAACTGGCCAAGTCGATAAATTAACGATAGAAATAATAAACTAGTTGCGTTGAATAGTCAAAATTAACATTTTACTTAATTTTAACTTTTTAACGAGTGTTATGTCCACATTCGAACTTGAAAGGTCCCAAAATCGAATCACTCGCCACGCCGCGTTTAAATATCGGTAAAACGAAAATCTGCGACAAGCGGAAATCGCCCCCCCGGCCACTCCAGAGAGTTCCGTTTTAGACATTGAGTTTTCGCAACGCAAAGATACGATTTTAAAATTCACTTATTTCAGTCTACTAAACATACGGTATAGTCAGTATTATATATATATACTTAATATATCTTATTACCGTGTTTGTCTCGATTTCGATTTCCCATAACCTATACCAGTTTATACGATTGGTCGGGGCATTAATGTCTGTGCGTCTATATATTTCATTGTCCATTAAAACCGTGTAAACCGAAGTGTACGTACAGCAAACGGAAAGTATGTGTATGTATAATATAGATATATATTATAAACGAAAACCAGAAATATACCATTCGGTATACAAGTTAAAATCGGACGTCGGCATCTGCGTATAAGTGATTATATGTGAATGATGTTTGTAACGGGCATTAACATTAATTATACCGAATAAAATTGATTGTGTTCGAAATACACATTTTTTTTATGTCTCTATAAAATATGTCGAATACCCCGTATACGGGACCAAGGTGAATCATGACGGGGGGGGGGGGAATATATCCACATAGTTGTAAGATGTTTTAAATGACTACGCGATTTAAATATATTATATATAACAGACTCTTTTATCTGTGAATCAAAGTGTACTGAGTGTACGAAGACGACGTCTAAGCACGCAGCTTCGATCATATTATTACAGGCAGACCAAAAAAAAAAAAAGTCACCAGGAAAGTATGCCTATAACGCTTATGTAAAGTCTAGTTTACGATTACGAGGTGAAAAAAAGGTAAGTAATGAAATGCAAGAAAGATAAATATAATTCGAATATTTTGTTATTAAAGAATATTGAAAAACGTGTTTTTTTTTTAAATTTAAATTTGAAATCATACTTTACATTTTTTGTTGAACATTTCAATCATTTTTCTTGTTCAGGATTTTTTCTAAAAGTGCAAAAATTCTTGAAAAATCATATTATAATTTAATTCGGCACAGAGTTCTGATTTTATCATTCCAACTAACAGACTATTTCTATCGTCAGACCACAAAATGGCCCGCCAAAGAAAAGACGCGTTTGACAAAAGCGTTACTTACCGGAATTGAAAATATATTCCCAATAATTTTTGGGAGTTCGGTAAAATTATTTTTTTTTTTTTGTTTTTTTACAACTCTACTCACATTAAGTCTGTCGTAAAGTTCATCTTTGAAAATTCACTTATTTTTGTCTACTAAACATACGGTATTATATAGTATTATATAGGTGTTTGTAACGGGCATTAACATTAAGTATACCGAATAAAATTGATTGCGTTCAAATTCACATTTTTTTTATATTTCTATAAAATATGTCGAATACCCCGTATACGGGACCAAGGTGAATCATGACGGGAATAAAAAAAAATATATCCACATTGTTGTAAGGTGTTTTAAATGATTACGCGATTTAAATATATTATATATAACAGACTCTTTTGTCTGTGAATCAAAGTTTCGATCATATTGTTTCCAGTATCCCAGTCGAGAATATTGCGACGTACCTAACTCTGTTCATAATTATATGACGACGGTTTGTTTGTGACAATATATGGAAAGTAGTACAATTTTTATCGAGTACAATTAAGAATTCGTTTGGTCGTTTGAGGTGCAACAATTGGACGTAAACAATTCAATTTAAAATTAAATATTTCTAACGCGAGAACATTACGACCGTGCAACACACACACTATTATATATACACACATTTATTTTTATTTTTTTGTAATTCCTGAGACGTTCAATTTTAGTGTGAAATTTTTTTTTTTTTTTTGTCCAAAAGTATATTTACCGAAAATTAGTTTGTCTGATACGTCCAAAATATTATTATTATTTTGTTTTTTTTTGGGGGGGGGAGGGGGGTAACGTTATTCGGAAAATAAATTTGTAATTTAAATAATTCAATTTTTTTAAACTAAATTATTAAAAAAAAAAAAAGCTCGTTGTACTTTTGTACACTCTATCAGTGTCGTTGAACAATAATTATACTGCGAAGTTAAAAATATTTAATATTTTCAAACCGTGTTGTATTCGAAAACCAAACGCATTTATATACGGTCTACTCTACGGGATATAATTTTTGTTTATTAGTTTTCACCATAAAATATTACGATTATTGTTATTGCAGTTATTACCGGCAGTTATTTACACAGAAGTCGTATTGTAATAACAATGTCGTTTATGTTTTAACGTTGTTGTTTGTACGCGACGAAAATTAAAATAAGATATTATTACACATATATTGTATTTTTAATTTACTCAGATTATGTTATTACGTGTATATTATTAAAAGACTGCGAGTTGATATTTTACATTTTATTTATATAGGCGTACATAATTAATCGAGAGACTCCGGCGTCCCAAAACAAATACAAATATAAGTACTAAAACGATAAATATTAATTGCAACGCGATATTACAATATAATAGGACTTAGCAGGTGAGTATACTCTACGTAATTATTTATTTGTGTTCTGAACCCATTAAATTCTATAGTATATAGAGTCGTATAACGCCGAGCACTAAAAATAATATCACAAAGTGAATATTATTTTCAAACGAATAACATTTAAAACGTTTGTATTATTATTCCGAATACAGGATATATAATACGAGTATATTGTGTATAAATATATTTTTACATTTATCTTTTTTTTATTTCGATCGAATTGCCAGACACAACAACAGGTAAATAAATCATTTGTTATAATATATTGTATTTAAATATTTAACGAATACATCATTCGGAAAACAAGTCATTATAAACCCGATTGATTCCTAACGCTCGTTAAAAAACAAAAACATTTAAACCCAACCCGTTTACTTATATGAAAAAAAAAAAAAAACATCAATTATAAAAAACAGTATTTTTATACCTTGTGCGCCGCCGAATAATTTAAACATTTTCTCGTCGTCGGCGTTGTGTGTAACGCAATTTAAATTCTAATTAGTCGGTAACAAACCACAGCTGCGGAGAACTCGAAAGAAGGTATTTAAAAATAAGACAATTTGTTGATTGCACGGAACGAGTTGAAAAACATGGGGTCGATTGATGATCGTTTAAAAAAGATTTGACGACCGGTAAATTGATTTGCTATATACTCGCGGGTCTATATTATGCAGAGACGTATCAATAAAGCCCGGCAATCGTGAATATTTAAATTAATTGTGTCGCTTTAAAATTATTATTTCGAAAATCGTACGAGACACACAAGACACTTTATAATTCAGGGGTCTCTGGCCTACAGCCCGCGCGCTGATTTCAGCCAGTCAAGCTTATTGAAACGGCCCGCCAAGTTAACTGATGAAAATTCATCAATTGGGCACATTCGATTTTTCGAAAATGCATTCCCAATAGAATTTGAAAATCTACCGACGGAGCTTCGGTCTGTAGTTATCGAGCTCGTGTCAAACAACCAGCTCAAAAACTGTTTCAAGGAAACCAGATTGCGAGCATTTTACGCCGTGTTGCCAAAGGACTGTTTTTCGAAAAATGTTTTTCAACATGTAGCTCTACCTACCTATGTGAGCAAACTTTTTCAAAAACGAAATACGTCAAATCAAAGTATAGAACCTACTTAAGTGACAAACATTTACGAGTGACGCTGTTAGTTGGAACCGTCAAGTTTGATCCAAACTACCGTGAAATTCTAAGAGACAAGCGATTCCAAACTACTCGTAACAAGTAACAGTAACGTATCAAGCACGAAACACTGTGTTCCTTTGTAAAATTATAGTCAAATAAAATAATTCGTATTCGTCTTCAGTATCACTCTCTAAAAAAAAAAAAAAAAAATCTGGCCCGCCGTAAAAAAAAAATGTCGGAGGCCCCCTTGCGTTATAACATCGTATTACACGAAAGTTTTCGCGACGAATTAATCTATTGTCGGGGTGCGACGGGTTCGAAAACGGGGGAATTCGGTGTCGGAATATACAAACAACAGAAGAATAAAAAAATAAAAAAAAACGCGGATTCTTTATCGTATATTCTACTACGAGTAGGGGGGGGGGGTAAATGAGAAGAAGTAAAAAAAAAAAAAAAATCGTTGTCGGCGGTACGTTCACACAGTGCGGCGTGTATTACAATAAAATAGACGCGCGTGTTCGCGTCATTAACGTCTCGCCTACGACAGGGTGCCAACACACCCGGAGGGTTGTCGCGTTATTATTATGTTCGACGCGTCTTTTGCGCGGGGAAGTTACAAATATTTATTTATATACGGCGTGGCAGCACAATAGGCGTGTAGGCCGGTGCGTCTATGTACGCCGGCCATTGTGCGGTGACGATAAATATATTATTAAACGCAATATATTATATATTATATATATATATATATATATTTATATATTCGTACGGAAAGAGAACCGCGACAAATTGACGGGCGGACCGATGAAGAACACGACGCGTTCAATAGTATAAGGCGTACGCGCCGATTTTATAATACCGACCCGGGTTTCGGTGGTTTCGACACCCGAACCGACGGACAAAAACACAAACAGATTACAGAAGAAGAATAAGAAGAAGAATAAATAAAAACAACATGTACCGGCGACGCGATGCGGTTAAACTCGGTCGAGTGCGAAAATTAAATGAGCTAGAAATGAGATTTCGATATTATTACAAGTGTTCGGATAATATTATTTCGCCTGCTATTGAATACTTATTATATTATTATCGTCTCGGATAAGTTTTCCCCTACACCCTGCACCGGACCATTGTAACCGCACACTCGTATAATATATAATAAATATTACAATATACGTTACGACGACGACGACGACGACGTTACAACGGTCGTAAACATGGAAATTTAACAGAATAACACGGAAAACCGTCTCTTTGGTGTGGGCTTTACGAGACGGCAGTGGACGGTAACCGAGGAGACGCTATACGTATTATTATTATAATATATACGGGGGTCTTGAAAATAGAATCATTATTTTTTCCAGGTGCGACACTCGACAATTTACAATCGTCCGGAGATTATAATATGCACGCGTATTTCAATGGCCGGCCCGCGTGTATATAATCTCGTGTGTGTATTTTTTTTTTTTTTTTTTATTCCTTTTCATTTTTCGTTATAATATTTTATTCTCTGTCCGTTCTCCGCGTGTTCTTATAGTCGTGTGGTCCGGTCGCCGCATAAATTTACGAGAATGGAAAAAAAAAAAAAAAAAACCCGGCGACCGACCACTTTAGGTACGCGACTCGTCCTGCTGCGGCATGTGAATAAGAGAAGAAAAACACGCACCGGCTCACGTGGTTTTTTTTTTTATCGCATCGAAACACTATATAAACTCGTTTCAACGTTTAAACGGAAAGTATCTAATAATTCGAACGACATATTTTTCGAGATTTTCTAACGTTTGTGTTGGGAAATTTATACGATATAATCCGAAAGTGTAATGAAATCATCGAAACGCGTTCCCGGACACTTACAAACTGTATCCGTTATTGGTCGATAAAACAAAAATCGTCCAATTCGAATTACTTAACGGAAATGTCCGTAGATACACCCACACGTTTTTAAGACGCATTTCTACATTGAAAATTTAAAAAAACTGTTTCTATTGGGGCCTGCACTTATAACACACACACATACAAAAAAAATAAATATATATATATATATGTATATAAATTATTATATTATACAAATACGCGTTCTCTGCCGAACAGCAAACCGTCTTGTCCTCTGGATTTATACAAAATAATATAGGCGTTTATTAATTATATTCGAGTCGGTTTTTTTTTCACTCGGTATTATTGTAATTTTTAAAAAAAAAAAATTGTTTGTCTCCGGACTATGGACGCCCGCGCAAAGTCGCAACGGTTGTTAATGCATTTTAAATTGAGGTACGCGAACACGTTTCCAGTAAATTAATCGCGCCGGCCCCGTGTAAATTGCGGTATTTTATTTATTTTTTTTTTTTACATTTTACGTAAAACGACGACCCCGCGGTCGTCGGTTTAAGTCGTAAAACATTTGCCGTCGTCGTCCCGGTCGTAAAACGTGCGGAATAACGACTGTAAACCATAAAGGCGTATCTTATTAGATATTCGCACGCGTGTGCGCCACGTATGTACGTATAAGTATATTTATACTATTATTATACACACATGCACACACACCAGGGCTATAATAATAATAATAATATACGGACCCGTGTATTACGCGATTCAGCGAGTTTTTAATTGGATAACACGTCCCTCGTCTTCTCCCCGGGGTTACCTACGGGGGGAGGGGGGAAGGTATTATAATACGAAATACAGAGTCCGGCCGCGGCCTATACGTATAATTAATAATATTAGTTTTACCGTACGGAAAAAAAAAAAAATAATAATAATATCCAATATTATTATTATTGTAATATACTGCGTTGTGCACGCTATCATAGGCCCCCAACTAAGGGGGTGCTCGGGGGTACCGAAGCACCCCTAGAGTCATATTTCAACACCCCTCTGTCCTCTATAAACCAAATACAATACCTTCCTTCCTGTTGGGTTAGGTTTTTTTTTTTAATCTGACGTTTGTATCCTCCAAGAGATCAATGGTTCGTGGTTACACCGTTGCAGCCATTATAAGACAGTACCCAATTGCTATCTATCGTCAAAACGGTTGCAACATATAGATACCACAGATATCTATAATATATTATATAGTCCAACAGATAAATGTATATATATCTTTAGTGATATTTGTAGATATTTGTGACAGATACCGTCTAAATAACAACATGCATCTTTTGTAATAATACGCTGTCCGTGTGCATTGCATAATTTCAGCACCCCCAATATTCGGATTCCAGTTGCACACTATCGGTGTTGAGACTCATATTTTTTTTTTCTTTTAAATAGCCATAGGCATTTTTTATTTAATCTTTATAAATACACTGCATAATGGATGAATACATATAAAATAATACAAGAGTAGTAAATACATATGAATACATGAACATGTTTGGGGTTGTACCAACAATGAGGTAGTCCCCGATTTTTAGCCCAAGTTACTTAAACTAAACCGTACGGCTTCAAGCGTTTGAGACACCTAATGTCTTGCGAGTTGTCCAGGAGTTGTTTAGCATTTGCATTGGTGTGCAGCTCTAATCTACTTATACGTTTGTTAGTAAACTTTTTGATTTCGTCCTGGATGGATGGTATCTTCGGATCGCGGTGTATGATGTCTCGTTTCTATCGAACCGATATGCTGCTACAATTGTACGAAAAACGATATTTTGACAACGTTGAATAACTGGGATATTGGATTTGCTGGCACGGCCCCACAGCTAGATGCCACAAGTCTAAATCGGTTTGATGATAGGCTACGTAAAGGAGTCGTTTGTTAGCAAGGTCTAGGGTGGAATGTGTCTTCCAATTAGCCAGTGCGATTCGCGCATTTGTTCTTTGATTCGTAATTTTTTCTGTCGGACATGATGATTCCTGAGACTCATCTGGATAATTTTTATATACTTTTTTTATCTTATATATAGACGATGAAAAATCGATGTCTGGGTAGAATTGAATTAAAAATTAAACGTTTTACCGGAAAATATTAATAATTAAGTTATTATCAGTGGCGTACGCAGTGGGGGGATATAGACCTCAAGTGGACAACATAATAAATAGTTTGTACTTGCTTGTCGACAACAAAATTTGTTGTCAGATATATGTGCTATGGTGACAACTGCGAACTGATAACTGATCAATGATTAAGTGTCAGATTAAAGTATAATAGATTTTTGTTCTTCCGGTTTATATCATCCCCTTATGCATAGCGGTTATAGTGATAACCGTCGCATTTACATTCGCAATTATTTTAACCATTTACAATTCTTATCTCACCCGTCGTTATAAAATTATCTTATTTTTCTTCTTCTTCTTCTTTTATCTATGTAAATTACATTTCGTCCGACATAATTCAAATATTTCTCGACTCTGTCTGCATCCAGACGATTTTTGATCGAATACCTATTATCTTTATCTTACATTTACATTTTACATTTTACTCGTTTGCGTCTCGACATTGCAAACTATCAATATATATATATATATATATATATTCATGTATCTTCGGTCGGTGGTCGTCAACGAAATATCGTATGAGTATATTGTACGTTATGTTAATAACGATTTCCAAATGTACATATGTCGTGATGATCACGACGCACGCAATAATAATATTATTATATAGATAAGGGGGAAAAAAAAAAACAACGGAAACGCATCCGCCACCCGAATGCCCGTATAAATATTATGGGTACGTACCGAATATAAAAATATAAACTTACCTATATTATATAAAATATAAATATATTTGTATGAGTACAATAATGCCAGAGTGAAAATTGAAAAAAAAAAAAAAAAAAATGTTTATTACCCCAGCGTATACCTATTGTTGTACGCATATGTTGGTGGTACACTGTACACGTATACGACACGTTTATATAATCAATCGACTGGTGTTTTTTTTTTTTTCATTATTATAATATTATTTTTTTTTCTCTCTAACGGACAATACACACAAATTTTCATCCCACCTTAACTCAAATCGAAATTACACCACGTGTGTCCGTGTCTCAACTCTCAATCGTATTGATATATTATACCTGTTTTATAATGACGCCGTTTGTCTCAAACATTTCGTCGTTCTCGTTATTTTAAACGACTCGAAAATACTTTACCGTACCGTCCAGACCTATTATATTAGTGCGTAAACATTTATATACCTAATACTGCTCAATTATAATAGAAATAGGTTTCAAACTGTTCGTATAATTTCACTAAAAATATTTTTAAATATAAAACAAGTGCCTACAGTATATAATATCCCGAACAGGTGGTTTAAATGTTACATTATATATTGCACTTTACTAAAAAAAAAAAAAAACATACCTACCTTAAAATTATCTACGATAATCCTCGATACGTCTTGATGGTGACAAATAATAGTAGATAATTTGAAATTAATCGTTATATCGAAATACCAAAGGTTTTTTTTATATATATATATAATTATGACTATAGATCTGCAAGCAATAATATAGTTTCTAACAAAATACTCGAATGTAAAAAACAAACTAAATAAACAATTACGTAATTATTAATAATAATTAGTAATTTTCCAGTTTATGAAAAATTGTTCACTCATTTAATCCTATAATCCTTTTAAATTCATTTTTATATATTCAAAAATAAAATACAAATACTACTTTTTCGGCACTAAAAATAAACAATTTATATACAAATACATATTTTTTAGAAAACTGTAAACAAAACGTTGATGCTAAAAAATGTCAATCAATGAGGAATTGTATTATACAAACGTATAGGCGTATAACCAGTACCAAGCTAGGGCTTGACACGACTGGCTCGGGCCAAGAGTGTATCTCAGACAAGAGCACAAAATACAGAATTTATAGATAAATAATATAAATATAAAATTGTAATGGAAATTAATAGATAAATAGGCTATAAGAGCCGGAATTGTTGACTGCTCAGGCTTGCAGAAGCGCTGAAAAGCTTGAAAATGGCTCTAGGCATAACCTCAAATCAAAAATGTGTTATTGTTGGACTATAGCTGCTGAACATAACACAATAAACGAAATAAAAATCTATCCTCGTATCTCGTAGTTGATACATTTGAAATATTTTTTATTTTTTTTTTTTTTTTTAACGACTATGACTTGATTTAGATCAATCAAATGGTTAAAACAAACCGTAAAAAAAACGATTGATTTAAACGACATAAAGAAAAATATTCCGTTTGAAGTAAAACTTTATGAAACTTGAAAAAGTTAATTTTGTGTTCGTTATGCCGTTTAATAATGTTTTAGTGGAAAATTAAAATTATTATTTCTTATCGTGATGACGAGCACACGCCGTGTACCGCGCTAAATGTAAAAATTAATATTAATATTAAATTATCGAGCGATGAACATCAAATCAACAAAACCACTTGCGTCTAAATACGAGCAATGACTAATTAAAGTATAGCGTTTAAAATTAAATATATAAATAATTATTGTACGTAGAGTTCGTAGCTCCGTCGTCGTCCCGGTCGATTTAAAAAAAAAAAAAAAACCGTTTAAAAGTAGGGAAAAAAAGCAGTTTTAAACGTTTATAAAAAAAAAAATAAAAAAAAAAAACGATTATTATTAATTTTTTTTTGGTAATCGTGATTTACATATCAACACCGATCCCCTACCCATACTACGAGAACCGCGACACCGACAAAAATATTAACGCGTAGGCAAAGTCCCATAATGTTTTAACCACGGTATGTTATAATATAAAAAAAAAAAAATAACGACTCGACCGAAAGAATGAACGTATAATATTATAATATTCGTATAATACAACATTGTAGCTGTAGGTATATATGTCGTCCGATAAATCACCGTGGTATTTCGAGTTTCGTGTCCGCATATACACCGGTATAGGATCGGACGGTAATTATTATTCATGCGCATATTATACCGCGCGCGCAATAATTATAAGGCATACATATATTGTATATTACGACGCGATATTATTATACTACGGGAAAAGATAAACGACGAATTTTTTTTATTTTTATTTCCATCCTAAATATAAATAACAATTCCATAACGCTTTTTTTCCGTTCGTCTACGACAATCGAAACTCGTAATTTCCCCGGGGCTCGGAATCCGCTCGTTCTCGGACGGGCGTAAGTAAAATAATGCTGTAACTTTTTTTTTGGAAAGAAAAAAAAAAAACTGGTCGTCCGCGATAATACGCCGCCGCCGCCGCCAATGGGTATCGGCCGGATCGTAAAAATAACAACGCCCGGGGGGCGCCCCTACTGTACACGCGCGTTCAGAGGCGGTCGCCGGGCACCGCCGGCCGGCGATAATTTACCGGTCTCGGGACGGGGTGCCAACAGGGTTACGATAATATACGATACAATAATACCCCCGACCCCCCGTTCCCGGGCCGCCGCCGCCGCCGCCGCCGCCGCCGAGCAAGACGTAAAAATGACATATTATCGTATAGGTATAGGTATATAATATTATCGTTATTATCGTTATCGTTATTATTATTATTATTATTATTACGGACGAGCGCAATAATTATTGTTTATTGGCCGTGCTACGGATGGGCGCGGTGGCCGCTGCGATGGGGGTGTACGACCGGCCGTTCTTTATTACGTGCGCCGCCGTCCCGAACGGACAATATATAAACTACGGTATTAAATATCGTTAAATATTATTATCGTTATTATTACGATTATTGTGATTATTGTTGTTGTTTGTTGCGCGCGCAGTCGAGGACATCGCGCCGTTTTCGTACGCGTAAATCGTTTTTAAACGGCCGAATGCGCCCGGAAAACCTAACGCGCATATTATAATATTATATTAATAAAAATAATAAAAAAAAAAAAAAAAAAAAAAAACCCTATATAGTAAACGGTTTTACGATATTATTATGCGCGCGGGGCCTAGGCGTATCGCCCGCGTTTATAATCATTATAAAAATCGTATTTATAATGCGCGCAACATTTCTCAACAACCAGTTGGCCAGCCCGGTTTATTGGTCGTCGCATCGATACGAATTCGATACGATGGAATCGGTTAAGACGGTCCGCCGATTTTAGACCGATAGGCTAAAATCGAGACCAACATTCGGACTTTCCGAATGTCCGATATTAATTAATTTCGACAAAATTTTCCCCCATCCCCTTCACAAATCAACTGATAAATTATCTAAGGCTCTCGCGCGGCGGGTACATTTTTCAATTTTTAATATTTAAAGACCCCGTCCAAAATTCAGATATTTTATTGGAAAATTCTGTGATACGACCGCGCATCATTGTGCATTCTAGCTGAATAACCCGGCTTCGCCCGTGTACAGTTTTTTTGTGTAACCTACTATAACTTTTATTTTATCAGTTTTTATATTTATTACAGGCTGCTTTTAGTTTATCCTAGGTTGCCCATGTATTGTAACAATCAGAAGTCAGCAAAAAATTATTTTAATATTTTGAAGACAAACTGTAAGATACAATTCTAATCGACAAAATGTTGAAATAAAATATACCTCCTATAATTAGATTAAATTAGATAATTTAGATTAAAACTATATATCCTCTAGCACATCCAGTGATAACTATAGCTTCTATTACATTTTTGTGCAGAGCTTTAACTTGTAATCTAGTTCCATTACACAATTTAGGTGGGTTAAGATTTCTTAGTAACATTATAGGTGCTTCAATTTTAAGGATAAGTTTATGTGATGGAAGACCAGAAGGATTCAGAGTATTAAGAAATTCTAAAGGGTAATGGACAGCATCATCTGATTGGATCACCGAATCAAATGATTTATATTCAACAACTTTTTCATTAAATGCCTTTAGTAGAATTTCATTGATTTCGGCTGCCTTGTCGTTCTTTGGAGTTAAGATGGCTCGCTCGCACAACCATTCGATGGGTTTCATCTTGATATTTATTATATCTGGGTAAATTCTGGAAGTTAGTTCTGATAAAGAGCTAACAACTGTACACAAATTTGAGGGAATAGTGATCTCACCTTCCAATGAAGGGAAATTTCCGTCTCCTATTTTAAGTAACATCTCAGCGAAAATCCCAGCAGATGTGTCACCTTTCACATGAACCCTCATATTTTTATGAAGTGCAACTTTCTGGATATGTGGCCACAAATACGAAGCTTTTAGACATGACTTGACTTCATCAGCCCTTGTACCCCTAGGTATAACTAACCCTTTAAAATGCGAATTTCGAAAAATCCTTTCTTAGTGCGCCTATACATAGTAATAAGTACATTTACTGAAAATTTCATATTCATAGCTTCAGCAGTTCCGGCTAGGCGATGATGAATCACCCAGGACAAGTCTTTTTATATATACAGATAAATCTATTAAATTTAAGGACTCGATTCGGTATTGGGGGGCGAATTGTGAGAATTCGATACGATGGAATCGGTTAAGACGGTCCGCCGATTTAGACCGATAGGCTCGGCGGAAAATCGACGCCGACGGACTATCCGAATGTCCGATATTAATTAATTTCGAAAAAATTTTCCCCCATCCCCCTCACAACTCAACTGACAAATTATCTAAGGCTCTCGCGCGGCGGGTACATTTTTCAATTTTTAATATTTAAAGACTCCGTCCAAAATTCAGATATTTTATTGGAAAATTCTGTGATACGACCGCGCATCATTGTGCATTCTGTAGTTGTTTCGGACACGCCAAATTCTAAACCGTAAATTCTACTGCCGCTATACAACCCGGACAATATGTTGACAAACCCAAACACGGTTTAAAAATTAAAATCGAACAATGGACAGTATGATTGTCCTCCGATTTATACTGCAGTGTGGACCCCGCGATTCCGATAAGACGGTTCGCCAATTTAGACCGATAGGCTCGGCGGAAAATCGAGACCAACGGACTTTCCGATTGTCCGATATTTTAATTTCGAAATGTTTTTTTTTTTTTTCCCCAATTCAACTGACAAATTATCTAAGGCTCTCGCGCGGCGGGTACATTTTTCAATTTTTAATATTTAAAGACTCCGTCCAAAATTCAGATATTTTATTGGAAAATTCTGTGATACGACCGCGCATCATTGTGCATTCTGTAGTTGTTTCGGACACGTCAAATTCTAAACCGTAAATTCTACTGCCGCTATACAACCCGGACAATCTGTTGACAATCCTAAACACGGTTTAAAAATTAAAATCGGACATATGATCGTCCTCCGATTTATACTGCAGTGTGGACCCCGCGATTCTGTTATCTGCGCGTTCTTAGACCCGCGCCATCTTTGGCGCACGTAGTCTATACGACTACCCTTAAAAAAAAAAATTAATTAGATAATACGTTTCAATAAACAGATGTAACAAATTAAAGTATTATAATATTTATTAAAATCCACGTTTAAGTCGTCAAGTTGATTTAAAAAAAAAAAAGTCACATTTTCTTTATTGTAGTTGTAACACTATATCTACTCGAACTTTTATCCACCAATATTTATTGTTCATATTACGGTATAGCGTATACGTTTATGGAAACATTGTGTTTAAATAAAAATTATAAATAATATTTATTTCAACCGGCGATGTGATATTGTTTGCAGAGACTTTGCATAAAAGATAGCGACGATTAAATGAATGAAATGTTGTGTCATCTCTCGAAAATTTACTATTATATACTCGTGTTATTATCAAATGAATATAATAATAATAACGTAATAAATATTCCGCACGATCGCGTGCCTTATCACACATACGGAATTTTCATCGTCCGTATTATAAATTATAATATATATATATAATATATATACGAGTACATAGGTATATAGAAAAAAAAAAAAATACGTTTCTTTAAGCCGATGTTATCTGCTGTCGATATGGCAAGCCTATAGTTGTACAAATGCATATTTATCGGATGCATTTTCCGACATATACAGGGTGGCTGACTAAACGTAAAACACTCATCTATCTTGGGAAAGTAGTAACTTATATCGGATTTTTTTTTTTTTGGAAACTTTAAAAACAAGCAGTTCTAAAATGTTTTTGGTTATCACGGGTGTGGCCAATGCGCTGATATCGTCACCACGATATTTCAAATTTAAATTTTGTTGTTATTATGCCAATAAAATGATTTATTATTGGTTTGTTCTTATTGTAGTTTTTTTTTTTTTTTTTTTACTTTGACCACCTCCATTCGAAAATCCTGGCTACGCCACGGACAAATTAGTCTTAAAGAGTTAATTTAACAAAAACGAAATTTGTTTTGTCCGTTTAACCTCTAAAGTAAGTGCATAGAGTAGGTATACTCTCATAGTAGTGTAAACAATTGCCGGTATACGCCCAATGAGCATAGATAATAGTATTTAGCGAGACGGTTACCGTGTGTAAATTGGCAATTTTAACGGTACGTTCAATGTGATTTACGCCTATAGAAATTACAATAATCAATAACCGCGAAAGCGTATGTAACATTTGGTAAATTAAAATACATACCGAATACACCAATCGAACAATACGAAAGAGAGTGTTACGTACTATACGAAATATATAACGACCTCCCCCCCCCCAATCAACAGACTAGTTCGAAACGCTAAAAATTTGTCTTCGGTGCTCTTCGTAATAATAAATGTTTTCGGGCAATTTTCCACGGCCATCGACGGTTTTTGACCGAGTCGCAATAGAAAAATAATCAATAAAACGGCATTATCGCCGTACGCGTTCTTCTCGTTTTCTTACAATTATTAACGAAAATCAAAAAATTATCACCCACCTCCACCATCCCCAAACGCGTAAACTAGATCCGAAATTATTTCAGAAAAAAAATGCAACACGCTTGAATATCGGAGCAAGATTTCTGGTGAAAAATTGTTCACGGGCGGAAAAAACGCACGCGCACACGCCTACATCATATAGTAAAACCGATAGATTCTTCGCTCAGAATGTAAAAAAAAAAAAAAATAAAAAATGTATATTTATATAGGTACTCTTACTATTATTATGCGGAATACTTATTCCGACCGGGCTTTTTTTTGCAGCGTCGCCGCAATAATATCGCGAACGCTAATAATATACGGTAGGTACATATAGATAATATTCTTATAACCCCGTACGCACTCGATAACGAAATCGATTCGTAACGAGAATTTCAATATTGTAAAACGATATTATACGCGATTTCCCGAAGGGATATCACGTATACAGTAGGTACAAATGTCTGGAACGATTTGCATTCGTATCCGTATTCGTATCTATGTAAAAAATATTGCCGTATGTGTTCGATAAAAGAAAAAAAAAAAAAAAACAAATAATAAAAATGACAAATTCAACATCGTATTAACGCCGTGGGACTCGATATTACATTACGCGTAATATTATAGCGACGACGTCAAGATTCCCGATTTGAAAGGTCAAAACCGGGTTCGGGAACCGAATTTTAAAAATCAAAAAAAAAAATCTAAACGTTTAATAGTTAAAAATGTATAACGCCGCACTAATCAATAGTATTATTAAAAATAATACCTATACTCCAAAATTAAACCGTAATAAGGTCCATTCGGTTTTCGTATCGCTCTTCATCGAGTATTTATATTTCGGTTCGTTTATTGGCGATTTTCAGTTGAATTTCCAAACAGTTCGTAACGTCATTAATTATATATGTAACATTTTTTTTTTTTTTTAGAAAATTCCGAATTTATCGGCTACACGTTTTAAAATCATAATAATATAAAATGTACCCGTTTGCGAAAATTGCCAAACTAATATAACACAAGGGTCTCTACATTTTGAATAATTAAGTAAAATAGTCAAACTAATATCTAACACAAGTACAGATCATAAACAGATGGTTAATTTTTGTCTCGTAAACGATTATGTAATATATATGGGTTTTTTTTTTATTTTTTTTTTTTATCCTATGCCTATATAGGTTAAACTGGTTAAAGTAATATTGCAATATTGAAATATTTGCATCTGAATTGCCCAACAAAAATAAGGAAAGAATACACAAGTAAGTTTTGAAACTCTAATGAAATATTTAAAGCAATGTGTAATTGGGGTAGGTATAGTTTTCAAAGTCCATAAGAACGTTTTAATTTCAATATAAGACCTTTCATAATAATTGATAATAAACTGTATAAAAAAAAAAAAAAAAAAAAAACAATCGATTCGTTTAAAACGTATTAAAAAAAAATCGTAAAATTGATATTAATGTTCGAAATGAACGGAAAATATATGTACAATTGTCGACAGAAATAATTATTGTTTTGATCGTGTATGTAAATTGTAAATGTTCGTTAAATGAACTGGTCCAACTGATACGATATTCAATTGCATAACACAATACTATGAGGTTATCGTTAACTTAAAATAATACTTATTCATCCGTAAACAAAAAGATAAAACGCATAAATAATACATTTAATCGGTTATATTATTTATCATGTATCGTTTTGTTCGTGTATGAACGTTAAAAGGTGTAAAATATCCTGAAATGTTTCAACGTCTCTACTATATTGGAAACGATTGCCGGATATAATTGCGTTTTTTATGGAAAATCGTATGCACTGTATGTAATATAATAAAATCCTATACATTTTTTTATTTTAACTCTACCGCAACAATATTGATTGTCGATGTTAAATGTCCGCGACACGTTAATATACGAGGTGCAACAATAAAATAACGAGACTTTCAAAATATAACCTAAACTATTAACGTTATCTATAAAACGATTATTGAAATATGATTAGAAAACACTTATCTAAAAGTACTATAAACACTGATGGCATCGATTCATTTTCTTATACGTTAGTAGCCTTGTTATTAGTGCGAGTTCGACTATACTGCCGAAAAATGTTAGATATAAAAATCGAACAACATGTGTTAACATTAAATTTCTTGTTAAATTAAAAAAAACTGCCGCGGAATCGTTTCGTATGTTATGTGAAGTTTATGGTGAAGAATGTTTATCAAGAGCTCGTGTTTTTGAATGGCACAAACGGTTTTGTAGTGGAATGGAGGACGTCGAAGACAATGATCGTTCTGGACGTCCTACCACGTCTTCAACAAACGAAAACGTTGAAAAAATCGACAAAATTAATTAATCAATATTATTATAAAGAGGTATTAATTAAATTAAGAGAACGTGTCAGAAAGAAACGACCAGATCTATGGAAAAATGGCTGGGTTCTTCACCGAGACAATGCTCCAGCTCACAGTGCATTTTCAATTCAACGTTTTTTAACTGAAAAAAAAATTTCTGTACTTCAACATCCCCCCCATACTCGCCAGACTTTGCTCCTTGTGACTTCTTCTTATTTCTTTTCCCATTTTCAAACAGTTGATGACGTAAAAATGAAAACGGCAGAACTTCTAAAAGGGCTGAATGAAAGCAATTGGCAACACTGTTTTCAAGAATGGCAGCGACGTATGCAACAGTGTATTGATGCTGAGGGAAGGTACTTTGAAGGTGATAATCATTAAATTATAACATTTTTAAAATAAACAACTTTTATTCAAAAAGTCTCGTTATTTTATTGTCGCACCTCGTATATATCCACTATACAAAAATCTGTTTATTGTATACTACGCGAGGTTACACCGTTAAATTATCGGATACGAAAATGTATTTTTCGGGAAAATAGCACCGCGTCCAGAAAGCACTGAAAAAATAAGTGTCCGAGGATCACCTGCGATATTTGTTTTACACTGAATTCGCATTTACCGAAATCGAAAGTGACAAACGCCGATTGGAACGCGATGCGGCATTTTCGATTGGTGCAAGATTTCTGGTCGAAAACTTGTGTTCGCTGACACACGAAAAGAATATTTAATAATAATAATAATAATAAAAATAAAAAAAAAGTCACGGAACCGATTAATTCCTGGCTACGCTCAGAATCCAAAAGGAAATAACATATTATGAATAAAAATAAAATAAAATCAGAAGTTTTGACTAGGCACATCACGCGTTACAAAACAATATGTTGTTATAATATTGTAGGATATAAAAAAAAAAAATCACTGTACCCGTATTCTAATATTCTATTGAATGAATAATAAACTTCTCGAGATATTTCACCAGAAAACTATACGAATAATTATTAATATTATTATTCAAAATCGGTATACAATATTAAACGTGTCGGAAATACAAAAAAACGAAGAATACCTTATATAATATTCAAATGAAAACTATATTCCCGTTACAGATAATCGAAGAAAAAAAAAAAAAAACCATTAACTCGCGTGTTTTACGACATAAATAATAATACCCATGTCCCTATATATATATAGGTACCTATATTATATACGAATATAAAAATATTTAAATATTGTAGTCGAACGACAATTAAATATTATGGCCGCCTCCTAGTCGACAATATCCGTTTAAAAAAAAAAAAAAAATCACTGTTAATTAATTTTATCGTCGGTTATAAATAAATAAAAAAAAAAAATTAAATATTGAAAGTTCAGTAAACTGATAAACGTATACGATTTACAAGTACAACGCAATTCAAACGCGTACGGTCATAATCGTTAAAACAAGAGGAAAACAAAAAAAAAAAAAAAAACACGAAAATTACACTTTCTACATACTCGGTTTTCAATATAATTGTCGACGGTGGTCATAACTGCAATGACAATGTACACCGCCGTCTAATTGAATTGAACGATATGGACGAGAAAAAAAAAATATGATATCCGGGACCTAACCCAATCGTTTGAAAATATTACCTATGTGCGGCGGCGTCGTCGTCGTCGTAAAAGAAGTTTTATGATCGTATATTTATCTGCGGGCTCGTACAATATAACTTTATAGTGTGTTTTTTTTTTTTTTATTTTTTTATTTTTTTTTTACTGTTATGCCGCGGTATTACAACGGAGTATATACTTGAACGTTTATATAAATCGCGGATTTATACATTTTTTTTTTTTTTTTTTTTGAAATAATAAATTACCGACGACCGACAAACGCGGCGACGGTCAATAATAATAATAATAAAAAAATGGAATTAATTTTGAACGAAAACAACATGATGGGGTTTCGAGAAAATTGTCGACGGCCGATCGCGGGGCATAACGGCAGCGCCGGCTATGGAACGCCGCGTCAACCACGCGGGTCCGGGCGGCGCGGCTGACGACAGATGGCGCCGCCGGACGGCCGGGCCGGCGGCGGTGGAGAGGACGCGCGCGCCCACAACGGTAATCTCTTGCCAGCGACCGCGGCGGTTCTATTTATATTAAATAATAACGCGATCGCAAACAATTAGAACGCGGTGATAAAATTGTTTCATTTTAAATATTAAATATTAAAAATTCAATCGTTTTTCCGGAACTGTTTACGGCGGGCGGGCGACCGTAAACGGGACCGTACCGATGCGAAACGTTTGACCCGCGCACCCGCCGTCGCCGTGTACCGCCGCCGCCGATACGAAACGCTGAGCGAACGCCGTCGGTCGTTGGTCGTGGTCGCCGCCGCCGCCGCCGCCAAGAACGCGCGCGCCGGCCGTCGTCTCGTCGCGGACGACGGCGATCAATAAACGATGACCCGGCCGGGCGGACCACCCCGTTTTCGATACCTGCGCGCCGGGAAAATAAACGATTTTTCGTTTTGCGGGCCGGATCTGTTTTCGTTCGAAATCAGATAAAAAAGGGATTGCATCACCGTAGAACTAATATTCGTCATAAACGGCAAAAAAAAAAAAAACCATTTTGGTTACCGCCGTCCGCGAGCCCGAATTTTGCCCGTAATGTTTTAAGACCGAATCCGGACGTCGAAATCGCGTTTCGGGGGCGGGTAAATTCAAAATTAACAATATTGTTATTACTTTAATACAATTTTACTTAAATCTACGAATAAAATGTCCACATAAGAATGATTACGATAATTTTTTTTATTTGATGGCAACAACGATAATAACGTGCCGTCACTTGTCGTGACGTTTCGGGAAAAACTTTTTCTCTTTTTTTTAAATTTGACTTTATTTAAAAAAATTACAATCTGTACAGTTTGTACAACAAGTAATAATAATAATAATAATTTAAAGACAATTAACATTTATATACACATGAGGAGGAATCGCACATTCGTGATACCTCATAATAATATTATTAATAATTTGATAATTGTGTTTTCAAATCACGGCACCAGTTCCTTTTGAGGCGTCTGTTTGGGTTACCAGAAAAGTGTTAAATGAAGCTAACTCGTCGATTAGTTGGTTTGGAATATGTTGAAGTTTGGCGCGGTAGCGTTTGTATAGTATATAGCAGCAGTTTTATTGACGGAACGTAATTTGATAGCCGAAATTTAAGGTCGCATTTTTCAAACAAACCCGGGTGCACCAGTGATTAGACGTTGGCGGATGTTTTGAAATGCTCGTATAGTTCGTTTATTTGACGTTTGATGGTAGAGCCCCTACATTACGATACCGTATTATGTCCGTATTGATTGGAAAAGGGTTTTATATAAAACGATTTTGATGGGTATGGTTAGGTTGGAACGGAGGAGTGAATGCCTTAACAGAAAGAGTCCGGAATTAAGTTTCTTACGTTTGTCTTTACGGTGAAGAGACCCGGTTAGGCGCCTGTCAAAAGTATGATCAAGGTATTTAACTTCATTCGAGCGAGGAATGATAATATTGTTGATAGTTACAGCTGGGCAGTTATGGGGTCTGAGCGAGAAAATGACAAAGGAGGATGACTTCGATTCATTGATTTTTACGGGAAAAACTATTAACGAAAATTGTACGTTTATACAGAGTGAACACGGAAATCTGGCGCCCGACATTAATTTTTCGTACATATATAAAACGTTAAACTTTTGTAAAATCCAGAATTATCTCAAATCCGGACGTATATGGTAACCCTACGAATAGGAAAATTCGTGATAATAACTACGACGAATAATTTCGCCACATGTTTTGTACGCTTATATATGATAGAATGATAGAATACAGTGGTAACCAAACATTTTTTTTTTTTCTCCGTTCATGACGAATGCAATTTCTACGGTCGAATACCGAAACGATCAATTTTGAGTTTGTGCGAAAACGAGTAACGGGCGTACAGTGTACAATATTCAGACGCGGGCTGGCCACCTGTGTGGGGCCGACACGATGAGCAATTTTGAAACCATACGTTTATAATATTTTTTGAACAAATTTACAAAATTGTCGTCTCCGTCCACGTCTACATAATATTATAAAACGATAGCAAACGAATCAGTGTTACCCCGACCGGCAAGAATTTGAAATTAATACGTTGTCGGATAGGCCGGGCGACTTTTTCAAATTTCGGTCCGTAATTTCCAGAATATTTGATTTGAAAATGTATAAAAACGAGAAAAATTAAATTGATAGATAAAACCGATCTCGTGTACGTTTCACACTCTGAATTCGAATCACTGCGTACAGATCGGACCGATTGAATGGAAAACGCTCTAAATGTGCGTTAGACGAATAAAAGAAAATATCCGGTATCCGATCCCGTTTTAAAAGAAAACTCGAAACACACGAAAATGATTACTTTTTATAAATACGTATATATATCTTTTATAATAAACGAATATCGCGAATTATTTAAGCGACACGCTCTATAGTTGAATATACGAATAAAGCGCAGATAATTCTAAAATAAAAAAAAATAAAAACTATACGTGTATTATGTGTATGGAAAAATGCATTTTGAAACTATATACAGTAAAAAAAAAAAATCGTCGTAAATCATATTAATATATATATATATATATACCTATTATACTATACTACTTGTGTAAACCCGATTTAAAAGATCGGTACTTTTGGGTTTACGGTATTGCCTATAAAAAAAAATAAAAAACGTGTATACGAATTGAGTTTATCATATAATATAAAATACGTTATTCGGTTTTATTGTTCGCGTGTGGAATATATTTATAAAGTCTTAAGTACGTATATATACAGTCTTATAATAGGTACCTATTATTCACTATACAATGGAAACGACACGTTGACGAAAAAACCCGTAGAAAAACTCACGTTACAAAACATTTTTTGTACAATATAGGTAATAAAATCACGAAGTCTCGAAATCGATTTTAAATATCAAAATCAAAAACGTTTGTTAACGATATTCAACGGGTGAAATCGAAGAAAAATAACACTTGTAATCGATAATTTAAAAAATAATAATATTAATATCGCACGTCTGTACGGGTAATAACAATAAATAATATTTCGTTAGAATAGATTCTAGTTTGATTTTTATGCGCACAGTTGGGTTTTCGAGTAAAATGCTCGGGAAAAATATTATTTTTTTTTTTTTTCCATTATTGTACACGGTGTGTTCCGTATATAATATATTTCAACTCCCCAGGGGCACATGGGGAAATGGGTAAGTAGTCATGACCATATTAACTTTCTTACAGCAATGGAAAGACTGAGGGAATCGAATATCAAAAAATTGTATGTTTTAAAATAAAGACCACTTTAGTATGTACGTGTATATAGACATTTTCTAATGGCAATACGAAATAACATTCAAACATAATTAAAAATTGAAAATAATTTAACAATATTGAAATCGTAGTAATTTAAAAGCGAAAATTAAATTTCAAAATGGAAAATAAGAAAAATTATATTTAAAATCGAAATCGGTCCTGCGATCAAATATAAAAATCAATATATTGTTCTTAAATTGAAATCAGTAAAAATCAATATTATCGAGCAACATTATTATTTCGATTTCAAGCCTGGTTTTTAAAATTGTATATTTCGTTTTCGCTTTGATATTGTTATATTTAATGAAAAAAAAAAAAAAAAAAAAAAAAAACAGTTTCACGTACTAAAACCAATACAAAAAATTCTCTAAAATGTTCAAATCGTTATTATGGCGCTGCGGGTTAACCCACACAGTATTATTTCAATAATTATAATTTTTATTACGCGCATTCCGCGCGATTAGTATAATTATTATAGAAACACCTAAAACTGTTGACAGTCGTTATTTTTTTTTTCGGATTTTTTTTTTTTTCATTTTTATTCTCGAACCGGGTCGTAAACTACAAACGCAACGCGTGATTAACGGTACACGCTCGAATCGCCTCCAACCCCACCCCACACCAGCAAAAACTGCCCTCTCCTAGTCGTGTTACACATATATATATATATATATATAGTCACGTCACGAGTCGTGCATATATTATAATATCGACGTTAAAAAAAAAAAAAAAAAAATCCAATCGGTCGTAAAAATAAAAAAATAAAATTATACCGCGAGGAGCGCGTGCATTCGTCGTCATCGTCATAGTCGTCGCGTTCAAAAGGAGCTGGGTGCGTGCCACCGGAGTCGTTAAAATCTCCGTTTTTTTTTTTTTTTGTTTTTTTATGGGCACCTGTAAATTATTGTCCGCTATATTATATATATATATATATATATATATATATATATATATATATATATATATATATATATATATATGAATGATACCCTGACACACAACACGGCGATTTAACGAAATTTAATGTCTCGCGTACACGTAAATAAACCCATTTAAATATTTCCAGGCGAATCGCGTAATAAAAACAAGAGAAAAAAAAAAAAAAACGCCCGGAGTCCCGCCACGTATTACGTTTTGTTCGAAATCTCTCAAAGTACATTATTATTATAATATAATAATATTTATATACATACCTGCTATGGTATTCGATAGTACGCGGATACAGTGACGTACGTAAAAATTATTGGTGGGTGGGGGCAGGGGGGTAGGGATTAATTCCCCCTAGGACCGAGAATAAAAAAAAAAAAAAAAAAAAAAAAACCAGTATTAAAATATGGGCGTGACGAAATAGAAACGCGTCGTGGAAATATTGTCACGCGTGTGGCGATCGAGAGGACATGCCGTATTTAAGGCGTTGCGTATAGGCAATAATTGTGCACGACGTTATAGAAAACAAAAAAAACCGCATTTCGTCGGTTCAAATTCGCGTACGAGTAGTTTTTATACGTGTAAACCGTTGTTGAATGAACAAAAACGGCCGTCGAGAAACCGTCTCCGAGCTCTACAATTACAATCAAGAAATCTATACAAATTTAAAACCATTCGATTTTAGAACAACAGCCAATAGTTTTTGTTGTCGTATTTGTCGATCGTATAAACAAAACAAACGTTGTACAAGTGCGAACGGCTCATATGTTTTTTTTTTTCTATTCCGGTGCAAATTTCGTTCCTTGATTGGGTGGATTATAGTCGGAATAAATAAATCAATAAATTTTGAAACAAAGTCATGTCACGCGGACAATTTTTCCATGACGGCGATTGTATTTTACGTACCGTAGCGTTTAATTTTATTAATACTCCATTTTTTTATATTTTTTTTTTTAATGTGTTTATTTCGAATCCTGTAGTGTCGCGAATTAATACAATGGGCGTGGACCAATTTTAGTTTTCGGTCCGTGTACACCAATTGCGCTACTTATTTTCAACGGTTAGTAAACCGTTTGCGTTTGCATTCAAATTGTTTTCCCCGTGGATATATCGTTGGTCAATCTAATTAACCATCAACATTGAATTATCATACAGAAACGATTAAAAAAAAAAAAAAAAAAAAATGAAACGATACACTAAAATGTTTGAAAATCAAAACCTTATTTAGACTAAAGCCACGTCTTCCACAAGATGTCCTGCTACCTCCTGAAACATCATCATCATCCTCAGCATCGGTATCATCAGTACATTGACCTAATCTAACAACTCAATTAAAGTAAAATTTTCTAAATTAAAACAATTTTTAAATTATATTACTGCTCTGTTATGTAATTATACCTAATTATGTATGTATTTATCTTTAAGTAATATGTAAAAATAAAAAAAAAAATTAAAAAAATTGTAAAAACAAATATTTATGTTGAAACAATAAAATAAACCTAATTAAATAAATAAAAAAAAAAAAAAAAACCTTATTTATTGACCAATTGATTGCCGGTTTGGTATTTTATAACTGTTTTTGGGAACTTATATGAAACGTTATTGTTAACGTACACTTACTCACGCGAGTATGAATTTGTACGACTGACGAAACCAAATTTTCACTATCGGTCAGATTAGTTATGAACCCGATTGTTTCGTCGCACGTAATAATATTAGCTGTATAGCTGTTTCTGTGACGAAACCAGATTGGGGAGGTGTTCCCGGGTTCTTAGGCCGTATATAAACACAATTTTATAAAGTAATTTATAGTGCGTACATGTCAGATTTTTTTTTTCTTTCAGTTGAATTGTCTATATTTAAAGTATGGACCCCCCAACCCCTGAAAAAGTTCTGGTTGAGCCGCTGAGCTGTTAAGTATTGATTTGACGTTATAATATGGAACGTTATAAACAAGCTTTTAGTGAAAAAAGTAAACCGTTATTAATTCTCAGTGATTTCTAATTTTGAAAATGTAGTAAAACAAAATATGGAATTAAGTGGATGGATATGTACTGTTAAATTATGTCCTTTAAATTTATCATCTGATGAATAGTCAAACGGTGCGTTTAAATTCTAAATTATATTGAAAAAATAAAAACACAATAATGACTTATTACTATTTTATACAAAAAAAATGCATTTGGTCTAGCAATTCTAAAATATGTTGAGCGCAATTGGTAAACTCCTTACATGGTAAATATTGGTACCCATCAAGAGTATTTAGTTATTATGATTTAGTATTATGTAGTCCTAGAATAAGATTTACTATTTTAAAATGGTTTTTATTTATTTATTTTTTTTTTTAAATCGACAAAAATTGATAATTTTATTTTCATACTTGTTCATAGTAAAATATTTAAAAAATATCGCGCGGATACTATAAGGTATACTGAACGTTTTCCAAGTAAATATTATTCCATTATTATTTTTAAAAAAAATCAAACAGGCACGGTAAAAAATACACAAGATGACAAAAGCATTTCATATTATATAGAATCAAAACCCAATAACCTAAAGTTATTTATTTTTTTTTCACCGTATGGTTTATTCTATATAGGTATTCGAGTTTCTCGACAACTGTCACGCGTTGTCGTGTTTTGTTTTTATGTGGAATACGTGTGCACGGATATATAGACGAGCACAGTCTTACAGAAGAAAAAAAAAAAAGGAAGAAAAAACCGATTTGTTCGTCGAGAAAAAATACAAACCTTGTTGGAATATTGTGATTTTTACTGTCCGGCCCGGCGTAATACACAGATCCATTTCGTCCCCCTTTTTTTTTTTTTTTTTTTTCGCCAGCGTATACCGACAATTCGCACCCTGTGGTCCCTTTGAACATACCCCAACACCTACACCGCAGTCGGTTCGGTTGCTTACGCGTACATTTATATACGAACGCCAGATATGAATATTAATGATATCGTTATCAACGGTGGTGCGGTGCGTTCATTTGTCAATAAATTCGTTAATTTTTATATAAAATAAAGGTCGAACAAAAAACAAAGAACCTCGGCCTTTCGAGCGGCAAGATGATCGGGGCATTGTGTTAACAACAACATGTCCCGTGCCTATTAATATTATAAAGATTACAATTATACAAAAGTCAGGTATTTTAACGGAATACGATTCAATTGGGAATTCAATTGTAATTTAAGATAATATCTATCTGTAATGTCGCCGCCGAAATGATTCCGTAAAAATATCGAAGCAGCAGCGGTACCGATACACCAATCGAGACACCGTATAAACGATGAAACCAGATTATTCGCCGCATTTGGTTTTTAAATAGAGAAAAAAAACCAAGAGCTAAATAGTCGTATCTTTCGGAAAATATATAACCTATACCTGCCTAAAATTTTACTATTTATATTATTTACGAATTCCCCGGTATTATTTTTATATATTCCATTTGTAATTCTCAAATAATTAAGATACACGAGACCGTCGTTCGGCGCAGTACGAATAGACTATATAGACAGGTTTTTAAGTATATATTTTTTTTAACTTGAATAATATTTGAACCATTTGAACAAATAATATGCCGGCCAATTGATGATAGGATTCCCCGTATAGCAATAATTGTCGTTAACATTATTCCTAATTTGTTTCCAATATGTACGAGCTATATTTTTATGTTGACGAAAGATTTAAAAAAAAAAAACGTACGCTTTGTAGCGGGATAGGGGATCGATACAATAGGGGCAACCACTCATTTTCCACGGTAGGCATTTGGCCTTCCTCTCTTCCGTGCCCCCCTCCCCCCCGTTATATTGTCCGCGAGTGGATATTTCGTTAAAGTGTTACGCATTTTTTGAATTTTTTATATATATAAAATAATATAATTCAACATCGTACAGCGTGCGTCGGGATATAAATAGTATTATGTTAATCCCCGTCACTGGAACCAGTTTTCGGTATCATATTCGATGACGTTTAACATTTCCTTGCGCAACCACAAAGAATTTGAAACTATTTCGGCGTTTTCAGTAATTTATTCTCCGGGCTCGCCGTAATCCTTGCCCAAAAGGATTTTATTCTGGTGTGGTACATCCTGGGCGGGCACAAAATAATAATACGGAAATAAATAATAAATACCAAAAAAAAAAACTATCCGTTACGACCGATTTCGAGGACGCGTTACGGGCAACGAATATAATTTTATACGCCTTTGGCGTGGTTAAAAACGCCGCCCCCTTGTTTTCATCGATTTTATACAATATTCAATACGCGACAAAAAAAAAAAAAAAAACCAAAGGCACCCGAACATGTTTAGTTTTAATATGTATACTACGAAATTGTGAAAACATTAGGCACGCATTTAAATTAATAATTCGTTTCATATATTATTTTTACATTTTTTATACAGTTTAAAGTTTTATAGAACTGCAATAATTTTAAATAGGATATTTACGCGACAAAATTATAAGGCAAATATACATAACAAATTCAATTTAAAAAAAACATTTCACTAGTTTCGATCAAATTAAAATAATAATTTGTACATAGTAATATTTAGTAGAACCCCCCCATTAGCGCGAATTGTGCAAACATTTTATTTGGAATTGTTTCATAAAGTTTTTTTTTTATAACATCTTTGTGAAATTTGCATCCAAGCATCTAAAATTAATTATTTCAATTCATACACTAAATGATATTGTTTTGGTATCTTTATGCATCTTCCATGGCGAGTAATCCTGAAACATTTCAATAATTTGTTTCAAATCATAATTTTACGATACGAGCGGTGTGGATTGGAGCGTTATCCTGCTGAAATATATAATCTCCTATTATTAATCCTATTATTAATCTCCTATAATTCCTGCTATTTGCCGAAAACACGAGTTTCGATTTGTTAAGAGATCTTTATAGTTCAAAGCATTTACTCTACCATCTAAAAATAATAATTTGACTTGGTTTTTTTATAACGAATTGCACACCAATTCATTATAGATCCTTCTATTTGACGTCTTGACGTTATACGTTGATTCGTTCATAAATCGTGATAGTAATACGAACATCCATCAGGACCATCCAAATTAAATTATTTTTTTCTCATCTGAAAACATCACTTTTCTCCATTTTTTCTCCAGTTCATTTTGTTTCTTGAAAGGTTTAACTTTGCATTTTTATTACATTCGTTCAGTGGTTTCATTGATAGTTTTTTTTTTTCGCATGAGCGTCGGCGTACGTTTCAATAGTCTCTATACGCTACGAATAACAGTTTTCACGCCGGATTGATCAACAAAACCATATAGGCAGACACGCAGAATTCGATGTAACTCTTAAAATTGCTCGTTTTTTACGATCAGTTAGTATTTGTGGTCGACCTGTAAACTTTTTGGAATTGTAATTTTGGCCAAATTTAACATAACTATCGGTAATCGCGGTACTTCTCTTTGGCCGACGCAATATTTCACGAGTTGAAAGATCGCATTTCTTAAATTTTTTAGCCTGTTTTTCATAATGATTTCGCTCTTCCCATAGTAAATTATTAAATAATTAATAACAATATTATACAACTTATGCTAATAAACTATATTACGTTAGATTGTTTGAAGTAGTGATAGCATTACATTTAGAAAATGTGATCATTCAATCACTAAATACGTAACGAAACTAAACTAACTTCCTTTATGATTATGATACCCAAGCAATTCATCGATAAATCTTTTTTTACCAGTTTTTAATCAAGAAAATAAGATTAAATTGCTTTAATTTTGGTATATCCTGAAGTCTATACATTACATAGGACACGTAAATAATCTTTATAACAACAATAATTGGTTCCACGCCATATTAATGCCAATAATTTGCACTAAATGTTGTGCCTAGATAATTTTGTCGCGCACTGTACGTTTTATTTTGATAATAGTTTTGTAAAATAAAATTAATAAAATCATTTAAAACGCAACCATTTAATTTACATTAATAGCGAAAATTTGTTGTCGATCAATTATTATTAGCTGTTTAAATACGGGCCACTGTAAAGTATTGTCTAAATATCTTTAAACTATTACTATAATAACATTTAATTGATTATCGGCTGTTATTACAACGGAACCAAGTATATTTTACGAGTATATAACGAACGTTATAACCGGGTCGTCAAAAACTAATCCAAAACGGACTGCGGAAAATCGTAGAAAAATGGCCTGTACGTTTTTCTAACACTTTCGCGGACTCGGCTGTAGCATACACACTATGCACAGTGTAGTGATACCCATGACCGGTATGTATTGGATTTTTTTTTTTTTTTTTTTTTTTCTGTACAACGGTCTTGTAAATTAAAAAAAAAAAAAAAAAAAAAACCGTAGGGTAACCCTTGGCAACAGCAGTTAGAGGGTGCAGCGGGGAGGGATGAAGTAGTGGGGCGAGCGGGTCGTTAAATCGCGCGCAGAGACTACACTATGCTGCACAGCGCCGACGACAACGATGCCTATAATAAGCTCTTGTACAGCACTTTTATACAGAATATAATATAACCTCCGGCAAAATAGTTGTCGTCCGATATAAATGCAGCAATCATAGTCCCCCGGGGGACTAATTTAAATATTAAATTAATTTTTGATAGACCGCATAATACTAACAGAATTTGTGACAATTAACATGTTTATAATCGTCGTGTTAGTAAATAGCCAATCCGCCAGAGTCCGGTACACCTTATACAGGTGTAAACACGCACAACAAAGAATTAGTCATATTCTATAACTACAAATGTGTTGCACATCGTATATTCGTTTAGAATTATTAAAACAACGAGTCGAATTTACCTAATTTCGAATTGCGTATGTCGGATAGTTTTACAACCGGTACAAATTTCAATTTTTAAAATTTCAACGTGCGCACAAAAAAAAAAAAAAAAAAACTAATATAGAATTTTGAGAGCACGTGCTGTTAGCAAAAGAAACTCCCCCCCCTTATTAGATTCTAAACGTAGTAAATAATGTATAACCATAATAATGTGATAATGTTTAACCATTATGCTGCACACTTTTTGTATTTTTTGTAAACGAATTTTCGACAAATCTTGCACAATCAAAAACTTTATGGGAACTTTCCGGTAGAAAATTACGCGGAAGGGTAAAACGATTTTCAATGTTTTTCGTTGAACAATTGTACATTTAATAAACGGTTATAGAAAATTATTATTACACGACACTCGATTTTCTTTCTTTACCACTAAGTACGTCCGTCAGTGTACTGATTTCGAATAGGTTTTAATTATCCGAACCATAATAATTTCAATTGTCGAATGGCTTATATACGGACGACCGGCGACCGCACTATTTTTAATTTTTTTTTTCAATGAAAAACCGTCCGAATCGGGGGGCAATCGAGAGATATTATTTAATAATCGCAACTGATAATAGTGTGGCTGCTCTCCAACGGAATTTGCCGATAACTCGATGGGGACACAATCAGCGAGTACGATAATAATATATCGACGTATCGTCGGTTTAAAAATATCGTCGCCACATTTTCGATAAAATCGGAAAATCATAGTAAAACAATAAACGATATGCACTGTGAAATTATTATAATTTGCAATGTACTCACCGACTACGCCCGTGGACCGGACCGCTGTCGCCACCGTCGCCGCCTCCTCCGCCGCCGCCGCCGTTTACCGCGACAAAACGAACTTTGACAGAGAAAAAAGTGAAAAAAGTGACGGAGGAAAAAAAATAAAAAAAAAAAATAAAAACTCCACTAAATAATATTATTACACGAGCGCGCCGCGAACATTCGCGACCGGTTCCGGACGAAAACTGAACGGGCGAACACCGCGGAGACCGAACGGACACGGCGGCCGGACGATTTTCCGCGAAATGTGCTCTTGTGGTATCGGCAGTACGACCGACGAAATTACTGTACGAATAAAAGTCCTCGTCCGTGGACGAAATGTTGGCCGCGGTCACACCGTCTCCTTCTTGTCGGGCGGCATCACTGCGGAGTCGAGGATTCTCGCGTGCGCGTTCTGCTGGTTCTTTTTTTTTTCGATTCTGAGCGCAACGACCGACGTATCGGTCGTTTTACTATGACGTGTGAAGGGCACTCGCCCCTCTCCCTTCCCCCGGAAACAATTGTTTTTTTTTTTTTTTTTTTTGTGTATATGCATGCAAAGATAAAAGTTAATATCAATAACTAACACAGCTTTTTAACGCTTGGAAGGTTTGGTGCACGTGTACACAAAAGAATATACTTATTTTTTGGTAAGCGTTTAAAGAACGTGTTACGTTCGTAACTTGTTAGTCAATTTGGCAAAAATAAATCCCAATCGTATAAAATACGTCGCATTCTATAGGTTTATTTCGAAACCGACAACTGACTCGATATTTTTGGAGAAAGACGAAAAACGTCAATAATATGACGTCTCTGGAATATGAAAAAGGCGATTGTAAATATTGGGTTTTCCGCCGACGTGTATCGGTAAGTTTCAATATCGGCTCACGGTCGTTCACGGTTTAACCGCCGGATATTGGCAGCAAATATCGGATAACCGAAAAAAAAAAAAAAAAAAAAAACGAAAAAAAAGGTCATATCCGCTGATTACTACTAGTTTTCTTGTGTGCCAAACGATTGAACATTGGTCGTTTGTCGTATGTAGCGTGCTCTATTGGTGGAATCGTGCTATTCGACCGTTGTAAAAGTGTACATGTTTATCCAAAGAAAAATGAAAACGATTTTCCTGGCTTACGGCATTGTCTGTAAGTTATGATTGAATGGGCTGTTACGCGCTCACGACGAACGTTTCTGACGATTGTGTTATATACGGACCACAAGAGCGTGCGCACGAGAGGTGGGCCTCCGATGTGAGAATTTCCGCCAATGTATTTTCAGTTATTTTAATAAAAAAAAAAAAAAAAAAAAAAAACTGTTCAATAATATACGTCGGATATGAAATGATTAAAACTTATATACCGTTAAAAAGACGCGTCACGGAACCCATGGATTTTACAAATTTTATGACATTCCCCATTTGTTATTGTTATTACAAAAGTAAAAATGTTAAAATTATATTTTCCTTGTTTTATTCGTAATTAAAGACTTTTTTATTATGCCCGGTATTCATTACAAAGTAATCTATACTGTTGCAGTAATCGCATAACGAGAACATTATTTAGATACCAAAGTATTTTATTTCGTATACATGTAAAATATACTAAATATACTATATGCGTGGGTACCTATCTAAATATAATTGTTATCTATTCGATTTTTTTTTTGTTTAATCAATTTTGTCATCTATTTCGGATTTTTTCGAGGAAAAATGAGTAAAAAAAAAAAAAGAAGGTCCACGACAAAATGTATCGCCCGCGAACCTTTGGGCGTGTCGATAATATTTGATTTTGAGACCACCGGTTTCAACGTATAACGCAATATCGATAATTTGATTTATTCGTCGTATACAAACGGTTACGTTTATTATTCGTGTACAATTTCCCAACGGGCGGGTACCGATATTTAATTTTACACGCGTAATAAACATTACGAGCGGGATCATAATATTTAAACGTTTGTATAAAACATCTATAAAGTTTGTAAAATTGGGGAGATCTTTGTGCAACGAAAACGCACAGTAGGTAGAGGTATATTATGGTAGGTAAACGTATGTATACGCATATAAAAAGACGTATGTATAAAGACGGTTTGTCGCGTTCTGAACAATACTCGGGCTATAAAATATTATACGACGACGACGGGCACCCGGGTGGAAGGTGTTTAGTGTGCGTTTGATATATGTGTGTGTGTAAGAGAGAGAGAGTGAAAGAAAAAACAAGGGAAAACATATTATTATATTGCTTATAATAAATATAGTTTGATATAGTAGTAACATAAAGGTCTATTTCAGATTCTGCAGATATACACACGACCGCAAAACGGGGTGTTTAAAAATACATAATAAAATATAAAACTGCAGCGTTAACACGACACGTAAATATGAAAACATGCAGTTAATAAAAAATATGTTAATTTAAAATATATATATATATATTTTTTTTTTCTCCATAAAATAGAGGGGTTTGCTGAATCGCCGATAGATACTTAAATTTTATTCGTTTGTGTATATTGTACACAGAGGGTGACGAAACTGTTTTTCGTCGTACATCAATTCCCAGACAATATTTTTATACGTTTTATACGAATACACGCTATTATAATAGCGTATTTCCAGACGGTAGCTATTGTAATATTCTAACGGGCGTGTATAGCCCCCACCGGCCATTTTTTTTTTCCCATATGCAAATATCGAATTCTACACGGTGTAATTTTGCTAAATAATCGTCCGGGGTTTTAATAAAACAATCCGCGTAAGCGAATCCCGAAATTTTCGTAAAAATAACGAGATTGGGTAACTGAAATATGTAAAATAAGAAATACCGAGCAGTTATATATATATATATATATATATATATATATAGAAATTTAGCCCAGGACATATCTATAATAAGTCGAAACCGACCTCAAACGCTGCCGATGGACGGCGGCAAACGAAAGCGCGTCTTAAAAAAAAAAAACCGCTCATATTTATTAAACACGAAGTTAACAAAAAAAAAAAAAATAATAATAATATTTTATACTCATAATAACGATATTATTATTATATTACGTGTCGGAATAATTATGCGCGTAATATTTTCTTCGTCGGGCTGCGCATTGTTTTTTTTTTTTTTTTCTTTTTTTTTTTTTTTTTTTTACGAGCCAAACCGGCAGTAAACGTGATAAATGTCGTCGTAAAGTACGAAATGCACACGGCGGTGGCGGCGGCGGCGGTTTTTAAAGCCGGTCCCGGGTCGCGTTGGTCAGCCAGCCGCGCCGCTACGCACGCACGACGGCAATAATCATGTGACGCGGATGACGACGATGACGACGACGGCAATGACGACGATGACGACGATGATAATAATAATAGTAAAAATAACGGCACAATACGACGGAGCGGATAAAGAAAACGAATGGAGGAAAAATAAAAAAAAAACCAACAGGCCGTACGATAATAATCACCATAATGATAATAACAAGGAAATTACGGTGTGTGATGATAGTGGGCCGCGCGCCGAGGTGAATATTAAAATAATATACGCAACGTGTGGTTTTTAACATGGTAACAATGCATTTTAACCGGCGGGTGGAGACGAGCGAATCGTATTAATAAACGATTTCTGAAACCGTTAGTTTTTAAATTGTCTACAAAAAATAAAAAAAAATTCTACTAGATTCTACTAGAAATTTACTACATCTATTGTATTCGAATCCGGACGACAATAATTTATCGGACGGTTTTGGTATTGGGAAATGTTCAAAAACAGTTACTTTACACGAGAGACGAATAATTACTAAGACCTTTAACGGTTTTTTACCTCGTCGTATATTTGACTTCTATGACCCTTTCTAATTTTGACACGGAAACGTATCGTACACACCGAAATTGCACACTTATAAACATTGACGACGTATATAACCGAAAACTATCGAAATATTGACTTTGATACTTTCTCGTGTAAACCATCCCCAATTATTATAGAAGAAAAAAAACAACCGGAATAGGTGTACGATTGTCTCGAATAATACCAATTCAAACGGTTTTCGCGACGGTGAAAATTATATTTGTATTTTTTTCTTTCAGAAAAATTCTCTCGTTAGTTTTAAACATGATATATAATACATTTAACGATCTCCCATTTCGCCGACTGTAATACAATTTCCGATTATATACGCTACACGTCGAGTCGGTTTGCTTATATAGGATACATTGACTACAAGCACGTTTGTGAAAAAAAAAAAAAACCCATAAATATCATCGAAACGTTGTGCGTATAACGTTTATCTTTTACGACACACGGAATTAATTTACGGTCGTATTATTATACTGGAAATAAAATCATAATATAATAAATATAAATTGTTCCAAACGGTTTTAATACATAATACACGTATATAAATACGCGCTCGGAGTTTCATGTTCATTTCTATAAACCGTATTAAAAACTTTTCGTCTTTCGCGACAATGCGAAACCGACAATATAGTTCTGTGACGGGAATTATTGTGTTCGACAAACTTTTCTATAAAAAGTACGCGGTTACGTACAAAATGTTACCACAAGCCAAAACTCTATTTTTACAAGCCACGAAACGTTCTGCTATACATTTTATCCCGCGTGTGCATTTTAGAACAATAGCACTATTGCATATATTTATAACTCGATGCAATAATGCGTCAGTACCATCGAGACTATTAAGTATAATCGTCAATGCCAACCGAAACGAATTTATAAATATTGCATTCTCATTACGTTTTTAGTGCTTATTAATTATAGAAATCCATTCGGGTGCGCGGCATTCAGTTTATAAATAATATAACACATTACAATAAATCAATAATCTTCTTATTGGGAATAGTTTTCTTAAAAATCAATATATCCCATGCCCATGGTTTCAATTGTCATACATTTCAGAGCGCCTTTATAATATATTTAATTTTTTTTTTTCTAATCCACTATTTATAATCTGTAGATAACATTTTTGGACATGTACGTGCACTTTTAAACGCGTGTTATGAACACAATAAACCACCTAGCAGTAAAATCAAAAACTAATACGGGTATAAAGATTTTAGTATAAAGAATCCAGCATACAACGAATAAAAATATTTATTGCTCGCCCATAAAATAACTTTAACCAAACATCGTTGTTTCGAAAGCAAATGCAAACATTATATAAAGTTATTGTATGCGTAAAGGTATAATTTAACTGATTTACAAATATAAAAATCAGTTTTATACACACGTTTGGCCTTTTGGTATATTACTAAAGGATATTTAAAGATAAAGTATTATGAGTTTTAGATCTTAACGTAAATATTAAATCAATTTGAAATTGACCATTATTAAATATGACAATTCGCATTGTGACAAATCTATTACAAATACGTACTTGTAAATATATACGTCGGGCGTACAAAAATATTTCTAAGGCATTGTATTATTTAAGGTTAGATCGTGTTAGGAGTGTTCTTTAATGGTTCGACCTTAGCCCCACTCGTATTTTTTTAGTGTGTAGGTAGGTACCGGAAAACAATAATTGATATATTCAAATTAACCCAAATGGGTACTTAATAACTGCAGTGTTTAGTGTTTGTTCGACTAATTCAACGCATTTCCGAAAAACTTGCTGCCACAATAATATAACGAATCGTGCGAGAAAACGGTGAAATTACTCGTATTTCTTACGCATAAAAAATACGAATTTGTCAGTCGAATTTAAGAGATTGATAGTCGAAATTCAAATTACAATTGACGAAAAATGCATGTTTGTATTTAATCGTATTTGATTTGAAAATTCGCGTAGAATTTATTTGCTGGTCGCAACTTAAATGTTTATACGCGAGCCGCTGTTATCGACGTTTTCACAACCCTATTGAAAAAATAAGATACGCATTTCGGTGGCCCGTTTGGTTTGCCGGTTCGGCCGTTATTACTGAAATCGATTTATCTCCAGACGACACATTATTATACAGTTGCGATCCGATTCCGAATTACTCTTAACAAACTACGGAAACGATTCTCTCGGAAAATTATATATTATCTATATGTATGAATGGTCGTTTTAGCCAATATAATATGTTACAATCTACATTTTGTATTGATTCGTCAACAAATTCTAATCGTATACACGTACATACCTACATATAATATTCGACCACAGTTTACTGTAGGTATTGCTGTCCAATGGCATATACAACATTTTTCAGTGAGGAGGGGGGGGGGTTAATGGACAAAATTATACTGACCATAGATGTAAATCTTTATTGGAATCCAAATAATTATTACGGGAAAATGTCTAATTTCCTGGATATTCTCCACAGTCCATCATTGACCTCTTCAGCGGTCAAATGGTTGGAGGTGCCAAGGGCTGTAGCCGTTTTCTTCCAAAAAGTCAAATACCGTTTTTCTCTACTATTTATTTTCTTCTTCATCTTCAAAAAAAAAAAAAAAAAAAAAATAGTTTAGTAACAACAATTATGACGTTTGATGAAACAAGGAAATTGGGATCGGTATCGCTTTAATAATATTCGTATGATAAATTTGCGTTCAATCGCCTAAACGATATTTTAAAGTACGAAAACGGTTCCTTATTGGTAATGATGAGTTTAAGTAATGTGCACGTACCACAAAATGATCCGATAGTTTGCTATCTTCTAGAAAGGTCACTGTAATCGTTGCCCTTAAAAATGCTTCATCGATTGCTAGTCCTGTACCGGAAACGACCGGTTTTTACCAAAGTCTTCGTCAAAAAGGCCGGTTAATCATCAGCTATTCGTGCATAGACACAACTAGAGCCGTGCGGTAATTATTACTATATCATCGGGGAAGGGAGGTCTTACAAAATACAAACAATCAAAAAAAAAAAAATGTCATGACCTGTTTTGAACACAATACATGAACAAAATATTTGTGTCAAGTAATTTGTCTACTTTATTTTAAAATATTATTACGATAAACTCTTGGTTTTAGAGTCAATACGTTAAAAATATCTTCTGGATCATTTTATCGATTCTAAAGGACAAAATTTTAAGTAATTAGATATGCAATGTTTGCCATATGAAATATATTAATAAGCAAATCGTCAAATCAAATGAAATAACAGCGAAAAATTCAAAGTAAAATGATAAAACCAGGAAATAGCCACAGAATAAACACGGGAACTGGATAACGAGCTGTGGCAGTGTTGTTGTCTTTGTAAAAAAAAAAAAAAAAAAAATGTACAAAAGGTTGTTGTATACAAGATAACAGAAATCGTCAAAAGTTAAAAATTAATTACTTCATTTTCGTTTTGAAATAATAGAAATACTAAAATAAAAAATGGCCAAGGGGTGGGGCGAGGGGAGATTGATTACGCCACTGAACTAGAGCCTAAATATTTGGGGTGTTGAAATTATGTAATTCTCACAGGCAGCGTTTTGTCGTATACGATTTATAATATTGTTATCTGGATTCTCTAGACGGTATTTGTGCCGGAAAATGATCTATATAACACTATCTGTGTGTCTGACTATACAAATATACCACGATATAGAAGAAGTCTGTGGTATATCATCTATTGGCGAAACTATTTGGGACCGGGGGGTGGGGGGGCGAAGAAATAAAATACGCATTTCGGTGACCCGTTTGGCTTAGTGGTTCGGCCGTTATTACTGAAATGGATTTATCTCCAGACGATATATTATTAAAGATCCGATCCGATTCCGAATTACTCAGTCCATTCATATAGATAATATATCATTTTCCGAGTGAATCGTTTCCGTGCGTTATCGTCCGTAGTTCGTTAAGAGTAATTCGGAATCGGATCGCAACTGTATAATAATATGTCGTCTGGCGATAAATCGATTTCCGTAATAACGACCGGACCAGCAGCAAGCCAAACGGGCCACCGAAATGCGTATCTTATTTCTTCAATAGGGCTGCGAAAACGTCGATAACAACGGCTCGCGTTTAAATAAATAAGTTGTGACCAGCAAACGAATTCTACGCGCGTTTTCAAATATATAACCCAATATAGTAAAATCATATTTTTTTTTCTTTTTGTCGTTAAAATAAAGTCGGGACGCATACGAATACAGCAACGTTCTCGCGGTAGTTTTAGCCAATATAATATGTTACAATCTGTATTTTGTATTGATCCGTCAACATTGGAGGGGTGCGGGGGCGCTTTGGGTCCTTAGCTCGCCCTATACGGATAACGGTATGACAGGAGGGACGAGTTACAAAAAAAAAAAAAAACCCCTTGTCCAAATGTCTAGTGGCGCTCGTATACCGTATATCTATGCGACCGTTTTTTTTTTTTTTTTTTTAGGCCGGTCAGAGCAAACGGGTACTGATGTCAAACGAAGGAAACGGTTTCGGAATGTTTTCTTGTCTTTTTCGGCATGTTACAAATAACGAGGAGGGTCGTAGAATCAGGAAGGGGCGGGCGGTGGAGGTGCTGAGTCGTAGCTCGGCGGGTGCGCCCCCGCGTTCGGAATGTCCCGCCGGCCCGTGCGGATCGCGCGCGCACAACGCCCGACAAAAACCAACGCCGGTAACATAATTATAATACGTCGTTGCGGAATATTTTTCTGTTTTTTTATTTTCGCAATAGTTTACAAATTATCTATACATATTCGGCGGGCACGCCATTCGTATAATATAATAATACGTAATACGGTACGCGGATCTTTTTTTTTTTTTTTTTCCCCCCCCCCGCCTCCGACGTTTTTATTCGCTCGTACGAATATTCTGCGGTATGTATAGAATAATAATACCGGTCGTCGGGCAATACCGTAATATTTTGGTAAACCGATGTCTGGAACCGTTTTCCCGGGCGAATACGATCAATTCGGAATGATAAAATTACGTTTTTACCGATCCGGCGGGGGGTGGGGGGGAGGAGGCCCCCGCAGGTTACGCGCGGCATTCCGCAGGGCGTAACCGTTTTCCATAAAAGTTTAGCCGCGCCACCGCCCCCCACCCCGGCGCATTACGTACCCTCCCCTCGTACGGCCCGCTCCACCTACTCGCCCGCGTCTCCTTCCCCTACCCGCCACGCCATACTTATACGTATACATAGAATTATATTCATATATATATATATATATATACACTCTTTAACTATTGATCGTCACCGACGGTTTTTTTTTCTCCCCCGACAAACATCCCCCGTGTCCACCGCCGCGGTGGATCTCTGCGCCGCGTCCAGAACAAGAAAGTTCCCCCGGATTCTGTGCGACCGACCGACCGTATACCCGCAGCCGCCACCGCCGCCTCCGCCTCCGCCTCCGCCGCCTCCTCCACCACCGCCTCCGCCGCCACCGCGTCGTTCTTTCCTCCCCTTTTGTGTAAAAGGTTTTTATGGATTTTCCGCGGGGCGGACTCGCGGTAGAAAAAGAAAAAAAACAACAACAACAACAACAACAAGAAACAAACAAAAACCAACCCTGGCAACGTTTTCCGTCGGTTTTGTTTTCGTCTCTACGCCAGGAAATCGCGTCGTATAGGTCTGTACAGCGTCCCGCAGTTTTACCGTGTATACGCCGCCGCGGGCAAAAAATACCAAAAATGTACCCGAAAAAAACAACGCCGGTACGACCAACGGGACGAGTAAACCCGTGTTGAATACGATCCATTGGTGTCCGTACAATTTTAGCGGATAATCGCTAGGAAGGAATCTAAAAACCATGCGATTTTCATCATAAATCACGGGAAATTATCGATTTTTATCGATTTCGAACGGAAGGGTTTTGTTTAATAATCAATCGGGGGTCTACGATAAAGAATCAATACAATAATATTAATATTTAAAGAAGTATGTTTACCGTTTTGTAAAACTTTGAGCTTAAATCGCATCTCACGTTCATTAGGTACAGTCGAGCTGACATTTTGCGAATCCGATTTTTAGATGTATTGGAACAAATTTTCGGCCGGCACTCCTTAAAGTTAAAAAAAATTCTTACAGAGGACGATGGGAGAGGGGTGGGGGAGGAAACGACCAAAAACCAAAGTGAACAAGAAATTAGCGTGACGCGGGCCGCGTGTGTGTTTGTGGCCTGCGGTCGCGAAAGAAATGGGAAAAGAAGAAGAAGTAAAAAGAATAACGATTTTTACGACCGTTTTTAATTTACACCAATCAAATGTTAATAAATAAATGACTGTCGTTGGGGCGTGTGGCCGGTTCTTTTCGTTAACACGCGAAAGTTCGTATGTCGTTAATACGAAAACGTATAAATGGTTATATGGGCGAAATACAAAACGTGATATCGCGTGATTAACGTTGAATATTATCAAACCGACTTATTGTCGTGTACACATTAATGCGTACAAGTAGTATTCGGGTAGGCATGGGGTACCGTAATAATAGTATAGGCAAGCAAATGTCTACGATAAAAAATAATACATATACGGGAATTTTTTTTAACGGCTATAGTATAACCGTGGGGTTTTTTTATCGCGTGTACCGTCGGTAAAATCCTTTTTAAAATCGACTAAACGCCAGTGTTTCACCGGTCCTGAACGGTACGCAAAGGTTTTGCGCACACCGCCGTTTGGAATCGGTCGGGATTTTCGCGTAAGTATACGAAATTGCGAATTTCAATTATTATTTTCCCGTTATGAATCCCATTCCGGTGGCAGATCTACGGGAGTACACGTGTTAAACACAATTAAACCTCGAAATCCGTCAAAACCAGTATCCACAAACCACTTTGGTCAAAATAAGAATTAACTGCAGGTGTAAATGACTCGTAGGATTAACCGACGAACGGACGAAAGGGCATTCCTAGTCAAATAATGAAATACTTTCGAAAGTATTTCAACGCAAGGCAGTCAGTTCAATAAACGTAGTCGTACAGAAAGAAACCAACGGTATTCTTGTGATCCGGCAATAATATTTCACTTTAAGATTAGATTGATTTTTCGAGGAGCTATTTATAACCGTATAAAAAGCTCATTCGTTAAATATAAATAATTTGTTTCAATTCAATTATTTACCCTTAAAACTATATCAATGTATAAATATTTATTTTTTTTCTGTGGACAACTTTTCGACCAGAAATTTTGCTCAGATCATCAACTCCAGGGGAGGTTATTGGTCGGTAGTAAGTTTCGTCTAGTTGGTGCACTGAGGCGGATATTTTTTTTTTTTTAGATATTTCTTGTAGTTTTCTTAATAGATAGAAAACGACCGACGGCTAACAACGGTTTCTGTTATTCTCGATTTTGTAATTTTGTTGTAATTCATTGTTATGCTCGACGGTTCTCGAGGAAGGTTTATGTGTTTTTTTTTTTTTTTAAATTTCCCCGACACTTATGGAAGCACGAGAATTAATGATATAAGTTAATTAAGTGGGGGGAAATTGAATTGGTTTTTGTTTATTTTTTTTTTGTAAGTCTGCATTAAAAATGGTCAAAAAAAAAGTAAAAATTAAATTGGCACGGGCAGCTTATTTATACAGTTCGTATACCAATTCAATTAGTCAAAGCATTTTTAAAAACCTAATCGCAGCATTATTACATACTGCGTATTGCCTACTCGTAAAACTAGTGCGCATTTTCACATAGATTTCCGATAAAATAAACTATAGAATTTATAGTTCGTATTTAAAGTGGTCAAGTACGTCTAAATTATACTGTAGTCGTCTCGCGTCAAAATCAATACAAGGTGAACAAATTAGATTTAGATTCAATTTATCGGTATATATATATACTCGTTTGAAATATTACATTTTTTTTTTTTTTTTTTTTTTTGTTTTTGAATATATTGACTTCAAGAAATATACGTTTTATATTGCACTGGATTCAAGCTTGTTTAATTTTCAAAAAAAAAAAAAAAAAATGTACACTTGAAAAACAAAACATTACTTTTTAATAATATTCTAACATTTAGATTTCTATATATTTAAAAAAAAAAAAAAAAAAAAAAAACAATAGCCTACAATATTTTGCACTACTCGTATTATGTACGTATGTATATATTTACAGATTAAGTACATACATTAAATTAATTTACGCCGTTTATACGAATATATATATATATATATATATATATTTTTATATATATATATATATATATATGTATATATTATTATCGTAAACACTACGCTAAAAAAAAAAACTGTATACTAGAGAAAAAAAAAAAAAAAATGTCAACATTATGTATAGTAATAAATATAATTAAAAAATATTAGTCTTAGCAGATCGACTGTTCACACATAATTATTATAATATAATATATTTTATTAATGCTATTTACGTATTTGTCTTTCATTTTTATATGATTTCACTTAGCGTTACATATAGTTATGTATTAGTTAAAACGGTGTAAAACAACAGATTATATATTAACTTTAACACAATAATATCGATAATAATTTTTACAATATAAGAATATCGTTTCAGACAACAACAAAAAAAATGTTTTGCTGATTTTTTTTTTTTTTTAGGAATTCTATATCATTTTTTTATATTATTCAATAAACACTTGACAGTCTATCGTTAAGTATTGAAAAAAAATATATATATATATATATATATATTCCTACCCTGAATCTATAATTACGTATTACGTATATGTGGATACAAAAAAAAAAGTCGTTTCCCAAAGGATTATGTTTCAACGACCTTAAAATATTACAAACATTTATATTATATGCATAAACCCTAAGTGTTACATTTATTACATTAATACGTATATAATTTTAATATATTTTGTTCAATCAATCTAAATAATATTATAATATTCTATATTAAACGCTGCGGACGACAAAAAAAAAAAAAAGTCTTAATAACTAAAAAAAAAAAAAAAAGAAAAAGCGATTTATGTTAATGATTACAAATCGTATGGATTTTCGGATATTTTCCTATAACATATTTTTTTTTATTTTTTTTTTTTTTTTTTTTTTTTTTTAGATTGTCGGAATTACGACCGATTTATATTATAATATTATAGGCGTAATATGAAGAGAAAAAAAAAATGTATCGTACAAATGAAAAACAAAACAAAATAATAATAATTATAATAATAACTTCGGTATATATAAAAACAGGGGGAAATAAAAAAAAAAAAAAAAACAAAAATAAATGAAATAGATTATTTATATTTTAGTTTATGTTTAACCGTATATGATAATAAAGATACTCGTAAATATAAATTAAATATATTAATAAAAAGCGTTATACTCTATGTATTTACATTGAAAAAAAGAAAAAAAAACCGTCGGGCAAAAAATACTTTACTTGGTAAGAAAACGACATTGCGATATCTCGGATTTTTACATAATAATTTTAATAATAATAATAATAATAATCATATACTTATTATACTCATTATACTTATTTATAATCCTACACGAAGACAAGCACACAAATATATAATATTTAAATATAGGCTTGGAAAAAAAGAAACAATTTGTCTAGGAATATGAACACAAAAAAAGAACTTAACGATTAATTATTGACGCGTACCAACAAATAATAAGAATAATGAAAATAATAATAATAATAATAATAATAATAATATAGATCACAAATGGGAAAAAAAAAAAAAAAAAAAATTAGGTGTGAACAAAAAATGTCGGCGACTCGAAATATAAACTTGAACCAGAAAAAAACAAAAATTAAATAATAATAATAATAATAATAATAATAATAATAATAATGAAGTCGGTACCAATCGAAACTGTGTCGGGTATTCGGAAACTTGAACAAAACGAAGTATACGAAGTACGTGTGTATATCAAAACGGAAAAAGAAAAAAATGTGAAACTTTACAGATGTCGGGCATACTACTATTGTACGCACGTTATAATATAACGGTCGTAAACTAATACTTGACGCGCCTGATAAAAAAAAAAAAAAAAAAAAAAAAAATAATAATAAAAATAATAAAATAAAAATAATAATAATAAATAATAATAATAATAAAAATAATAATAATAAATAATAATAATAATAATAATAAAAATAATAATATTAATAATAACCGTATAGGTAAAAAAAAAAAAAAAAACGAAACAAAAATATAATAATAATACTTGCGAGTATAGGAACAACGTCGTCTGTTGATAAATCCCCCGGAGAAATAAAACAATAAAATAATATAAATTATATATTATTGTGCAAAATTTTTTTCGTTTTTTTTTTTTTTTCTTCTTTTGTTTTGTTATGCGCAACGCTAACAGGTTTTTAGGGAACTTTTTATGGTCATCCGAGAAAGCGACACCGGTTTTAGATAGATAGAGAGAGAGAGATAGATAGAAAAAGAGAGAGAGAGTGAAAAAGAGTGATTGAAACACGAAAGAAAATCAAAAAAAAAAATAAAAAAATCTGTCATAGAAACCGAGAGATAAGTCGTTGCAGCAATCGTATTTGATAAAAAAAATTACAGTCAAACCGATAATGTGTATTTGTGTAGTATACGTACAAAAAAAATTCGTCATTAAATTCCATATTATACTTACGTATATATTATTATAGTAATACATTTTGTATTACGTTAAAAACGCGAATTCCGTTGAACGTGTTCAACGATAGTTTTTTTTTTTTTTTTTATTATTTTTTTTTTATAATGTTTATGTTTTTTTTTTTTGTTTTGTTTTGTCTAACGAAAGTGTATCCCGACGAAGGATAATGAACGACGGATTGTTTTTTCTTCTCAACCGCGGTGTACGCGTGGGCCCCTAACGCTTTCTCGAAATATTATCAATCGAAAAATAAAACATAAAAAAATCGACTGGTCATGCTCGGTCGGTAGGGCCGGGAGGAAATAAATATTTATTACAAAGTACGAGAGTTAAAACATTATTATTATTATTTTTTTATTTTTTTTTTCCTATTTCCTAAGGCCTACTAATAGTACGAATATTATCTCGTGTTATAATATAAATTATATGAAAAATAATTTTCATATCTTAAATTAAAATTAAAAAAAAAATGTTTTAGTTATTATATTAATAATAATATATATATATAAATTATTATTAGTCTTTATAACTAATTTTAAAAATATAATATAATATGATTATATTATTGATGAAAAGTTTTTTTTTTTAGTTTTTTTTTTTTGTTTTATTTTTTTTTTTTTTTTATGAATATATAAGAGTATATATATATTTAATATTATTACGTATGTGTTCGAATCGAAATAAATTTATACAAAAAATTATAAATAAATAATAATAACAATGACAATAATAACAACGACAACAGTAATAATCATGCGACAGGTAAAATATTTTAAAAAAAAGAACATATTATAGTATTACGGTGTGTTGTCATTATTATCATTATTATGCGCAAGCGGTATTTACGTTTTGGCCTTGAGCATGTCGACCGTCCCCTTGTCCAGTCCGGCCATCTGCAGCTTGTGCTGTTCGTGCGACATCTGATGGTGCATCTGCTGCTGTTGCTGTTGCTGTTGCTGTTGCTGCTGCTGCTGCTGCTGGTGCATTCCGCCGCCTCCGCCACCACCGCCTCCGCCACCACCGCCGCCGCCAACGCCGTCCATTTTCGCGTGTTCCTGCTTTTTGGCCTGTTCGATCTCCCGGTCCCGGCGCGCCTGTTCGTTGATCTCCTTGACGGCCCGCAGCTCCTTCTTGAGTTTCATCCGCCTGTTCTGGAACCAAATCTTGATCTGACGTTCGGTCAGGCACAGGGCGTGCGCGATCTCGATCCTCCGCCTCCGGGTCAGGTAATGGTTGAAATGGAACTCCTTTTCCAGCTCCAGCGTCTGGAATCTGGTGTACGTCTGACGGCCCCGGCGACGCGGACATCCGTTCGGGCCTGCGGAGAAATAAGAACAGAAAAACAAAAAAAAAAAAAAAACACGTTGGTTAAATCAACAATAAATCCGACTATAGAGTAAAAGTATAAAAATGTACGCGTGCGGCGGATCCGGATCCGGAGCAAGGGAACTGCCTGTTCGTCCATATTCGATAGGGAGGTCACCGCGATCAGGGTTAAAAATTACGAACGACGTAAGCTACACTGAGTATTAATTTTTTTTATTTTTATTGTAGCGCGTTTGAAAACGAACGCATCCGAAATTCCGGAGATTCTTATGATACAAGTGGTCAGCAATTTTTTAACCGGCAAAAATCCCCCCCTTCCCTCAGATCCGCCATTAACAATACTGTTAAACTAAATGTATTGATATAATTGCAAGTACCGCGAGACAACGGAAACGGTTGTATATTAATATTTTTATTATTATGTGCCGACTGTTTTATATTAAAACTATTACGTATATTATTAAATGAACGCGGCGTAATCGTAAAGTCACTCGCCGCGGACCACGACCTTGAATTTTATGTGGTTTTTTTTTTTTATCGTACGTCGATAAAACACAATAATATCCGTTTCGGTCTAAAGGAAATACAATATTTTAGTGGGCGCGAATATTTAATAACACAAAAAGGTATTGGTGGTTAGGCCCACCCGCTGTCTTATAGGCGGGCATATTATAGGAGTTTTTAATTTGTCAACTATATTTGTGTACAACGAATGCAAACGAAAAACGATTCTGAACGGAGTACAGTCGCGTTATTTCCATTATCCTAGCGGAAATAACCCGGAGATCGGCAAATAATTGACGTATTGTAGATTTTAAAATTTTTTTTCTTCTTCGAATAACGTAGTAATAAAACATTCATAAAAAAAAAAAACCATGGGTAGGAGTCCCCGTAAATGGCAGGACGCGTTTAAATAATATTTATCCGCGGTGCAAATTATGCGCGCATAATAATAAATATATAAAAAAAACAAATAAATAATCGAACGCCACTGTTTCTTCCAAGGAAAAGATGTGAGGCTTCCCGCCAGCAGATCTCGTCGCTTTGTATATATATATATATATATAGAAATTTTTTTTTTTTTTTTTTAAAAAAACCGACTACATAATATTATTGCGTACGTACAAACAGTAATAATACGTATAATAATATTATTATTATTTCATGGCCGGAATCGATGGCGGCGCGACATAATATCATTATTATTATTATTATTATACGAAGGCTACGATATAAAACGTTGTCGAAAACATCGTTTTAAGACTTAAATCAATTATTGCGGACCGTATATTACATACTCGTATATATATATATATATATGTATAGGATTTCATTGTCGCCGGGCGCGCGGCGAATCGATAAATCGTTTAAAAACGGACCCTCGGTCTCCGGGCAGCTCGTAAAAACGTTGCCCGGTTAATCTGCGCGGTCCGGGTCGCAATATAATAAAAAAAAAAAGAAAAAAAAAAAACCCTATTTAATATCGTCCGGCCGGCAAATCAAAATGAAAGAAACGGCGAATAACCGCCGTACCCGGGGCGAACGGGTTTGCAATTATTTGCGTTTTACCCGACAAAACGGTAATACCGGACGTATATATGTTTAGCCCGTAAACATATAAACCGGCGGTAAAATGAAACCGACAATGAATTTCGCGCTTTCAGACGAAATGACCGAGGTGCCCCCGGTGCTCGGATTTGACAAATAAAAATTAATTAAAAAAAAGACCAGAGGGAAAACAAATAGCGTCTCTCGCGCGCAAACTTCCGTAGCCTATGCGAAAAGAAAAATCGCCCCCTTCTCCCCCCGCCCCGTTGAAAAAATATAAAATAAATAAATTAATAATTATAATAATCGGACCCCCTCGCAATAATTCGACTAAGAGACACAGCTGACTACAGACTTTCTATCGGCCGAACGTTTAGTGTGGTGAGTACGCAAACTAGCGTGGACAGCAGGCCGATTGGTCCCGAAAAATGGTTGCTAGTTGTTACATTTCTGCTGAACAGAGCGATTGCGTGATTAAAATGTTGTCTAAAAAAGTTATTATCGCATTTATACAACGGAGGCGAATGATTTTGAATAGAGCCCGAGAATATTGGGCGCGTCCTATCTACAGTGATAGTTTATTACTAGTAAAATTGTATACGTTGCGTTTTATAATTAGTGAATTTGCTGGTCTTTCTGGTGCTCGGATTTGACAAATAAAAATTAATTAAAAAAAGACCAGAGGGAAAACAAATAGCGTCTCTCGCGCGCAAACTTCCGTAGCTTATGCGTGAAGAAATATCGCCCCCTTCCCCCCACCATTAAAAAATATAAATTAATAATTATAATAATCGGACCCCCTCGCAATAATTCGACTAAGAGACACGGCTGGCTACAGACTTTCTATCGGCCGAAAGTTTAGTGTGGTGAGTACGTAAACTAATGTGGACAGTAGGCCGATTGGTCCCGAAAAATGGTTGCTAGTTGTTACATTTCTGCTGAACAGAGCGATTGAGTGAATAAAATGTTGTCTAAAAAAGTTATTATCGCATTTATACAACGGAGGAGAATGATTTTGAATAGAGCCCGAGAATATTGGGCGCGTCCCATCTACAGTGATAGTTTATTACTAGTAAAGTTGTATACGTTGCACCCCATAATTAGTGAATTTGTCGGTCTTCTTCCAACTTCCTCTGTCACTAACCCGTAATCTTTCGATTGACGATTCGAGAAGCGTCGACATCGTGGAACTTTGCGCTAATTTCTCGTGCCAAAGCTTCGAGCAGCCAACTAAATCGTTATTACTTGCGCACTTGCATACGTCTACGTACTGATAATAAACACGACTAAACTATCGGCCGATAAAAAGTCTGCAGTTTGCGATGTCTCTAAACAGACGGACATACTAATCGCACACCTGTCTACTGTGGCCGCTGTTGCCACGATAAATCGTTGTTAACGAAAAACGATTGTGGACAGAGTTCGGTAGAAATGTTTTGATATATTAAAATTTTAAATTATAATAATTTGCAGCTGGAAAAAAAATTTGACACCGATTGTACGTAAATTGATTCGTCTTAAACACAATTGTATCACGCCTAGACAGTGTTAAACTGATTGTGTTTACAACAAAAATAAAGAAACCCACATTGCGGTAAATTGTACAGTTTTTCTTACGTGTCCCCGTCCCAACACTATTAAGAAGACTACAATAAAATTAAAAAAAAAAAAAAAAAAATGACACCCGTATCAAATTCTCCAACCAGATCCAAAATACCTTTAGAAAAGTAATTACGTTTGAAAATCGGAGCAATATCGCTGGTAGACGAAGTCGTTCGCGGACGGTAGAAAAATAAACGTACAAGACCCATACGCTCGGAATCCGAACAAAATGAAAGTATTTTAGGGGTTTTTTTTTTTTTTTTTTTTTGTCTGTCGAAAGTACCATCGCCGATAAATAAACCACTCCGGCGCGCCCCGTTAACTCGACTCTGAAACTCGTAGAATTTCGTCAGGCCCGTATTGTGGGGCGGCGGGCGTCCTGTAATAAACGTAATTTTCATCGTAACGATAATGACGGTCTGAAATTAATTTTGCGCCGCGCCGAACTGCGCACGTACACTGTTCGCCTGGTACCGGCCGACCTACCTGCCAGCCTGCCGTGCGCAGCATTTGTGCCGCGGCGGCGGGGCAGGGTAAAATATAACGACGAGGGCGGCGGCGGCGGCGGTCGGTGAAGAGAACGGAATACTATAACGATGGCCGAGCCGTAACGCATTATTATCCGCTGCGGCGGAGGCGGCGGAATAGCGCCGCTTCGTGGGCGAGTGGAGATAAAACGGGCCGCCGCCGCCGCCGGAGGATAATATTCAGGATAAACGGTAACGGCGGGCGGCGTAATATCGTATTATTATTATTATTATTATTATTATAATATATTCCGCGTACAATACATAAACGGAGTCGGGGGTGGGATGGATGTAGGAGGAGGAGGAGGAGGATTATAAAACGGGCGAGGCGATTATACTGCCGCCGGGCCTTGCGCGGGCGTGAGAGGGCGCAAAAATTCTTTACGATAATATTCACGTTGTATACAATAAATGCCTATACAATGTTGGTGCTGCAACAACACGATTGAGCACACTTGCGATCAAACGATAAACGAATGTGGATCCCCCCCCCACACACACACACACACACACACACCCTCGACACAATCGTCGGAACGCAACGCGGTCTCGAGCGTGAAAAATTAGATATCTACTCGGTTGTCGGCGGATCGTTGGTCCAAATCAACGATACCGATCGGGGAGACAAAAGAAAAAAAAATTTGAAAAGAAACAAACGAAAAACCCGACCGACGAAAAACCACGACGGGTTTGGATAACGCGACCGCGGGCAGCGGAGTGTGCGGTCCGAGATAAGTTTTTAAACGTATAAAATGGCTCCGGGGTTCCGAACGATAATTGACCCGATCGACCAGTCTGGTAAACGCGGGACAATTTAACCCGTCGTCGGTACACACATGTGAGCGGCGCGCCGCTCACACAGATAGAGCATTTCGAGCGTTATTTTTCGGAACAAGATTGTAGTTTTTTATTTTAATTTTATAAACTATGAAATGTACATAAAAAAATATTTATTTACTTTTTAGTAAAGGATAAAAATATACATAGTTCTGGGTATAGTTTGATTTTTTTTATGTTAATCGATCAATTAATAATAATATAAAAAGTGACGTGTGAGCGCCGCGCTCACGGTGTAGCAATCGTGCTATATGCGTACCAACGACGGGTTAAGGACAGAACGGGAAAATCGAGAATTATCTATCGCCGAAATCAAACCGTTTCGCCGGCAAGTTTGTACGACGCACACGATGGAAGACATATCTTTAAATATAAATATCAATTGTCGCATGTACGTTAGACCATCCATCACTTGAAATGGGCTGTTTATTTTTTTGTTTTTTTTTTTTTTTGCGTTCGTAATTGTCAGGACAAGGTTTGTACGAAAGAAAATTTGGATGGAAGTATTTTTTTTATAAATTTCTCCCTATTGGGAAAAACACAAGATCATTAATACAGGGAATCTACCGTTGATGGTTACCAAAAAAAAAAAACGTTGTATATTTTAATACTTAGTTTGTGGTTAATTTCATTGGAAAAAATGCCATCGGCGAACCGTCGAAATATCGGTCGGCGTACGCGTTACGCGAGTCGAGTACGTGACCGTCGCGAGTCGACAAGTCTGACGAATAGCGTAGACCATCGTCTACGGTGTTTGAGGATAAATCGAATATGAAATTCTCAAAGCCCGATCCATTATGACTCCGGAACAACGGATACGGTCGAGTTCGACCTCAGTTGGAGCTTACGCACAAAACAATACGGAACGTCGAAAAAGCAGACGGTCAAACGTGACAATTCGAAATTAACGTTCGGCGTTCAGATACCATCCAACCAGTCGATTGCGCTGTGGATGTGTCGGTCGACTTTGGAACAACGAGCATTGTTTGTCAAAATTACAATGCTTTGAGGCTTTTTTTTTTTGAAAATAACACAACTACAACGAAAAATCAGCCAAATCGGTCGAGCCGTTGTTCTCAAGTGATGGTCTTACATGCCATGCATCGATTGATTTTTATATACGCAGATTACCCGCATTATCCTTATATTTTCTTTGTGTGTTGCAAAGAAAGAGAAAAAAAGTCGAGAAACACTGCGCTAGAGACGTGAAATTTAGGTGATATATTTTGCTTACGGTGTACGGGTGGGATGAGAAAGTATTTTTTTGGGAAATTGATCCCCTAGAGTGGTGTTCACGTATGGATTTTGCCGAAAATTGAATTTCTGGGTTACCTTGGCGACACGGATGATAATAAAGTGCTCTTTTCAAAGAGATTGACGAGGAGGTGGAACAAAAAAAAAAAAAAAAAACCACCGAAATTGGAGCCAATTCGGGGGTTTGAGTTTGACGAGGCGTACGGGGTTATAAATCCACGGGACAGCCAGTGCTTAATAATATAGTCCGTAATACGAAATGATATGATATTTCGGAAGGGAACCTAAGGGGGCCACGAGGATACGGCACGGCGGTTATAAGACGAATATTATTGTTCGCCGGCGGCGCCGTCATTGCGACGGTACGATCATCATCCCCGGGCGCCGGAGCGATAACAATTATTATTAAAAATGATAATATTGCTGCCCGGGGTGTCCCTGCGGCGGCGGGCCGACGTCGTCGCTGCCGTTCGGCGGCGGCGGCGGCAGCGGCGCGTGATTGCCGCCGCCGCCGCCGCCGATGGCCGCGAGCCTTTAATGGCGCCAACGCCAAGGGCGGAGACTGCCGCGCCGGTCGCTATGGTTACAACGCGCGGCCGTGGTGGTCGCGGCCGCCGGCGGTATATACGCGAGGGTCCTGTCTGCCTCTCACTCTCTCTCTTTCTATTATACCCCGTCTTGTAGTAATCGGACAACAACTGTACCGCCGACAATTTTTCCCTTTTTTTTTTTTTTTTTTTCTCGTTTTAAAATTATATCGTATTATTCTGTACTATGGTTCTATAGTAATATAACCTGCGACCGACGGAATAAAAAACTAATAATAATAATAATACTATGTCCGGCCGCCGGTGGCAAAAACTCGCGTAATAAAAATATTAATAATAGAGTGTACCACTGTTATGTGTAGAAAATAATAATAATAATAATAATATTTTATTTCCATGGGATATTATCGCGCCGCCGTCTCGTTATTATTACTTGTCGGGCGTATTTGTTGTGTCTATAACAATAATAATAGAAGGCCGGTGCTTAACGACAATAATAATTCCGTCCGATTAAAACGCGTCTAAAATTGCGATTTGATTTGGAACGCGCCACCAGCCGTTCCCGTATAATAATAATAATAATAATATCGAAAATACGAAAGGATAATTTACGAGGCGGGCGCACCGTAAACGATTGCGGACGTTTGTCATTTTTTTTTTTTTTTTTTTTTTTGTGCGGCTCCAAGAAAAATAATAATATTTTATACCTTGATTGAAAAATCAAACACGGACGTTGCCGGCGATTTTTCGTCCGACGTTGTTCAGTCGTGAAACGAACACATTTTGTTAGTACGGATCTTAAATAAAATTTAACAATTTGTCACGGCTAGTTTTAAAGAAAATGGCTGAACCGACGGCCCTTACCGCCGTCTGTAAACGTAGACCGTAGCCGGGGCAGGGTTTTAGTGGAGTCTAAATCTAGAATCCGGATTTGTACGGTCCCGGGTTTTTACCGATATCGAAATCCGTACCGTACGATCCGGAATGTTTTAAATGTTTCCGACCGCCTAAAACTATCGACGGCCAACTATAATTTCGTTGAAATTCCGGTATACAAATCTGTATACAGATCTGGATTTGTATAGGTACTCGAACACAATTCACGAAAAATGAACGGTCACGAATAGCACACTACGCCCAGTATAACAATAATAATACGATGAAATCGTTTTTTTTTTTTTTTAGTTTTTTTTCGACACGTTTTCACAGAAAGAACTTATCGGTAAAATTCGTTTTCGCGCACGAACGCGAGTGATAATGTTAATAATATCCATAGAACCTAAAAAAACACATTTGTTTTATCCATACGCCGTGTTGTAGTTGTTTTATTTTTTTTACAACGATATATTTACGAGACCTAAATACCGTCCGCCGCACAATTGTGGTTTTCTTATCGAAAACAGAACAGGACGTTTGTGTTTAAATCCGTACAATTTCGATACGATACTAATATCGTATCGAAATTGTACGGATTTTTTTTCTCATATGGAAACGAGTCCCGGGATGGGGGGGGGCGGGGTACCCGACACAATATGAAATAGATGAAATTAATTCAGTAAAATTCTAACGAGACGCGAAAACCGCATGTCTCCACAGGACGCCGTGTTCGAATCTCATCGCGCGGTCAGCAACAAACAGCAGAATTTCGTGTACGCGTAGGTAATAAATACAAACCGTCAACGTATATTCCAATCGATAAATCGACTTTGTTACTATATCATTTATAATATTTTAAAACGTCCGTCGAGTTTTTCCACGATAATTTGCGATTCGAACACAAATATTTGATCGGCCGAATAACGCGACGAATGCCGAATAAGAATAGAAGAACACTACTATCGTGCCGGACCATTTTCCATTTTACAATATATTTTAAGATTTGTTAGAGCAGATTAATTGATCCGTTCATAAAAAAATCCTACTGGATTACGTTCAATTTTTTTTTTTTTTTCACGATTACGTACAACTCATGATTGGAGCCCACGTGTAAAATTGTCAAGCACATTTGGGTAGTCGACGGAATTTAAACCACATTAAGGCAGTTGGTAATAATTGTTGTGCTAATTCAACGTTTGGCTGATACATGTATCGGGCGGGTTATGACCTCGACGATTTATGCCCGACTATGCGAACAAGACAAAACGAAATACAATATAATTTGTATTTATTCGAGACTGTCCGGAATAAAGTTTTCGATTTATTATTGTTTTACACCTCTGCGACAATGAAGTCGAAAGATTCACGTTCACGGGGGCCGGAACACGAGGCGAAACCGAATACGAAGACCGGTGCCGTAACTCCAGGCTGGGTGAGTTGAGGCCCGCGTGTATAATCAAACCTCGAGGCCTTTTTTTTGAATTCGATCAGCACCGTACTATAAAGTTTGGAGGGCTCAACGTTGACAACCAAGGCCCGAAAATACTGTTCCTTAATACAAAGACACGGGGATCGTAAAACGCGATTATAGGACAAATGAAACGCGTGTATACAGACCACGGTGTGGTTCCAACAGAGAAACTAAACGCGCTTTAAAACTCGACCGAACGCGTTTTATCGCGAAAATGCGCACGTTTGTCGCCAACCTGAACATTTATCGGCGACGGTTGGACAGTACATTTCGTTTTCAGACTCTCATTTGTCGGATTCTTATAGTTTTCCGACGTTTGTCCCCCCCTATGAACCCGGGGAGAGGTGAGTTTTGGCAATACTCGTGTAATGGCCCGCATAATTTGTATTTATTCGACGTTCGATTCAACAGAATCATTGAACGGTACACGGATAACATAAATAATAATAATAATAATAATAATAGTAGCATGGCTCCCGCATTTTTACCGTCGTTTCTCGTTTATAATTTTATATTTCAACGCCGAGTTTCCGATGGGTTTTATAATATACGAGTAGTTGCCGCGAAATCTGTCGCGCGGCGAAAAAATAAAAATGAACAAGAACCACGTGGTCAAAACGCCTAAGCGGTGATCGCACGCTCGTCGAAACGCCGACCCAGAATTACGTGTGTATCGTAATAATACGTCGGGGGAAAAAAAAAAAAAAAAAAAAAAAAACTACTCGAGTACAATAAACAACGAATTGAATTGTATATATATATATATATTAATATAACCGTTTGAGAGAGAGAGGAAATAATACAAAAAAAATAAAAATAAAAACCTATAAACTTCGTGTTGCGACTACGACGAAACACTACTATAAATTGGTCAACGGACGGTCGTGTAATTAGTATTTTAATTTTATTGGTTTATAATAGATGGCAATTGTAATAAATAAGTATCGTGTGTTTGTTTTTATGGCTGTTGAAACGCCCCGTCACTAAAATGCGTTTCCTCTGTCCCGTAATATGGCAATCCGTGTATTTCCACGATATTGTCGCGGCCAGCATGATCGAATTTAGCAGGTGGGGAGCACGTTATAAATTTATATAAAAAGAGAAAAAAAAAACAAGAGTATTTACTATGGACGGATCCTACGGATAATTTTTTTTTTTTTTATCAAAATACGACGCGCGTTTTACATTTTGCTCGATTTTAACCATTGTAATAACTTGTAAAAAAAAAAAAAAATTGTTCGTCGTTATAAAATGTACAACTGCCCCCAAAACTCAGCCGGAGAGTCGCGCAATCGCCGGGAACCTTATTATTGTTGATAAATTACGCGCCGGGGCCCCGACGAAATATTTTACAATAATATCAACGATTGCCAAGAGATAGGAGTGATAGACGCTAATTTGTATATATATATACGGGTAAATCAATCAACGAAATCACTAATAGTCGCACAACTAATTATTATTAATAATTTATTTCATACATATATTGCAATCCTGGACGGTTTAATGGGCCGCGTTATCAAAGATGATCATCTGTCGTTTTTTTAATTGATTTATTAACTTACCGAGTACAATTTCATTAAATTAACAACGTTACGCGATCGGATCACAGTTATCAATGGTATAGTCGAATGATTAATTATATCGAATTTGTACTACGCTTAACTAACGGCGTAAAAATAACGATGACGTTGATTATATGGCACGGCGAACGGTAATTTGCGTACGAAATTCATAAATTAATCACTATTTGGACCCCGTTCGATAATAATTATTATTGAAATAGTTCGTCGGATGATAATATTATATACGGTTTATATTTGGATAGGTGAATCGCATCAGACGATTGGCATATACAGACGGGAAGATAATATTATATATATATATATATATATGTGTGTATTTAATTTGATTTTTCGTCGGGAATTATCGATTCGTCAAGACGGGGTTTTCGAGAAACAATTATTATTATCGTGCCCGTTGTGTTTATTTATTTTTATCGAAATCGTCCAACGGTATTGTATATAAATACCGAGCCAAAACTATAAATCTCAAAGTAATTATTTTATATTCAATCGATATCGACAAAACAACCGGTTTTTATCGTAAAATGCCTAGGCCCCACGGGCGTTTTGTATCGGATTTCCTCATTTAAAATGCGCTCGTCATAACAATATACGTAATAATAACTAACCCGATCGTATCACAATCATTATAATCGGTCTACCCCAAAAACGATTTATAATCGGTCTCCACAATAATCAAATAATTTCCAAAACGCAGCATAACGTAATGCTTAAAGCTCGATCAATTTCAATATTAACTAATTATTTAAGAATTCAAATTGTCGAATCGCATAATATATTATAAATTCTAGTTTTCTATTTTGATTTGTCAATTCGTTAATATACTACATTGGTCGGCATATCTAAATATCGACGAACGGCATAACGTGCCAAGGTTATACATTTTTTTTTTTTCTTCGACGTTACTTACAAAAAAAAAAACTACAATATTATGTTATTGACATATTTAAATGTTAAGGTCTTTAAACCATTCATCTATGAGACCTCCCCGTCATAAATATGCCACTGGTGGGTTATAATTTCACCTTTTACGATTGCGTGGTGATCGAAAACAAACGATGCGCGTCTCCTATTATATTATAAAACGTTATTTTCGGTACATTCGATAAACATTTTATTTTTTGTTAGGTTTTCTATAAGAAATAATAATAGTAATAAATTGTTTTATCGACGGCCGAGCAGTTAGACGACAAGTGAGTATTAAATTTAAGTGCACACTGTAAAACTGTCAATTCCGATTTTCAACGTGACAATCAATCGACGCAATAACAGCTACGCGTATATTACAAGTATTTTTTTTTTTTTTTTTTAGTTTTTATATCGGTTAGGCGTTATATTAAAACTATTTAAAATATTTGATACGTTTAACCGTAACGTTTACACGTAGCTTATAATCTTATAAATCTATACTATATCTCGGACGCGTCTACGTTATATATTATTTGCAAGTTGAACGTGTTTTTAATGTTCTATATCAATTTAGATCAATAATCTATAATTATACGATTACATAATACACAAATCGAATCATGGTTTGTGGTTAAATACCGCAATTATTTACGAGTGTAAAAAAAAAAACGTTATCAGCAAGTATTGTTTAAGTAAATGTCGAACGTTAGATAATTAATATTATAAGTTATTCCTAGGGCCCGGATTAATATGCAAAACAAATCCATGGAATATGCAAGTTCATATCATAAATATGCAAAAAAAAACTATAGTGAAAATATTAGACAATCTAAATAAATGTATAAAAAAGTTTATTAAAAAAAACAAGGAATAATATTATTTGTATTCGTGACATTGCGTTTGAAAAGTATTACTAATATTGATAATAAAAATTGATTTCAAATTTTCTACGTGAAAACTCCTACGATTATCTCGAAACATAATTTTGTAATTAGAAAACTTCTTATTCATTTTTATTGCTAAAATTTCACGTTTTCATTGGAAATACCGGGTTTTAAATCCCCCTTTTAATGAATATTGTAAAACATGCAAAATGTATGCAACTATCCAAAAATATGCAATTAATGCATTCGTTTTCATTAAATATGCAAAAAAATGAACCATACATTTTACACATTACGTAACATCGAAATTTCTAATCAAAATTATTCTAGGTGAATTGTAGTAGAATATGCATTTGCATATAAATCCGGGCCGCGGTTATTACAAATAATAATAAATCGTGTAAAATACACTCGTTCACTTAAAACTTTTTATAATATTATGCACGTGTGTGAAAACTCAAACGAGTAATATCACACTTCCGACACATATGGTGTTCATTTTTATCTCCAGTTTACATCGTCATTATATACGGGGTTAGAAACCTCAATATTTTAAATACTAGATTAAATATATATATATATATATTTTTTTAGCTCTTTTACAGGTACATTGCGTTTCATACGTATTATGAATTAAGAAATTGTTGAATGTGTTAATGTGCAAGCCTAGTAAAAAATATATAATGGCGTAAAAGGACAGATACGGTAAGTATCGGTGTAACGGGGATGGGTCACCATAAAATTTATCGTTTATATATATATAAATACACAATATTATCAATTCCATTATTGTATTATATTAAATTACATACAAGCACGACCGAAGTCAAAAGTTTTGGCGAGGGCTAAAGCAGAAAGCAATTTTGTAGAACCCTCTAATTGCGCCTACGGTAAGTGCCCCGGCCTTAATCAGACGCCGGATCCGCCCTCGGTAATGTCCAAGGATATTCTACGCTGCCTTACAAATTGTACAAATCGTATTTATCAGTGGTGGACCCAGAGTTAGAGAATTGCCAGTCGGTTATTTTTCAGAGGCCATTTTTTATCATCCGTAATTGCTTTTATCGAAACTGTGGAAAAACTTTTAGAGTCTTGTGGTTTTACAATGATGTTTATTTATTTTCACTGACTTTATCCCATCTACACACTCCTATACTGTTCCCGGGATAAAATGTTCTCTAGTTTGTACTTTTAAGAGGTCATTTTTCGATATACCTATTAGTATTTTAACGTGGCAGAAAAACTACCAAAAAATGACGAAACGATGGCAAAAAAATAAATAATTGTTTTTTTATTTATGTTGATTTCTGAGTTACCACGGTAACAATGAAAAACACGACTACTTCGCTCAGAATCGTTTTTCGTTTGCAATTTAGATACTACCTTCCCAACTTCCCACCTGCAACCCACCCATGATGCGAAGTATGTAACGCCTTTTGCCCATATTTTCACACAAAAGATAACGTTGAAACGAATAAATCCTAATTCCGGGGCGTGGTAAGAGGCCAATTCGACCAGTAAAAAAAAAAAAAAAAACTGTGAACCGTGTGTCAGATTATCTTCTCCCCCCCCCACCACTCATAAAATCGGTACTTTTTTTTTCGTTTTCAAGTACCGATATTACAATTCGGTATATTTTCTTTTCAATTTTTGTCGGCGACGCGATTCCGTAACGCCAAACGAAAACACAATACCCACGGCGTACGAAATAATATACGCGGACAGGGAGTGACGCGACAGTAGACGAGACGGAGAAGTCACGTAGCGCTGTCCGTATTATATACGAGTATTATAATTATATTTCTGTGCCATTAAATTTAACCGTCCTGGTCGTCGTCGTCGTCGTTATAATTTATAATATAATACGCGCAGTCGAAGCGGCGGCAGATGTCCCGGGCAAAGGGAACGCGATAAGACGCGATATTATTTCCATATCTCGGCGGTACCGCCGCGCATACGACTCGCCCGTATTATTTATCGCTGTTGTTGTTGGTTTCCCCCGTCCGTCCCGGTCTTCTTTAATTAAAAACAAAAAAAAAAAAAAAAAAAACAAAAATGACGACGACGGAGAAGAAAACGAAAAGAACATATTATAGCGTACGTATATGTACGTGGATATATATATATATATACACGGGCGAGACGATTTGGGGGGAAAAGGGGTTATATATATATATATATATATATATATATATATATATATATATATTACAGAGACCGACGATGTGAAGGCTGGGGGGGGGCGACGGGTGTAAGCGAAAATAATCGCGAGAGAGAAGAAAATTCCACGACCGCACCGCGGGTATAAAAGAGAAACGAGGGTAGGCGTTTAATTGCGCCGAAAATACAATAAAACGCACCCTCGCGCGCGCCGTACGGACGGTACCCGAGTAGTGCGCTGCACGTGACGCCGCCGCCGGTGTTTTTGATGAAATTACCCCCGTGCAGTTTCGCCGGGCGCCGAAGCCATCGGCATTATTATACACCTACCGCGCCCAGCCGACCGTTTTTATTCGCGCCGCCCCCTCGATCTCTTCGCATTTTCCCGCGTAGGCGTTTTTATAATATACGTATATATTATTAGCCAGGTATAAAATATATTACACCAAGGTCCCGCCGTGTCACGCCGGAGAATAGTTTCCCGGCTACACGAGCGGCACCACCGCCCGGTCCGTTATTTATATAAATCGATTTTTCGCCGCAGTGATCGAAACGCGAGGTAAAAAAAAAAAAAAAAAAAAAAAGTAGAATATAAGACAAAAACGACGAAAACGCCGCGCCCGTAAATATCATAAATCGTCAACACTGGTACGGTGGTCAGAGCCAGATAACGGGAGGAGTTGGCTAAAAGGGCCATCGGGGGCGGTAAGGGACAAATATACTCCCTGGAAAAATAATAATAACGCTAGATTTTCGATTAATGTAAATGTGTTTCAGCCTCTCAGTGTTACAACCACTGACTAGTATTCTTTTTTATTTATATATAAAAAATAAATAAATACAAATTATGTTGTATACCGTGTGTTTGTTGTATTAATAGTTTCATCTTGTCCCATCCCGGAAACAAAATTACCCTATGGGCGCCTCTCAATAACATTTTTGTAGGACTTGCAATTTTTCTGAAATTATATAGGTACAATTTTTTAAAGGTTCAAGTTTTAGTATAAATCAATTGAATCGATTATTTCAGACACACTCCGAGTCCATTTTTTCAATTTTTGAGATAATCAACGAATTGTCTCGTTTGAGGACAAAAGTGTCTTATTGCATCATATCAACTGTTATTTGTGGTCATATTTGATAATGTGATTCATAATTCGTATTGTCATTCATTTTATATTTTGCACTTTATACTAATTAAATCGTATTGTTTAATAAATTATAGTTGTGTAACGTAAAATTACGTCCGACGTGAAAATATCGAAGTTCGACTACTATAAATACATACGAACAAACATAATACAATAGTGTAATAGAACTTATTTTGTAAAATCAAGGACCCCCACCAAGAACGTATTAGAAAATAGGTATATTATAACTAATTTTTTTTTTTGATTATTTATACATATATATTTTTGTATAGGTTTATACAGATACGGGCATATAATTTGGTTTTTTTGTTGTTGTTGTTGTTGTTGTTGTCTGTGTCGTCGGGTATAATATGTAAATCGGATAAAAACGGACCGGGTTCATCTATCCTACGATATGGTAAACGAATGCAGCGACATGCGGTCGACACAAAAGCGTTTCGATAGGTCTCAAACGATGAGTGTTATTGTCGTACAACATAATATTATATTATTAGTGTGTTTTTTTTTTATTACGAAAAAAAAAAAATAAAAAATAGTAAGTATAATAATATACGTATTATACGACTGTGTTTAAGTGTTTTAATTTAGATGACACACCGCGGCGTGTAACTTATGATTTCCTCGTGTTATATTATACTGTTGCGCGTGAAAGGTTGTCACTCGAAAAATAAATCAAATCGGATCAAAATCTTTTTAATATATGGATAGGCACCCACTTGATACGAAACATATTACATTTGAGATCCACCGGTTCGCTAAAAACGAGCTTATAACACAGAGTAAAAACTTCCTTATTACAATAATATATTATATATCACTAGATACATTTTATATGCGATTAAAACATGGAGAATTAACGTCACGTTCCTTTATAGTATTTACCGGTAAGTGCCAATATTATTAGTATTTAAATATATTTTTTTTTTTTTCAATGTTTAAAGTATGAAAATATCGTCTAGGAAATAAATGTTGAGAAATCCTTCGGCAAAAGTATAGTAAATTTCCTCTTCAAGTTTATTAGAGCCCGTGTACTATTGGCGAACACATTTTTTCTGAGTTTTCCGTTGGACAGAGAGACCCGGATAATGTTACCGTGCAGACGTCTGCTTAATGGTCGTAGAGGGAAAAAAGATGTCCTGCGCGCAACGTGATTCTTATAGAAGATAGATAATAATATATATATATATATATATATACATTACACTAATAATTAGATTCATTTATAAAAAAAAAAAAAAAAAAAATACGAACGTTAGAAAATCACGTCGAACCGGTATATAAAACTACTAATATCCCTTTTAAATCATATATAAAAAAAAAAAAAAAAACTAACTAAACACATTTTTCGGCCATTGTTGCAAAACCGTCGCATACAACACCGGTACATTATGCGGTACCGCCACATACGGCTATTATATATTTTGTGTTCTCGGTTCTTGTATATGAAAATATCGTTTACCGTGGACAATTTCTTCTTTTTACCCCCCTTTTCTTGTACATTCTTCTCGCCTCGCGTACATCATACTCGTATATCTTTCGTCGACTTTACACCGCCGGGAGTCTTTTAAAATTTCACGCGGTTCTACACGTTATTATATTATAGGAAAACACGGAGATAGTAGAGAACGATCGTATAACGTCTCGTACCTGTTTTGTGTGTGCAAAGCCGCATATATATGTATATATACACCTTGTCGCGCCATTTTAAAGTATCGTCATCCCTCGAGTGTGTCACGCGGATAAAATACACGCGAGCGTAGGGAAAAAGAAAAAAAAAAAAATATATTATATACGAGCGTCAAGGTATAATTTTACGTCTCGTCGTCCCTTATTTGAGTGCTATTGAAAATTGCCCGTCCGTCGGGCCCGGGTTATATATTTTTATACGCGCGCACGCGAACGGCGGCGGAATTGCGCAATTTATCAGCCCGGCGAACGCGAAAAGACCCTCGACGACGACGCTGTACGTACGTACGTTTTCATCGGAAATTCGGCAAACGGCCCCGTCGAAAACGGCAATATCAATTTGCAACGCTGTAAACGATTTCCCCCGGTCGTTCCTCCACGCGGCGGACTCCTCGGCGAGGGCCCCACGCGGAAACGGATCTCGTCTTTCGAATTATTGCCATAACCTTATAATACCCCGCGGCCCTTTCGCGCCAACTACCCGAAAGCATATATACTATAATATTATATATATACTACGGTCGGGGGGGCCGTTTTTTTTTCTTTCTTATTCTTCTTTTCCACTCTCTCCTCTCTCTCTCTCTCGCTTATATTATACAATATATTACATTCTGTGCAGCGGCAGATACGGCAGGGAAACAATGGTCGAAAACAGATGGCGTGCACGGTGTATATTACCTATACATATAACATTCTTTCCCTTCGTCGTCGCGGCGTATACGTATTTATATAGTAAGGGGTGAGAATAACACCTAAGGGAAATATCGAGGGTTTTTCACTGTTATACGTATATACATTATACTACTACACGTATGTGCGCGTACCGAGTCGAGTGGAAAAAAAAAAAAACGAGCTCGTATTTTCTGTAGTTTCCCTTCGGCCCCGCGCGATACCCTATCGTATATACGTATACGAACACACGTATTATTATTATTATTATTTCCGGAGCACCTGTGATCTCGTATATATACACACACGTACATAGGTATATGTATATATATATGGTACACGAATCTAATATGTTTCTCGAGAAAACGAGAAAACTTTACTTTTCCCCGGCAGTCTACCGTTCTTTAGTATTATTAGTATTATTATTTTTTTTTTTTTTTTATTTATTTATTTTTTTTTTTTTTTTTATCTCAGTTTATTTTGGAAAACGAGATAGGGGCAGGACGTTATTGCCGCTGCAGAATATCAATATAATACACACACGCGTATATACGAAAAACACCGTCGTTCGTAGCGAATCGTTCGTATATATATATAAAAAAAACTCCGCATAACGTACGCCCGCCGAGACGTGAAAATAACTTTACGACATCGCGCCGGGAAATACGATACCGATATTTAATTCGTCGTGTATATATTTTCGTCGTCCGTGGAATTCATATCGAAAGTATTACGTTACAAGCGCGCGACGTGTCTTCTCGTCAATTTCGATTCGGCCAACCGAAACGTAACGTAACGTATTATAAATTATATTCCCCGTACGAGTATTAAAAAAAAAAAATTAAACGCACACGCACGCACGTACGTAACATAAAAATAGACAATATTCTATGTTCTGGTTCTGGGTCGGTCTTCACGTTATTTATACGATACGAGCGTGTTAACCTAAAGCGGCGGTGGCGTGCGCGCGCGCGCCCTGCGCGGATTTCCAAACAAGAATTGTGCCCGCAGTGTACCCGGGGGACAACACGAGTAATGGTCGCGCGAATCAATCGTAGAGAATCTTCTTAGAGGACCGCGGCAACGCCGAACACGTTTTTAAATCATAATCGTAAAACGCCGACGAATCGGGTTCTATTCTACACGCAACCCGGGCTCTCTGCTAAAAAAAAAAAAAAAAAAAAAAAAAAAAATATTATATACGTTTCGCGATTAAATCTTACCGAACAAATACGCTGGCGTTGTATTTTCAAGCCGATATTAACACCCGGGCACGCCGCTGACTTAGTAGTAACGTCCTAAACGGCGGTATAACAATAGCGTTACCGCACCTATTACACCGGTATAATAATGTTATCTACAGGGTGCCCGAATTCACTTTAATCGACCCGAAATTGTCCTATTGTCCGGCATCAGAATAGAACGCTTGACCTACATACGATTTTATTACATTAACCCTTTAGGATGATCAATAAAATAAAAAAAATCCAAACACAAATAAAACCACCGTGTCGAATTACCTGTATATATATAAACGTTTTTTTTTTTTTTTTATTAATATTATTTCTCTACAAATATAACTAGGTCAATCGCCAGGTATAAATAACGATGACAAAAACCCTGACCGCCAACATTCAAAACACACACACACACACACACACACAGACCCCCTGTACGGTTCGATTCATAGGCGTATAATTTTTTTTTTTTTTTTTTCACGTAATATCTGTGAGAAGACAGATAAGAAATTCCTTACGGTGGTCGTGTACTCGTCTTATTTTCGGTTTTTTTTTTTCCAAACCCCCCCCCTCCACGGTTTCTACACGCGTAGAAATATATTCCGTGTTTTACACGTTTAGCGCGGCCCTACGAGAAGATCACGTTAGATTCCACCCTTTCTGTTTTCTTTTCCGTACGCTGGTTTATAGAGGAGAAATTTACGAGCGCGGGAGAGGGCCGCGTGTATTCGCGCGCATAATATATTATACATTATATTTTTCGGAAGACATTTCGCCCGCGAAGACCCCAAGACATTATTTTTTATGCAATGATATATTTTTTTTTTTTTTTTTTGAACAACGGCAATTTATATACGGGGGACGTATTATAGTATGCCCGGCGTATAATATATTTTTCTTCGGAGGGTTACGACGCCGGGGCCCGAAGAGAGGGACGAGACCCGCTGCAGGAGCCGCCCCCGACAAAGATAACGGCGGCGAACAGTGTCGTGTTCATGGCGCAATAACCATAACTCTTCGTTTATATTTTACATATATATATATATATATATATATTTTTTTTTTTTTTTTTTTTTTTATACATATACACAACAAAGGTTTCGAAGATTTTTAATTTTTCCCTCGGTTTCCCATCCGCGCGTACCACCAATAAGCCAACTATCTCTGTGGGGTGCGACGAACGGCACAAGAGAAACGAGTATAAGATCGCCGACAAAGCATTTTATTAACGCGACGGTGTTGTTGTTGTTTTTTTTTTTTTTTTTTTTTTTCATTATATAGGTAAAATAAATGGAAAACCGCGGCAATAATATGTTGCCAAAATTTCGTCCAAGTACATATAGAAGGTTATATATTATTATTATTGTTATTGAAAAAAGTAATACGCTAAAAAAAAAAAAAAAAATGTACATAATAATATATAAGCGTATGGTGTTGTAACCTAAGAGACTATAAATTGGATCAACACATTAAAAAATCATCGTAACTCATTTCAACAATAAAATAAAAAAATTTTCTCTTTTCAAACATCTATTTTTAAACGAAATATTATGCGTTTGTCGCATACGTTTGACGATTCTGTATATTATATATGAATGGGAATTTGTTAAAAGGAACGTCTATGTACATAGACGTACATGTGTACATCAACTTTTTAGGAGAAACAAAAAACTATTTCGTTTAATTCATCGCAATCTCGATCAAGTATAAAGATATTGTATTAAAAATAATCAGCAAAGAAAAATTTTTTTTGAATGTATGTTTCACAGGGAGGCGTACTTTCCCCAATACTGTATAACTTATTTGCTTCAGATCAACCAACTTCGCCCAACACATTAGTGGCTGACTATGCAGATGATAAACTTATCATATCTACAAATGAAAACCCTGTTGTAGCATCGCATAATCTACAAAATCATCTTTCTCTTATGGAGATCTGGTATAATAATTGGAGGATCAAGGTAAATCAATCCAAATCAATTCACACAACTTTTACCCTTAAGTTAGGGCATTGTCCAGCAGTCACTCTCTTTGGTACTGAAATTTCGTCTACTCCAACAGTTAAATATCTTGGCTTAACCCTTGACCGTAGGCTCGCCTGGGCTCATCATACGCGTGTAAAAAGATTACAATTAAACCTGCGACTGCGTATGCTTAAAACCTTACTAGTTAATAACAAACACACAAATCTAAAAACAAAGCTACTAATGTATAAATCCCTCATTAAATCCATTTGGACTTATGGTCTCCAACTCTGGGGAAATGCTAAAAAATCAAATCTAAATCGTATTCAAACTTTTCAAAATATTGCTTTAAGAAAATTAACGAACTCCCCCCCTTATGTCTCAAACCATACCCTTCACTCAGACATAAAAATCAAAACTGTAAAAGAAGAAGCAGTAACTTATTATAATAGATTCCATAATCGACTTGCAACACATGCCAATCCTCTAATTCAAGCTCTTTCATCAAAAGTTATTCCGGGTAATCCTCCAAGGCGCTTAAAACGCAACTGGTGCAGAGATATGGTAACTTAATAAAAAAATTATATATATATTTTTTAAAAAAACTATACTTAACCTCACTTAAAAGTGTCATCGCTGGGTGGCTTCTTTTATCAAGTTTATTCATGTATTATATTATTATTTTAGCTAATACTCTTATTGTACCTTTGAGGTACAGATTGTGTATGTATCAATAAAAGAAAAGAAAAAAAAAAGAATGTATGTTTCTATAAATAGCAAGTATTATTTCTTGACATAGGTCCTTAGGAACAAATTCAAATCATGTTGTAAATATTTATTTATTATATCCAATCAAATATTAAAAAGACAATTATCATTGTTGCAACAAAAATAAAAACATTATTTGACTCTATTATAATTTCAACAAAAATAAATTGTGTAGGTTTATTATTGAATCAGCCTTTTATTAACAAATTATTAGCGTATTATACAATAAAATATTAAAATTATAACATCTTAAGATATTACGATTTCATGAAAAGTACAATGTTATTTCATTTTGTTTTTTTTAAAAATATTTTTTAAAATAATCCCATACCGATAAGAAAGGACTTTTTTTATAACATAAAACGTTGTGTTTACATAAAAAGATAATGGTAGATCATTTACCATAAAACTGTTTTGATCAAAGATGTAACTTAGGTCTTTTTTTTTTTTAACAAATTCCCGTTTGTGTACCGTACACTGAGTGACGCCTGAACGATTTTTGAACCGTGGTGGTGGGGGGGGCTGAACGCATAAAGCATTTTTACCAAACATAACGTGATTATATAATTAAAAAATTAATTCAGAAATATATACATATATATTTTTGTGAATAATTGAATTAAATATATTGAAAATGCTCTTATAAAATAATACAATTTTTTTTTTTTTTAATATTGCTCAAATTTATTTGCGGAAAAGTTTATTATTATTATTTATTTTTTAAAGCAAACAATCTGTAATTATTTTTGTTTTAAATTATTTGTCCATACTGTTTAGAATGCCAATTATACGAAATAAAATATTATTCGATTGTTTCGATTTTCGTTTCCATATACAAATCACGGGGGACGACTGTATTTTAACGACGGGGGCTTAGTTACCGAGGAATTTTTACCGTGGGCGCGATTGCACCCCCGAACAATTTCCGGCTCCCTGACTGTACGCAATACGCGTATAACGATCGAAACATTTAAAAATAAATATTCAGTGCACGAACGTACGTATATTGATAGTGGTAACAGGGTATATAATATGTCGAACAACCCAAATCGGTTTTGAAATCATTTTTCCGACATTGCAATAGGTGCGTATATTAAAAGAACTTTTTAAGGTTTTATTCGAAAAAGAAATAATAAAAAAAAATGCCACGTCGTTTGACGATAATGGATTCTCGGCTACACGTCGACGGTAACAATAATAATATTTGAAAATCGCAATATTATTTTGGCGTTTGGCGCGTCGTTTGAATAATAAAAAAAAAAAAAAAACAAAAAAAATCTAACCGTTTGCCGATCATCGCGGGCGTTATAAATAGGCAATAAAATATGGCACGCCCGGACATAACGCGCGTACGAAAATCAACAGCAATAAATAACAATATTATAAAAACGGTAAAAAAAATAAAATAGAAGGTTAAATATTATTATTACGTGTAAATACTCGTGCGGTGTGCGTACACGCACGCCGCGGACGAAAAACCGTTATGTACACATAACGAAAAAAAAAAAAAAAGAGGATTTTTTTTTTTTTTTTTTTTTGTCAACTGTTTTGTATACCCTTAAAAGAAGAGGAAGACGGGGGGAGGGGAAAAGAAAAGACGCCAAGGTCATTAAACGATTTATCGATTTATTTTCTTTTATAAACCACCGACCCGACGTGTGTGTGTGTGTGCGCGCGAACGAGCTGCAACAGGGTATAAATATTATATTGTACCTACCCGCCGGGATAACACAGGATACTGGGACAAATATTTTTATCGACTTGTACAAACAGTAATATATATATATGTATGTATGTATAACGGGGCGAACGATATACAATATTATTTGTCACAACAACGGGGGAAAAAAAAAAAAAAAAAAAAAAAAAAAAAAAAGGGTTATCGAAATCTTCACGGATATAATAATATATTACTATTATCTATTATTCGTGTAGTACCACCGCACACGGGACGGACGTATTATAAAAATATATTGTATTGTGATAAGCCATGTTTGTATATATATATATATATATATATATATATATATAGGCATACACACGAGGGGGACGGGGATAAAAATACGTCACGCCGCGTTAATAATAATAATAATAATATATAATTTGTACACGGCCGCCACTAATGCGTTTATATATTGGAACTACACCGAAAATGTACCTCTATATTATATGATAATCTTTAATGTAACGGTCACGCGCGCCTACACATATCTTCGGAAACGACAAGCCACGTTTACATAAAAAAAAAAAAAAAAAATCGCTCGGTCTAAAACCCGCACGACATACGACCGCAGGAAAAAAAAAAAAAAAAACGTTATATACGAGTGGAAAGAAAAAAAAAATTGTTTGTATAAATTAACGTAGTATAGAATAATATAAAAATATATTCGTGTATTTTTTTTTTTTTTTTTTTTATATATATAAAAAGTACCTGTCAAGCCGGTGTACGTATGTGGGATAAGAGTTATACTTGCGGCGGGTCATTTTCGAGTGATATACCGCGCGGTGCGCGTTGAAATCTCGTTTTGTGGGTCGATAGGGGGAAAATTAAAAACCGAACGCGAAATTTCCAATAATACCCGTTTATTTCAAATAAGTATACGTCGATTTATTTTAATTTTTTTTTTTTTTCCATTAGATATAGTTAATAATAATATATATATCAATTTTATTACAAAATCTATACGTATATAACTCGTTATTTTAGAGAATTATTATGATAATATGATTAGAAATGCGAATATATCGATTATCTCGTTAAATTAAATCATTGTCGCTTAAAAAATATAGTACGTGGTTAATAAGTAGTACAGCAATAAACAGAGATTATCATAATATATTACACGGTCGGGTAGCCGGCAAGTGTAATAATTCGAATAATTATTATTATAATGGATATCGAGTCGTACAGAATTATACCTTCTATACATACATAGTTAATTTATATTGCGAACAGGTTTTTTAATATATCTCTATGCGGATAGTACTAAAATTGTACACTTTAAAAAAAATATATAAGTTATAATATTATAGTATTATGGTGCATAATGGGACAGTTATGACCTATAAAACGTATAAATGCGGAATAAGGCCTGCGACGAGATATTCGGATTTGAAATTATACAATATTTACGTACACGAATACTGTGCGGTTTGCGCGTACGGAATAACGAAACTCTAAAAATAATATAATATATAACTCAAACTAAATGTACGTATTAAATGTTTTCAAATTTGTTTTATGGATATTAAAATAAAATATAAAAAATAATTTATAGTGTCGGGGAGTCATTAAACGACTACTGCGGCGAACACGTAATAATATTATACCGAATGGAAAACGAAACAGGACTATACAACTCGAAAATATTTTACAGTGTGTTATGTGTGTTTGGACGTATATTATTTTATGATATTTATAAAACATAATATTATTGCGTTTTATAATCCCGCAGTCGTAATTTAATATTATAACATTATTGCGCTGGATTTCGCGGTTAAATTCGTGGAGAACATTTTTTTGTTTTTTTTTTTTTTTCCTATAAAATAATTATTTTAAATCATCGTAATATAGTGACTACTAACTATATATATATATATATATATATATATATATATATATATATATATGTTATACCCGGGGACAAATGTTTAAACTAATAATATTTTATGTTTAAAATCATTGAAAAAAAAAATTATAATATTAATCTATTGAATTTCGACGGAGTATGTTTTACCGGGAACGTACTACTTGTCATATTTGAACGTAGTATTTATAAAAAAAAATTTATTTTGTCTTTGCTTTTTTATTGGTATATTATAGTTGAGATTATCGCCATTGTTCGTTTTGCGGTTGAACCCGAATGGCTGTGCTCTCGTGTGACAAAAAAAAAAAAAAAAAGAGAGAGAGATCGGATTCGCGAACAACACGCCCAAAAATAATGTCGGACCGGTTCACGTATAGTAATAGGTGAAGTGTTCCCTGGTGCGGGTACAATTTCGTTCAATTTTCCCTACCGTTTTACGACCTCCCGGCCGGGATGCAGGTGTTTCGTTTTTTTACGACGAGACGCGGTCGGAGGACCCGGTTAAATTATCGCGAACCGCAAACGTACGCAACAAAACCAAAATTACTTTTAGGTTACCTCATTGTGCTTGTGTGTGTGTGTGTGTGTGTGTGTGTGTGTGTATGTATACGCGAATACAATGTTAAAGGACGGATTTTTTTTTTTTAAGGGGGTCGTTTAACTTTCAGATTACACTAAAACAGTGACGATAAAACAATAGGCGTGCATGTTGTTATACCGGGATCGTGATACGTAATTACCCCGGGTACAATTTGGATAATAATATACGCGCGCGTTAAATGTTCTCACGTGTAAACCGCTGTTGTTTAAATAATCGTATTTTATATTAAAAATAATATTAGCGAGCGCAACAGACGCGCCTGGAAGACGAACGGACGATTAAACAAAAAAAAAAAATATATTACAACGTCGAAAAACGCGGTGGTGTTTTACGTGCGAAAATCGATTTTTTACGCCATAATCAAACTATAGTAAATAACCGGTACACACATAGCGCGTACTCGACATTTTGTATTATCGTTTTATTACGGCGGTCCATATAAATCAATTGCCCGGAAAGTAGAATAATAGACGTAGGTATAAACATTGTTTATTACGGAGTCGTGACGCGGTATCCAAAAAAAAAAACAATCTGTGTAATGAAATGAAATATTGAATTTATTACACACACACACGATAAATCGTTTGTATTATTATGTATTATTATTATGCATTATTTAAAACCGGATTTTCGATATAATTTTTTATGTGGAACGGATTACGACGGTTTTAGTTTTATTTTCAATAAATATTTCGGAATATTGCCTATATTAAATAATATTATTATATTATGGTCGTAAAAAGAACTTGAAATCCGTCCGATAAAAAAACGCAATTCCAATTCCGGTATATTATTGACGAGCATTATGCAATTTGCAATGCAACATCATTTTGATGAATCAAAGACGCGCTCTATAATAATATACTCGCAATCGCGTGTCTACAATTTAATGGTTATAATTCCTATAGAGTATAATTGTATAATTAAGCTCAATTTAATGTCGTGATTTTATAAATACACGGTTAATAATTATAATAATATATTTATTGAGTTTTATTGAAGCTGACCAGCTGACCGATATTTAGGTCGCGAATTTTTTTATGGTGTACGGATGATGCCAGTAGTAACACATAATTTTTATATTTTAATCGGTAATAAATTAGTGATAAATCAGGAAACCGGGTCGAAAAAACAAAACAACTATTAGATACAAGTTCATAGATAACAACGATTATAAACGCATTAATACGGATCGTCGCGACATAATTATAATATTTGAGTATATATAATAATCGTTATAATTAAATACAATACGTATGCTTATTTATTAACTTTTAATTTACACCACCGCCTTTGAAATGTCCGCCAATACCCAAAACTATAATTATGCAAATAGTTATTACTGTTAGTTATACTGATAGTTATACTAATAGTTATACTGTTAAAAAATAATAATGAAATTTCACAATTGTGTAGTTGTTATACGTATCTATTATATATTTCTACAAAAACGTGTTGCAATTATTTTAGATAGGTAGGAAAAAAAAAACATAATTGCGTATCGAACAAAGAGAAATTCTATATATTGTATATCGATAATATACGAAGGAAAGACTGACCTACAATTAATTTTCGCAATTTCTGTCGATAATTTTCAATTCTATTCGCTGTCAAGGTGAACGAGAATTATTGTAGGTCCTTATCCGAACAATTTTTTTATTTATTCATTTTAGACCGGTAATAATAATTTTTTTTTTTTTTTTTTTTTAATAAATAATATATTCGTATACCTATCGAATAACTTCTCAGAGTCCTACGCACGATTATAATAATATTGAAATTGTATCGAATATCGCATGTATTATTGTGGCGTCAACATATTATATTTTAAAAACAATTAATCGTTTATCCTGTCGAGCCAAAAGTATGGGTCGGAAAAATAGTATAAAATAATATAGGTACGTAAAAAAAAAAAAAAAACACAAAAACAAATGCGTACCTGTAATGATTAAAATACAGAATGCCACACTACCAATAATTATAATATTCAATCTAAAAAGATAAGTAAAACAACGTGATCCCCCCCTCGCATCTATATTGTTATTGCAGCAAAGAGAAAAATAAATTACTTATAAAACATTTAATATAAATTGACAAAAGCGTATTGAATATATGTAAATATAAAATTAAAATTAAAAAAAACAACATAATTTTACATTTTCGTTCCAATTCAGATTTCGTTTGCAGATCTCTTATACATTCGCGTGTATATTGTTAATAGTTTATTCGGAATAATTGAAATATTTAAATCGTGGAATGAGATTGAAAAAAATTTCAATTTATTATTAGACGTTTTAAAAATGTAAATGGAAAATCGCGAACAACAATATAATATATATATATATATGAGTGCACGGTAATTGTAGTAATTTTTATCAAACTTTTATGTATGCAATGTATGCAGGTAAAAATAAAATACAAATACGAGTAATCTACAGGATACGTGTTTTATTACGCCTCATCGTGGACGACGCGTATTATTCATTCGGGATAATCATAATAAATAGTTATAAATAAAAGCCACGTTAAATTTGTACGTATTAGTCGTAAAAATGAATGCCGAAGAAAACAGCAGCAGTCAACAGCAGGATGATGAATCGTAAAAAAAAAAAAAAAAACTATAGTCATTATACGGCCAAGGATCAATACTGGACCATTGTGCTATAGAAATCATACTTATTTTTTTTTGTTGTTGTTCAAAGCCAAAAAACACTGGATCCTTTATATAATACAACGACGGCCGGCGCCTAGTGAAAAAGCGTAGGTAGGTTTTGCTTTTTTTTGCTTTTTTTTTTTTTTTTGACGTCAGACACACATCCTCGTAATAATAAAAATCATTCGTCGTTTTCGATACTACATTTTTACGGACGGGGGTATGTAATAAAATAACATACGCGTCTATAACATTTTTTGCAAATTTCAAAAGTGATTTTCTCTCGTTTCGTTGATCCGCGGGAGTAATGTAATAATGACGATGAAACTTCGCCCCGGTCTAATAATATTAGACCTTTAAATATTATACGGAACGAGAAAAAACTGTCCGAGGAGGAGGCTTAACATTTACACAAGACATTACGGAAACATTATTTGTATAGTTGACAATCAATTTGTTGCCGTAGGCGTTTATTTAGAAGTATTGTTTTAAAGTTTCGCTGCGGAGGCGCAATTTTTTTTTTTTTTTTCTTGTTGTCCGGGGTTCTCGGGCTGTACAAGGTATCGTAATAAAATACTATCGTATATCGTTTTTCGGCGATTAACACCATTTAAGTATTTATATTAAAATCGATAATATAAATATAGTGATGTTATAACGGCGACAACGAATGATATTCAACGGCGTGTGCGAATATAAAAAAAAAAAAAAAAAAAAAAAGCACCAGAAAACAAATAAACCACAAATCCGGCATAAATATTCACACGCGGATTTGAATAAGCACGTTTCCTATTTTATCCTACTATAATATATATACGACGCTACCGCGGAAAATATAATATTATAATTTTTTTTTTTTTTTTTATAAACGGGCGTGTGTAAATAATATTATTATTATTAGGCATAGAGATACGCACTGTAAATTGTTATATTGTGTACGGCGCATCACGACCTGCCTCAACGTATACGACGATGTGTTTTTGTTATGTCGGGACGTCTCGTTATTATAATAATATGGCAATTTAAAAAACTCGCACGCCGACGGGAATCGGATACGTTTATTAATTATTGCGTAAACGTATCCGTATGTTTATTTCGCTGACTTTCGCTAGGTGTTGACGACGGATATTATTATTTCACGGCCGTCGTCGGGGGTTTCTTCGTTTGGCAGGCAGGGCATTTTTTTTTTTTTTTTTTTTTATTAAAGAGGTATTCCGTGTCACGATGGTGGGACACACGCACACACCGCACGCGCACGGTCCAAGTACGACGGATGGTCAAAGATTTCACTTACCGCGCGACCCGCAGTAGGACGACAAACGGTAAACTCTCTATAGAATTATAGGTAATTCTATGAAAACGTATACGAAATTCGTATAAAAATGTTTACAAAAAAAAAAAAAAAAATTAATAATTATTACGGGCGGGAAAATCAGTAGTTTTCAGCAAATCCTTAACATCAAGAACCCGACGGCGCGCCGGTTCGTTTTTAGTTGTTGCGTTATTGCGGTCGAAATTAACCGACATTTTATGAAAAATAGTTTTGTATTCAAAGTTTTGCGGGTACAAACGCACAATGCACAAGTATTGTTATAGTCGTGATTTTTTTTTTATTTTACAATGATTACACCCCTTGACGCGGATGTACATAACAAACCAAATGTGTAATTTTCGATTAAGTTCCGACACGAAATCACGAAGCGCTGCCATCAATCGTTTTCGATTCTTGAAATCTCTCTAAAAACTGTATACTACCCCGATGTGATCCTGACTCGAGGGGGTTATGGTGTTAGAATCTGCAGAGCGTAGCGAAGAACATTTAGAGATCAATTTGTTTTTCCTTCAGAAATCACTGACTTGTCGGGTTAATAGAAATGCTCGGATTTGACCCGACCATAAGCGTACCGGATACATCGGTTATATTTTCGTTGATTTCTAGGTTGCCTCGGCTACAAGAGGAGAAATACGCGACTCTGCTCAGAATCGGTTTTTTTTTTTTTATCACAACGATTCGTCGTTGCTTTCGGTATATTACAGAAACTATGATGTCCTTATACATTTCAAACTCCCCATCGCCCCCCCCACCACCTAAAACAGTGGCCAACCCACGGAGCGCAGTACGTCCGGTTTTTTTAAACATTTTTTTTTTTTCTTCAAGATTATATACGGACGCGTTTCCCGTCAGTCCATATATTATTATAACAATAAACATGCCACCATCATTGTCGTTTATTTTGTCCGAGCGGGTTGTTTTTCCCCCTCTCGTCGCAGCAACTCCAACGACCATTATCGTTATGATTATTACTATTATTATTATTATTATTATTATTATTATTATTTCTCGTTTTTTTTTTTCTTATTTTTTTTTTTTTTTTTTTTTTTTTTTTTTTTTTTTTTTTTTTTTTTTTTTTTTATAACACATTCTTATAATACGCAACTCTATACGTCTCTCTGAACACACGCGTCGCCATTATAATACTAACGAAACCGGATCGTCCCCGTATATGCGACTGTACGTGCGGTCCTCCGAACCGAACGGGTTACAATAATAATATTGTTACGTCCCCGCCGTGTCGTGTGAACAATATTTTTTTTTTTTTTTTTTAACAGCCGGTGGGAAAACACGAGGAATGAAAATGGCCCCGAGAAAATGATTTTACGGTTTTTTACGCGCGCGGCAGCAGTATGGCCGAGCAAAACGACTGCAAAACTACACGGCCGGCAGTACAGTCTTAAAGTTAAAAAAAAAAAAATAAACCGCAACACACACACACACACATTTTCTACGACTTAAATGATTTTTTTTTTAATCGATATATTCAATAATTAATCGTGAGATATTAAACAATAAAAAAAAAAAAAAAAAACCGGAGACAAATTGTAGACATTATTATTATAATTAATTGAATATTATTTGTACTTATACCGGCAAAATTATTTTACGGTAAGTATTTTACTCCGCCCCATCCCCTAAGTAAAAAAGTAACTATTATACATTTATATATAACTTTAAACTTATTAGTTTAACCCGCTGTTATTACCAAAGAATCCGACGTTCGCTTATATCGTTATGGACGGCAGTACATTATATTAGAACTCCGGTTCGATTATTATGATATCGGATATCATTATCGTGATAATAAAAATAGAGAAATAACGAATAAAAAACGTCTCGGAGCCCGGAAGCACTTATGAACTTATAAATACAAACGACATCATACCGGTAGTTAATATAAATTCGATTTTCTCCCCGAATACACGTTTCTCCAGTTAAAAATGCATTATACACGTCCGTTATAGTATTAAGAACACTTTACTATTATAATTATTGTTAAAGCGGTTAAAACCACTATACAATATAATATAGTGTCATGTAGCGACGGCTTTTATTCGAACCACTCGGCCGATTTCTAAGACGACAACTAAACGAATTATATTACTATAGCAGCGACACCAGAAATAACGCCGTTAACAACAATTTCGTCACAAAAACGATATTCTTATTTCCAAACTCTCGTCGTTTCTTTTATTTGATAACTTCTGTATATTTGTTTTTTTTTTTTTTTTTAGCGATGAACGGTTGACTATATAGCGTATCATTATAGACGGAAATACACGCGAAATTTGTTAATAGTAAAAAAGTCGAATTATTTATGAAAATCTATGCACCTATAGTTACGTTTTTGGATATTGCGTAGATAAATTATTGTTGTAATATTACAAGTTTGTGACTTAATGTCGGGTTCACCTAGAAATTCGTGTTTTTAGTGCGGAATGCCTACTTGTAATCTACAAACGGTAAAATCGTATAAAAACGGTACTAAAACCAACGGTAAAATTTAAATAAATTACCAAAAACCAAAAACGCTGTTTTGTTTTATTTCGTTGGTTGTAATCAACATTAAATATCTAATGTTTTAAGGACGTCCCCACCTCCTGGTTTTTTTTTTTTTTTTTTTTTTATTTACTGAACATTTCCCCCGAACAAATATGCAGATTTTATCAAAGACCAGCGTATACGCATGTAATAATATATTACGAAAATTGTAATATTAATCATTCGCGTAGGATTTTATTACCCAATTTAGAAATTGAAGATTACAAATTGAAGGTGTACAGATGATCAACTCATCATCAATTAAAATGTTTAAATGCAAAACAAAACAGTCGGTTCGCGTGCTTACTCGTAATTATGATCATACCACGCTGAAAACGACTATCTTGCTTAAATAAAAGACTTTGGATGTGCCCGAGTGTTTATATTTATTTGTTTAATACAAATCGATTTAAATATTTTAATTTATTATTATTACATTATTTTTATTAGGTATATATTATTATGATTGCGATTATAATTGAACTTTCATTCGTTCGATATTCGTATTTAATAATACATGACATCGTGCATCGCGTTTCAAATGTTTGCGTATTGTTTAATAATTATTGTATTTAAAATTGTTATTTTTTTTTTTTATATTTTTGTTCGCGGTGAAATGTCCAAATGTCCATATCTAATTATTTATACGCGTTGGCGTTGGCGTTCAATACTCCACTTTGTCCGAATAAAATAAATATATCGTCGTTACCCATTTCGGGAGAATAAAACGCCGTTTTGCCGTTTAACTCAGTCGATACGTGTCGCATTTCCCTGACAAAGATCGTGGAAGCGTACATAATTTATTATTATACCGCGAAGACCTTGGACGTGCGCAGTGTTTATTGGCGTGTGTGTAGTATAAATTAATTTAAAAAAAAATTTTTTTCATATATATATATATATTATCGACGACGATTATTATTATATTATTGTTCTCTTAAACTGTACGGCCCGTGCATAATCTTAATGGCCGACTATTGTTTTAAACGCGCAGCAACAACAAACTGCAGGTACAGGCACACGACATTAAACTATTATGTTGGTTAAGCAATAATACTATGCGATGACATTGTTCGTCTGCAGGCTTCTTGCGTTGGTACGGCTGTCGGTAAGGTGAACATTGTATATCGCGAACCCAATGCGGGTACATAATTTTTAATTAAAAAGTTTGGAGCCGGTCGAAAAAAAACCGCGTAAACCGACCCGAATGCCCCGGACGAAAGTCGTGAGAGACCCGGCGTTATATGGCATACGAATAATAGAATTGTGTATGTCGTTTTTCGTGATGAAAACTATCGATATTTTCAACGATAATGTCGAATATCGGTAAATCGAAACCTAGAAAATGGGGAATACCAACGTAGTTACAAAAAAAAAATAAAAAAAAATCCGTCTAATCCGTCCGTCCCAAGCCCGGTCCGCGGTATGCGTTTAAAACGTTATGTATTGCCCTTGAACGGGTAAATAACGGGCGGTAGATTAGAGGGGAAAGTCTTAGGCTAGGTTCACATGAGAGGCGTTTACAATTATTATTAATTGCTGTTAACTGTACACATGGTAACGCGCGTTGGATGGCGACGCGCGTTCAACGCAGCGATAACGCAAAAAACCTGTCAACGCGCGTCAGCCCAAGTTGGCGCGCGTTTGAACATTGTACAGGTTTGCATTGACGTGTTCAGTTGCAACGCGTTTTTCGTCTACAATGGAAGAATTCAATACTGATGAAATCGAAAAAAGGCCCTCGATCTGGGACATGACCAGTCGTGATTATTCAAATAAAATAATAAAAAGAAATGCCTGGGAAGAAATAGTACTCATTTTTTCTGAAGAAGGTTGTACAGAGGAAAAAAAGAAAGGTGCATTTTCGTCAGCCACAATTTCTTCTTTGATTTGCTCCAACGAGTCATCAAACGATTTAATCGACATCCGGAAACAGTTAAAAAATTTTAGTTCATAATTTCTCAAACTTGGATACAGCGTGATGTACAAGCTTGTACTTAGTCTGTTTTTTAAAATAGGATGAACCCAGTATTTCCTATTTCTCTGCCTACGACGCTGCATTCGTCTATATAAGGTCCATAAGCATACGGCTTCTGCTACGTCCATCTTCGCCGGAATAAAAAACACGACTGACTATAGTTATACGCGCGCTTAACGCGTAAAATCTGTAATTCATGTGAACACTGACTAAAAACGCGCGTTAGTCCGACGCCTCTCATGTGAACCAAGCCTTAGGTCTCTGAGGTCCGTTAATGCATGCGGAAATCTCTCTTGATTAATAACGATTATAATTTCCCGAATAACCGCGGCCAGGAGACGTACGATACTTGTTGCGAATAACAACGTAAATATATATATATAAGTGTGTGTGTGCGGTTATGATTTGCGAGGGCTCCGCCCCGACACCCGTTTTGTAAATCCGGCCCCGTTGGTATTGTCCGAGTGTATTATTAAAATATTATATTAAAACGATTACGTAATGCCGTCGCGGAACGTTGGTAACGACGACGGGGCGCGCTCGACGGCCGAAGACGACACCGGCGGCGGCGGCGGCGGCGTTCCTGTATAATGGAAAACGTCCCACGTGCGTTGACGCGTTACGACCGTTTCATACTATTACCATTATTATTATTATTATTATTAGTATTATACATATATATATTTTATTTTTATTTTTTCGTAAAAATAGGTATCCCTACACGCGAAGGCTACGACGACGGCGATATATTATTTTCGTGTATACAAGCGGCAAATTAAATAATACACATTATTATTATCGTGTGCATACATATATGTATATATATACGTATATTATTAATACGTACGGTATAATATTTATGGTAATGAGCCCGTGAATATAATAAATCCGAACCCGCCGCCCCTAAAGCCGACGGAATCAACGGACAAGATAAAATATATAATATTTTATAGTGTGCGTGTGTGTGTGTGTGTGTTTAAGTGTACCCGGTACAACGGTCTTGTAGTAATGGACGCGAGCGGCGTCATTTGCATAAAAAGCGGTGCTGCGCGGCGGACGGGGATTAAAAAAACATCACGTACGACGACGACGACGACGACTTTTTATTTTATATATATATATATATATATATATATTCTTCTCCACTCTCACGCGACGGGACCGAATAGGATTTTTTTTTTTTTTTTTTTTTCATTCCTGTACCGACCGCTACAGCGCGCGCCCACAGACCGTTTTTTATTTTATTCCTATCCATTTTATATATATATATATTTTTTTATTTATTTCCTCCCCCCTCCGCTTTGAGGCGTATAGGTATTGGTTAGGTTAGCGGTAACCGGGGGAAAAAACCTAACCCCGAAACCGCCGGCGGGTGTATTAAAAACCCGGTGAAAAAAAAAAAGGGTGAAATTATCTCACGAGGCCGGGAATATGGTTATATTATATAATAATACAATATATTAAGGACCCTCGACGGTAATATATTTACCGGACGGTAGCCCGGCAAACAAATCACGGCCGTCCCGTATATAAATATATAAAATATTATTTATCGTTTTATACGAGCGTACCGGACGGACGGAGAGACAGTCGAAGAAAGAGCGACGATATTCATAAAGAGAGAGACCGGATTTTCACGCGTTTAAAAACGCTAAGAACAAGACATAATTATAATATACGATGTTTCATATAAAAAATTTCATAAAATACTGGAAAAAAACAACAAATAATAATAATAATAAAAATAATCCAAAAGAGCGTATTAAATCAAAATTCAAACCGTCCGTACATTATTGTTATAATTTATTACCGTGCGCATAATTCCCGTATTATTTGTAAATATATTCAGTCCCGGCATTTCATGGAAACAATGTATTAATAAATAATTAATGTTAAAATAATTGCTGCACTTTGATGTTCAGAGTAGTTGTGTGGTCGAATGGTATAATTTGTCTATTCAAAGCACGGGGCCTCCGTGGTCGAAAACCGACGAAGGTCACAATTTGTTTGTATTTTTATTTTTTTTTTTTTTTTTTTTTTATAAATTATTACATGTGTTTTGAAAAATCTCTTAAAATCTCGATGTTTTTTTATATATATTCTTGAAACATTGTCCGAATTGATGTTTAACCTTGAAATAAAATTTTGTTTAATATGTGTGTGTGTGTGTGTATATATATATATCGGTTCACCGCAGGACGAACGAGACCACGGGGCCCGCGCTTTTATAGATACGATTAAAAACAAATGTCAAGTCGATTAACAAAAGAAAAATATATTTAAACTTATGAAACTGTAACAGGAGTACTTGACATAGTTATAAGGGCCCCCCACAATCGCCTCCGTCTAATTTTGAAACATTCTTTGGACGACGCGTTTGCGGTGTGCATTTTTAGGCCCCGGTTCACTACAACACCAAGGGAAAAAAACCAAATCGAAAATAATAGCAAAACTGTTATTTTGTAAATATAAAAAAAAAGACTTCCCCTCCACTCCAGTTATTGAAAAAACTACGGGAATTATCGGAAAATGACACACTCAACGCAGCAAACATACGAAATTCAATATAAGTTGTTCAAAGATAGAAAACGATATTTCTATAGTGACCATGGCAATTGGCCCGACAGGTTTATTTAAATAATACAATTTAAATTATTTGATATACATAATTATCGCATAAATATTTAACAACATCGTTTTTAAATTCGATCTTTAAGATTACCAATTTAAAAAAAAAAAAAAAAAAAATCGATTACCCCGATATTTAAACCCAGTTTGACTATAAATATAACCGGGTTTATGGGCCTAACGACATCGAAATAAAAAGCGTATTATTATTATTATAAAATAGCTAGATAAATAAAAACAACAAAATTATATTCTTACCGCAAACGACTCGGTCGAACGGGCTCATCCAATCTGAAAAAAAAAATAAATAAATTATAAAATATACACATTAATATATTATTAAATTTAGACAACGTTTTGGAGAAAATACTAAAAAATAATAACACACTTTATAATACTCTACCTACACTAAAAACACTAAATATCATAATGTTATACTACACACGTAGGGTTACACAATATCGATGTATGATGACATGTTTTATCAATACTAATTTCTCGTACGGACATAATCGAAAAAGTGGCGACCGACACGAAAATGCTTCTAAACGGTGTTTTTTTTTTTTTTTTTTTTTTTTTCCCACTCACAACTCAACGTGAATTAATACAAATCTCCGTTTTATTGCGCTACGGTTATTGGCGGGAAGTTTTTTCAATCGAAAGTCTCGACATATGTCTGACAAAATAATAATAATAATAATAATAAAATTAACATTTAAATAAGTGCCACGCGATTCGTACTATATTTCCACAATTTTTTTTTTTTTTTTTTTTTATTAAGTAGGCACCCGTGCTAATAATTCTATATTGGTTTTTTTTTATATCGAACATCTAACGAGGTCATAGTAATATTATCGTAGACGAGTATATTATACATTTTCAATTTATTTGATCGTAAACTATACACGCGGCCGTCAAACGCCTAACTTTCTATATTTCTATATCCGGAAAACCCGATATCCGAACGAACGTCGACGATTTAGACTATTGTGTGCAACTTGCATAGACAACGATAGCCATATTATTATGTCGACGAAAAACAGGGAAGAAAACATTATTCAAGATTCTGAAAAAAGTTTTACATTCCGGAAGACTAGCTCCGATCGACCGTCAACCGTGGGGGTGGTTTTCGGTAGCAAATTTTCGCTGTTTAATTATTTCTATTTTTTTTTTTTTATCACTGCCGGAAAAGAAACAGTAACAGAGAAAAACTGGAATATTCGCGCAATTTATAACGCGGTCTAAAAAAGTTATTATTATATCGGAATTCAGTGTAAATAATTGTCGCAGAGACTTGAAACTTTCGCCGAATACTTATATATTAGCATTTTTTTTTTTTAGACGTTGTGTTATATTTAAAATTTTCCGGTTCGCAAACTTGACACGAAGTTCGTCGCAAATTGTACTTAGTGGTACATAAAAAATATGCTAAGATTAATGTCGTAATTTTTTTTTTGTTATCGGCGTTTCAAGTTTAAATTTACGATCAAATATACAAAAAAATAGATCAATTATTGTAATTGATTCGGCATTTAATAATAATAATAATATAATAAAAAAAAAAAACGTAGAAAATAAAATATAAAAACGTTATTTAATCGAATATGCCGCGGATCGGAATTGTTTATTTTTCGTTTCCGGTGGATTTATAATATAATATATGTATTTTTTTTAATTTTTTTTCTTTGTTTCGTGTACGATTATTTTGCGTTTCGCACGTCTGGCAAAAAAACACCCGGCAACCGGTTTCTATATTCGACGCTTCCCGGGCGCCTACCATCCATAATATATTATGGGCCGTGTACGCCCGCCTACCGCCATGCCCGCGCTTTGTCCGTCGTTATTTCTCAATGCAAATGGCCGCCGGTGGTAAATCAACGACATTTCGACGGACGGCAGCAGTAATAATAATACTATTATTATTTGCTATATAGATCGCAAAGGACGCGACCGGGTTGTACTATATATAAATGATTGCCAAAAGAAAAAAACAAAAAAAAAAAAATCCTATAAAACCGTGTAAGGGAGTCGCTTATCATCAATTCGGCTTATCACTGTTCAATGGACCGCCCCATTCCGTCTCCGCGGACAGTGGTCAAGTGCAGCCTGGAGACTTTCTCGTCAGCGCTGACCGCCAAAATTACAGTACACTGTAATACTGTAATATTATACTATTAATTACTATTGAGACGAAACGTATTGTGTGTTCATAAATTTGGGAAAAAAAAACACGTGGACATTGACAATAATAGGTGTTTTAGAAACAAAATGGCGGTCCGCGGATATATAAAAAAAAAAAAACAGATTAATCGATCAGCGTGCAGTGCGCGGTTGACCGATCTCTTATTGTAATAGGCTCTCTACAGTTATTACCACCGGACAAATAGTTACTAAATCATACCACGGAAATGCTTTTGATAATTTTGGTATTAATCGCGGAAATCGTTTGATAATATGCTATACGTGAAATTAGGCGTGTATTTAAGCATTTTTTTTGTCGGAGAGAAGGGGGCCGAAACATTGAGTAAAAAAATCCTCGAGTTATAATATAAATTTGTGACCCAGGGGATTATACCTTAAAAACTCGCATGATTTGTTTAAAAAAAACAAGAGTGGGAAAACTGATACAACTCTTACAATTTATATTCTACAGACCGCGGTGCATAGGAAAATTTTTCGAAAACAATTCTTGGACGGAGACGGTAACTCCGGATCTTTCTTCTCGCACTATCGTTACTATCGTCTTAAAAAACGCACGCTCTTAAATATATATATATATATCAATAATATTATTATTATTATTATTATTCCCCGGTGGTGTTATTACCGTGCGCGCGAAACACCGCCGTCTTATTGTACACGTTTAGGTGCACGGTGTAATATTATTATTATTATACCGTCGGGCACATACCGCATTATTAATTTAAAAAATTAATATTATTATCGTGTGTAATATTGCGGTGGAGCGATTAATTAACGCCGCGCGGTAAACGACCGTGTAAAAAGTAATCGCCGGCCGGCCGGACGTAGTCGGCGGCGGCGGCGGCGTTGTCGCAGTGTGGTCGTCGTTTAAACGTCTTGGTACGCCGTCCAACGTATAGGCACCTGGCCGGGGGGGGGAGGAGAGGATAACGGTTGCCGGTGGAATAGTTTCGATTAAAAAACAAACGAGCAAAAACGGAGAAGAAGAAAAAAATGGTCGACGAGCGTTACCTTTTTGTTTCGATTAACGATTATTAGCCCTTCCCCCCCGAGTCTGCCCAACACCGTCAGAGGGACACAGCCGGGGACCGGGCAGTGTCGTCGTGCACTCCCCCGCCCGATTTTCTAGATAATAATCGGCCGAAAAATCCCGAGTTTGCATAGTTAAAATTGATCGATTTTTCCGGTCCTCCGGAAACCGTCGTCCCTATATGTGTCGTCATCATTTGCTATTGGCCTAAAGTTTTATGTCGACGCGGAGGATTTTGTACCGCCGCACGTATTTTCAAACGCTTGAATTAACTGGCCCACCGGTTGTAGTAAAACCACTGATATTATAACTATTAACAGACGTTATTTTATACGGACGAATTTTCGATTTTATTGCGAAAACCGCACGGTTCATTTACACGGCCGTGTCGGATGAATTCAAACGGACTCGGAAACTCGGGCGACACACAACCGCTGAGCGTTTTTGCCGAGCGAAAAAAACGACTTTGTCCGCCGGGAAGTTTACGATTTTAACTTTAAAATTTTCCCATTTTCGTCCCCCGGAAACTGGGTTTCCGTATAATTTATTATAAACCACCCGGAAAGCGCGTAAACCAGACAAATTAAATTACAACGCCATAATTCGAATGATGAACGTGTATTTTTTTCCGTTCGAAACATAATTTATAATAGGAATAATACCCAGACATCGTTGATAGTGAACCGATTTCGATATTATTTTCATTTTTTTATTGTTGGATAGAGGACGATTCCTTGCAGCTTACAGGACGCATTGGACTTGGATTTGGAAAATTATATATAATATTTCTAAACGATAGTGTGTGATAATTATGAAAAATTGACACAATTTTCGTATGGCTTTTGGTTACGTACGATCAAATACGCCTTAGCCGAAAACGGATTACATAGAAAGTTTTTCTCTATTCAACAGAGGAAAAAAAGAAGAAAAAAAAAGGCAATTGGATAGCTCGAACATACGAAACACGAGAGTATTTCGTGTAAAGCGTATTTTGAGCAAAAAAATACGCAGATGGCGCGCAGGCTTCTCGATACAAAAATATTAAAACCGAACGAATATTATATCTACGTTTGTTGAGGCTGGTTGTTTTTTTTTATTATCAATGTCGACAATAATAATTTGTGATCAACGGTTGTGATTGACGATTTGAATAACGGCCCATAGATCTATAATGTACACGGTGATGGTGTCTCGAGAGTATATAACGTTAGCCGTTATTTTTAGACGAAAAGTAAAATATTATAAAAATAGTATCCATCCCTGGTGCAAGTCCATCCATTACCGCAATAACACGAGACTATAATAATAATATTATAAAGTGCTTTCGGTATAATAATTCCCGTCCGGTTTATACCGTCACGGAATAAAACGACGTTGGCATTTTACTGCGTCTGTAAAATATTTTGGATTTCGTCCCGAACGAATGGCCGGCGCGCCGGTCCGGAAAACGTTTCCGATATATCTATACATTCGTTTATTGTCTAAAACAGAAGAGACGATCTCGTACCTAGGGTACTAAATCTAAGACTAAATTTTAACAAATACTGGCTAAGAGAGAGAGAAGCGAAACTATATGGTAGCCGATAGAAAAGGATGGATCGTGGATCGCGGTGCCCATTAGCCGGATGTAATATGGGAGATTTCTCGGGAGAATATGGGAAAGGGACAGACGAGCTAGTGAAACGCGGGAGGGGGTGACTTTGCGATAGGAAAATCCGTTTTACGAGTAAGGATATCCGATAGGAGAGAGGACTGGAGACGTTAAGGAGACACTTAGGACAGGGGAAACAATCACGGGGAGAGCAGTGGCGCGTTTAAAGGGGGACGACTGGGGAATTTCAGGGGCAGAAAAAATGTAAAAATGTAGTAAATCGATTACAGTACACGAAAAGAAAAAAAAAAATCTTTCCAATTGGCAAAAACAATGATTGTAAACAGTAAAATGTTTCCCGATTATGCAGATATGAGTCATCGGGTGTGTGTGGGTGTGTGGGGGGTTGAATTATATACCTAAAATATTAATACGGAAACGTTAAAATTATGTTTATCGAGTTTCGATCAAATTGCCGTCGAAATATTATTATATTGTCGAGTTTTTTTTTTCTTTCTAACAAATAACGAACGCGCGCTATTTGAACGTTTTATTTCAAATTTACAATATAATAAACGTTTAAAAAATGTTATTATCAATAGTATTTATGCTAGAACGTGATACTATTGAAACGGAAACGGAAACAACACACGAATAGAATATTTTATATTGTTACGCCGGGCATCGCACCTCGTTAATAACAATATAGAAAAAAATATTATGTATTTTTTTAATAAAAAAAAAAAAAAAATTAAACACGGACTTGATTGTCAATAAATAGACGTCGGGATGATAATAATACAATTTAAAAAAAAAAAAAACCGAGATGCGGGCGGGTTTAATGGATTAAAAATTGGACAATAATAACGAATCGGTTAAAAAAAAAACTCCGGGATATATTCTCGATTATATTATTACAGTATAAACGAACCGTATTATTTATTTATTTCAAATACCGTCAATAATTTATTGGTCTCAATCGGATGTACCTATTTTATGTATTTGGTAAAAAAAAAAAAAAAATCCCGATTATATATTGAATTATCATAACGAGATTAAATTGATATTTAAAAAAAAAAAAAAAAAATTGTATGTACACACGCGTCGTGTTTAACTTATATTTGAAATTTTTAAACATAAATAAAAATGAACGGTTTTTTTTTTTCTTTTTCCGGACGTTTGTAAATCTAACACGGGACGGTTTAATTGATCGCAGAAGAATATAATAAACCATCGCGGTGCATTAAGAATTGGCATGGGATTTGTGAATAATATATAGGCGGTGTCTATTAAACACTGACCACTAAACACAATTTCAAAATAAAAATTATATAGACGACAGATGTGGGCGATTTTAAAACGATTACCGAAACGTTCGGTACATCCGCGGACAAAACTGAAAATGTAAATCATTAAAACGCATTCAAATCGAAAACATTTTTTTTTTTGAAAATCTGAAAAACCGTCTACATAATATACAATTACGTTTCGAAATTGAATTCGAATCAAAATTGATTTATAGACAGCCGTCCGACTTGTACTTGTAATTATTGCCGTGCGTGTTGTAATATTAATATGAAAAGGGAAATAAATGGATATGTTTAAAATTAAACATTTGGCGTAGAATCACGAACAAACGTTATTATATAATAAAAAGGTACCTACTAATGGACAAAAAAAAAAAAAACCACAAAATCATTGAAGAATTAGTCAATTAATTTTTAGGCCGTATACAAACGACCGCGATATGATAATTCGGTAAAATTGTAACTACTTTTTAATTTTTTTTTTTTTTTTTGCTTCGTATAATTGACTTTTAATTTATAATCTTAAACACGAGTAGACATTATAATCGTTGTACACACACACAGTATCGTATAGGCGCAATTAAACGCGCGCATAACGTTTATTGCACGGGTATAGGTACCGATATACCTGACAATTTGCATTATAATTTATTGGGCAATTAAAAAATGTTTTACTGTCGTCGTGGTTTTACGATAGGTTAAGTATATAAATGCTTGCTATACAATATTATAATAACGTGTAATTATCAAGGCGCCCTAAATGTATAAAAAAAAACAAAAAAAAAAATATGTAAGTATACGGCATTTTATAGGTATCATTTTCGTATACAGTGGAAAAATAATAAATCAACCGCGCGGCCGCTCCTGTGCCGGAGCCAGAAATGTTAACCGAGCCACGACACGAAACCCTTATACGTATATTATATATACGTATATTTATACGTACACGGGAATACAATTTCGAAAATAAATAATTATAATTATATTATTACGTTATGCGTACCCGGGGGTTAAGGTACCGGCGAAAAGTCGCGTGAAAAAAAAATTTAAAAAGTTACAACGCGTGTCGTTCGAATGATCGTAACCTGTAAAACAACAATGGGCACAATGCTCTATTGTTATACACCTACGGGTCCGCAAAAAAACGAAAACCGAAAAAAAAAAACTCTACTTCTATACACTACGGATAACCCACCGTAATTGGCCCAGGGATCTCCACGAATTAAAAAAAAAAAAAAAAAACTAATTAATTAATTAATAGTCTAGAATTGCGAAGTAGTGTTGTTTGGACACTCGCTCGGTTGTGTCATACCGTCCAGCCCTGTACTCTTTAAACCACCTTATTTCACCTATTGTGTAATTCTAATACAGATTGTATATATTTTTGTTTGTTGAAAAAAAAAAAAATAAAAAAAAATGTCTATATGCACTTAGGGGTGGACTCCAGTTTTCAGCTCGTACCAGTGGCGTCTTTGCGGAGGGGCTACGAGGCACGATAAATCTTCCACTGCTCTTTGGGTTTGGGTTTTTCATCTTTTTTTTTTTTTTTTTTGATTCTGGATTCTAATTTTAAAATATAATAATAATATTAATTGTCACTAGACCGAAGATACGAGACCGGAATCGTTTGATTATTCGTTATTCTCATGATAAGTCGACGGTGTATTTATAAGCCGGTTCTTTAGATTGGCTCGCCTTTGTTATCGGTATTCGTCAAAACATACAATTATAAAAGCGGACGAGCTAATAGCAAAATCCACCTAGACGATTAGAACACGTTTTGAAAATATTCGAAAATATAACTCGTATGATATAAAACGAAAATAATCGTTATTTCCCAGTTCGATTAAACGCTCATACACATTTCGAGCGACTCGAAAATGAAAGAAAAAAAAAAAAAATAGGTAAAATATTTCTCAAATGTACAAATCTCTCCCGTCCCGAAATGAAATCCCAAACACATTGGTGCTCGTTGCCATTGAACGCGTATATTTCGATTTATTCAATTTACAATCGTTACCTATATCATTTTTGAACGCGGATTTTTTTTTTTTTCATTTTTTTTTTTTTAAACCGTAATTACTTCGTCATACGCGTAGACTTCGCCAGACTAGGTACTTACACGTACGTAAAAATCGAACCGACAGGACGAACAGTGATGAACGCAAGACGATTACGGCCGGTACGCGTATCAGGTACACGCGTAAATTACGGATCTTCGGGGTATCCGTGTAATATACGAATAATAATACGGAATCCGTATAATAAAACACGAGAAAAGCCGTAAAATTCCCGTCGCGATATCGTAAAAATATCAAACGATATTATTAATAATTGGCGATATTCGCCATTCCGCCTTTCCTGCGTCGGATACGCCCGGGAAAACTCGCGTCGAACTCCCGCCTATCCTCCCACCCGCCAATCGCGTGCCGGTTATTCCCGGTTATTCCGTATACGCGCGGTTAACTGCGTTGCACGTGTGCCCACCTATATAATTATAAGCTATGCTATGGACGCGGCGCCCCATATGAAGTTTATATTTGTTAACCGATTAAAACGGAGGTGACCGCGAGTTATCGCTAATACGGCTAATAATCTAATAGGTTAACGCACGGCGAAACTTCCGACTAACGGCCGCCACCGGAAACAATGACGGTTATTTTATATTTATAATTATTATTTTGCGTTGCGTTGCGTTGCCGCCTTTCTATTACGGTAACACGGCCGTTAACGGAAGTTTTACCGTAGGCGTATATGGTGATGATAATAGTTTGCGACTCACCTGTTATGGACATCCACGGATAGCGCGGTATGTCGGGCATGGGTTGCGGTCCGGGCGCTCCCGGTTGTCCGGCGCACGCGGTGTTGAGCGGGTCTCCGACCACGGCGGCCTGATAGAACTGAGCGGCCGCGGCCATGGACCCGGCCGCAGAACCGTTCTGGTTGTGGTGATGGTGCAATGCGGCGTAGCTGTTGACCATGGTGTCGGCCGCGGACACGCCGCCTACGCTAACGCCGCCGACGCCGACGCCGACGCCGCTGCCGTACCGGCAAGACGACGAGGACTTGTCGGCCGCGTCCTGGACGGCTGCGGCCAGGGCGGCCGAACCGGGCGACGAGAACGCCATGGGACCGGCGGCGGCCGCGCCAAACTGTTGCTGGTGATGGTGCACTGCTGCGTAAGCCGCCGGATACATGCGGCCGGCCGCCGGCGAGACCAGGGACGACGTGGACGGCGGCGAACCGCCCGCGCTGCTCGACGACGAGTTGTTGGGCGTCAGGCTGTAATTGACGGCCGACGAGTCGAGCCCGCCGCCACCGCTGGACGTGATCACCGGGTTCAGGAGCTGATGGTGGTACTGATTGTGATACTTGGGCAACATGCTGTCGATGATGAATTTTGAACTCATAACGGCGTCGTCTCAGAAAACTCGTAAAAAAACCGCGAATGTTCGCACTCACACGCACGCGATAGCGTCAATAAAAATGACAAAAGTCCGGTCGGGGTCTTCAACGCCACATTCCGGTCGGCGGACGGAGCGAATAATATAATTAATTGTACTAGTATAGAGTGAAATAAAAAAAAAAAAAATTAGAGAAAAAAAAAAAAAATAAAAAAAAATTGAATAAACGTAGACCGTGCGCCGGAAATAGACAACGGGTAGAATAGCGACGATTGAAAACGCGTCCACTCGCGTTCCGAAAACGATTATTAATTAAATAACTAATAACGGGGAATAATGAAAAATCGAACAATAAATAATAATACGACGGGAGCGTGGTGCGTATAGGACGCGAGCAGCAAATGACCGCGCGGCGGCGGCGACGATCACTGGCGGCGGCCGCTATAATATTATATAGCGGCGGGTAATTTCCAGAGCGTTGAGCACTTGTTTGTGAGATCGTTTATGACCCGGGCGGCGCGCGGAGGGTATTGGCGGGGCCCAGTCGACGGTCGTCTCGTCGTCGTCGTCGTCCGCGTCGCAGTCGTCGTCGTCGCCGTCGTCGTCGCCGTCGCCGTTACCTCTCTCCCGACAGGCGCGCACCACACACGGCCGCCGCACTACCTACGCGGAGGCGCGCGCGCGCACACGCGCATCCACTACGGCGGCGTCGTCGGTGCCGCGCGCGGGCGGGGTGGCGGCCGCCCCCCTCCCGACCAACGCCGCCGCCGCCGCCCCCCGCCCGGCCGACGCGGCCGTAACCAATCGCCGTGGCCGAGCCGCTACAACGCGGCCGCCGGCCGACTCGCCGCTCTTATTGTAATTAACACCGGGCGGCGGCGGCGTCGTGCGATAATTATTATTACCAGACGCGTTTTACCTATTGCCCGTTGTATATTATTACTATTATTACTATTATTACTATTATTGTATTACGCGGTTATTTCACTATGATAACCTAACCTCGGTTTTCGGTTATCTATGCCGGTACGGAGCGTGACGATAACCCCGGTTTCGATTTTTTAACCACCCCCCCCGCCCCCCGGGGGGAAACCCTAGTTACGCCGCCGCCGGATCCTATTGTACGATCTCGGAGTCACCGTGACGACTTTTTAATAATAATACTGTTGGACGAGGCAAGAATCCACCCACCACCGAGAAATAATAATATAAAATCTACAAACAACGTATTGACGAATTTTCCTGTTTGAACGATCTGTGTTCTTTTTTCAAAAAAATCTATTTTCTGTAGTTTTATCGTGCAACCTAAACTAACCCAACTCGCAAGTACAAAACCTAACCGTCATCTTTAATTATCAGGGGCTCGATATTGTTGCGGTGCAAATGCAGAGAACGTACAAGTGTCGGAATGTAGAGTTGTTCATACAATGATGTTGGCGATCAATAACGCTACGAAAAAAAAAAAGAAGAAGCTTTTACACTGTGCTAAAAATGCTATTTGATCGCCACTGAAAAACGACTTGGAAATATAAACGTAAACATGGAAATAATTTCTAATTACGCGTTAATACATTTTCAACTGTTCAAATAGTTAACATATGTAACCTAAACACAATGTACAATATCAATTTCAAACAATAAATTTAAAACTGTATTTTATTAAATCGATATAAATGCTCATTAGTGACAAACGTTACTGTTTGGATATTCTCAACGTTCTCTACCTCTGGATCTTTTTTTTTTTTTTCGTTTAAACACATTTTTCACATTAATAAAAATGCTCCGAATTGTTCGCATCGTATCTTATAAGGCACGGATTATTCGTCCGGCGGTATTTTTAATTTTCCTTTTTTTTTTTTTTCGAAAAGTATAACACTATAATATAATAATAATAATAGTTAAAATTAAATAAATAAATTAGTATTTTTCCCCGCCGCACCCCTCGCGATTTACAACATATTCCGAAAAATGCCGACTGAGCTACATACGTAGCTTTTCACCCAACGAAATTCTCTCAAATATGCAAAAAAAAAAAAAAAAAAACCCCTGAATCAATCGTCATACATTTTCATTTTGCTCCCGCAAGAAAGTGTTCTTGTTGGCTGCATATGCAACGCTCAGTAACGATACGTAAAACCATATAAATCCACGGTGGGGGATGGCGAGGGGGTCTATACTTATATTATATGCGATTTAAAAAAATGAAATAATACCTCACGTTTTTAAATATCGCCGGGGAGTGATGGTAACGGCGTCGGGACGGGGAAAGTGGGTGATAGACAGCCGACTAGTTTAATTTACATAGTTCGGCGTAGGTTAATTATTAACCCCATACATTGTCAGGCTCGTCTTTATCTATATATATATAAATTTAAAAAAAATAATATATAATCGTAATAGAACATTTTCGGTGGTTCTACGAACGATAAATTCACCACATACTCGTCGCCGCCGCCGGTAGAACATCAGACGAAAATAATGCCGCACATAGCACGGGGTATAACGATGACGGTAAATTAACATTTTTTTTTTTTTTTTACGTAATCCGCATCACGAAAACAATATTATTTAAGACTATTTTTTTTTTTTTTCTTGGTTTCTACTAATGCTGTACGGCAGGGGTTCCCGAACTGTGCACCGCGGTGCCCCAGGGTCACTGTAAACCAACAACGACAATAGAAAACATAAATAAATAATAAAAAAAAAAACCCTATTTACAATAACCTAACCTTAGCGAAGGGCGTATTGGTTTTACTGTGATATGTGCTTTTTTTTTTCTGTCTGCTAATGACTTTTCGACCGGTTAGTCTTGCAGCAATCGTCACAATCGTCATCCACAACCTCAATCAGAGGTGAGGCCTCCGACGAACCTCCGTGTCTAGTTGGTATATTGGACGTCAATTTTTCTTCTTTTTTTTACATTTCTTTAAAATTGAGAAAAAGAGAACACAAAAACGGTGTCTGTTCATTTCGATTAAGGATTTTTTAAAAAAAATTGAGTTATTTTTCCCCATACGCATATTATGTTTAACAACACATTTCCTCGTAGTTTTCACAGGTTTTTACAACATAACCTAACCTAAATTTTGCCTAAAAAAAAGGGCACCGCCGTCTTCAAATATTGGGAACCACTGCTGTACAGTATATATATAATATGGCTTTTTTTTTTTTGTTTATTTATCGCAGTAGAGCTACGTTTAATATATTATGTTTTTGTAAAAAAAAAAAAAAAAACGTGTAATTTATAATATATATATATATATATATATATATGGCTCAAAATACTCTATGTATAAATTCGTATTTGTATTTTTTTTTCGTTTTAATATTATTATGTTAACGCGACATTTCGTAGATACATAAATACATAAATAATATGTATAATTTTTAAATTTTCTTTTTTTTTTTACATTGCGTTAAACTGTGAATATCCGAGTATCGCCGGCATCGCACAATAAACCCGCAAAAAAGATTCACGCTAAATACTCGGGTATGCACCTTGACCACCGCCTGAATTGGAAACATCCATGTCCTTATGGAAAAAACAAAAAATACAAATCAACGAAATGAATTGCGCAAATTGTATTGGCTAGTTGGAAGACATTCCAAACTAGACCTTGGCTGAAACAAACGTCTCATTTACGTGTCACATCATCAAATCGCGATCAGAATTTATCAACCGTCCAGGACGGAATCCCGAGGTTTGCTAACAAACATTCGACATCCCGATGCGGCTGCCGAACAATATCTTGACAACGCGCAAGACATCAGAGGCGCCCCCAAACGCCCGGAGCGGCACGATTTGGATTTAGTCGCTTAAGCTAAGGGGGCGGGGGCACGCTTAAAGGCAATACACGAAACATTAAATACCCGTCTACACACGCTTCGTCCCATATTTAAATCAAAATTATCAAACCACACAAAATCTACTTTATACAAATCCTTATTAAGGCCTATAATGGGCTTATGGCGTTCAAATCTGGGGCTGTGCAAAACCATCTCAAACTCGCGCCGTCCAAGCTTTCCAATCGATAGTTTTACGTTTCATAGCTACAGCCCCTTGGTACATAACAAACAAAGCGCTACACATTTTATACTGTCGACCAGCTAGCCGAAAAATACTACACCAAATTTCATACAAAACTACAGTACCATCCAAATCCTCTCGTCCGGGCATTTATCTTCAATTACACTCCCTGAAAACTCCCCCCCCCCACGCCGTCTCAATAGACGCTGGTCTCGAGATCTATTAAACTAATTTAAATTTCGCGTTCTGCGGGGTTCTATCACTGGATAGCCTCCCTCATCGAGCAACCAAGTTATTGTCATTTTATTTTTTCTCTATGTACAAAGTTATTCTATTCGCTTATTGTGTTTTTTTTTTTTTTTTTTTTTTTTTGTAAATACAGATTGTAAGTTTTTCTAATAAAAAAAAAAAAAAAAGCTAAGGGGATAGGAACTACCTCATTGTTGGTACAACCCCAGACATGTTCATGTATACACATTTATTTATTACTCGTGTATTGTTTAATATTTATATAAGTCGTTTGAATAAAATGGTTTTGAAAAAAAAAATGTTTTACGGTAATATAACTCGGTATTCGTATGCGCCTTTATAGGATTATTAAATTGTCTATCGAATGCCAAAAACGCGTTGATAATTAATAATTTCTCGATTTAGTCGTGGCGGTAACACAAAACGCGCGGTGTTCCTGCCAGTATTTTGTAAAAATCGTGTTGGTTTTTCGTTCTGTCGAATAATTGACGATTTTCAGTAGGCATATATGTACTGTATATAAATACAATCGATTATCAGATTTTTTTTTTTTATTTTATGATTTTTTAGAACCTCCCCCCCCCACACACACACATCCGATATATTCGTGTAAAATTGTATTTATTGTTTACCAACAGTTTCGCGTGTCTTACCGCACGTTTGCAGAAATTGTCGCCATATATACATTTTAAACTTTTTATAGAATTTTTAAAATATCACTCGGCGGGGTCAGTATCATAAACACATAGGTAATACGTGGGGGGGGTTGTTTTGTAAAAAAGTGTGTAAATAAATTTAATTTTAACCTGAATTTTTGATAAGTTATCAATAAAAATATAAGTGACGTTTTAACTATAGATGAATATAGTTTATACTTTTTATAGGAGCTTTGTCCGGACGTGAATTTATTCGATTTGTCGATTTGTTAAACTATATAAATATTCGTTTTGATTCCGTCGTCGTCGTCGGTACCGAAACACGTACGTGTACATGGGTAATCGAACACAGCGAATGCGTTCGATTGTGAAACAATAAATTCGTTTTTTTTTTTTTTTTTTTTTTTAAACCAATAACGTATTCTGGCTTATGGAAACCCAATAAGGCGGCGTACACGCGTGCTGTGCACACCGCGCGCAGAGATTCGGTCGATAACACGGCGCGTATATTCTTGGAAACCGTATTTTTTTTTTTTTTGTTTTTTTGTTTTTTATCTTAAAGAATCCGTGACCTCGAACCGCCCGATATTTTTCATGATTTTACTTTTTTTATTCCTCTTTTCCTCCCCGACCACTCACTCCCTCCCCTTCGGCGGCGCAGCCATTTCTCCAATATTTATATTAAATCGAAACGTATATACACCGTGTAATGGTACATTTCGATATATACCGAGCGCAGAGTTAATCGCACCAACAATATATATATATATATATATATATATTTATATTATTATTGTTTATAACGAACGATAATATTTACACTGGTAACGACGTTTCCCGTTTTATTTTCACGAAATCCAAATACCTACAAGGAGTATTAAAAACGGATGCCCAAACGGATACTTACGTTCAAATAAAAAAAAAGTCGAATAAAAATTTTCAAAAACAAAAAAAAAACCCAGGAAACTGTATTTTACCACACACACAAAAACAAAAAAAAAAAAATAATAAATTCACATACGATCGGAATGACTGGGCGCATTATTATTATTGATCGTTTTGATTTTGTCGAAACACTGTCGTGCGGATGCTTAACGAAACGTGTTAAATCGATATAAATTACATTAGACCGACGATTTTACGGGCAAATTACGTTGAAATTATTATTTGTATTTATTAAACGACCGCTGAATTTTTACCAAAATATCAATCAATCTGGCTAACCAAACCACGTTTTCGACCATACCGGTAGTTTATTAGGCTATGCACCGCGCGCGTAATTGCAAAACCCATACGCTAAACAAATAAATGAGCTTAAAAATTACGCAGATTGACCCAAGTCTGTAAAAACGAAAAGCACGAAAAGACTTGTTTTGCTAACAATCGCCCGGGGCCAAACTCGCGGTATTTGCCGCACTCATCCGGAAAAATCTCTGGGGTACAAAGGTAAAAAATATACACCGGGATCGAAAACGTTAGCACAACCGTGCGATTTACGATTGAATCGAATTTTCCGGCGGAAATCGTGTTCACGGACGCAGAAAACAGCAACACGTATGTGATAAAAAAAAAAAATAGTGAAACCAAACTTCGTTTAGAATATATTTTTGAAACAAATTCCAAATTAAACGCGTCCCGCCATTTTCCGAACCATTTTTGTGTCGCCACTCACAGTTTGGAAGCCTCTGCTGTAAGGTAAAAATATTTGAGATTACATATGAAAATAAAAAAAAAAAAAACCCCTTTCTGCGGCAAACACTAAAACAGAATAATAAATACAATATAATATAATATAGATAAAAAAAATATCATATTGCCGTTTGGACAAGCAACTCGGTGTTAAATTTGCATACCATTATTAAAACGTAACGGCATTTTGAACAGACGATTTTCCACCGACGAATAGAAAATATTATATTATTATACTTTTGCGGAGTGAATTTTTTTTTTTGTTGAAATTTTTTACAAAAAAAAAAAAAAATGAGAATCGTTTATATTTACCTAGGTGCAGTACGGACGTACTGAATATCGGAATTAAAAATAGAGAAACGAAAAATTGTGACGAATTATTGATAAAAGTATAAGTTTAGGAGGCGCTCGGGGATACCATTGGCAAGTCTAAATTTTGTAATTTTCGGCGTTCGAAAACGATCGAATTCAAATCGGAATAAAAAAAAAAATCTATAAAAATAACGCGATTATTTGTATTCGTAACAGAATATTTGATAAATATTTTGCGTAGACTCCGCCGACAGGACGATAAATTATTGTACAAATAGAATAAGTAAATTATAAATTATAGAACGAATTAAAATCGCGTTACTAACCGCGCGCAAAACGCTTGAAATATAATTTCGCGAAACGTTCAAAATGTCCACAGGCGCGTAAAACCGTGGACGGTTTAGCCGTAAAAAACACCGTGTAGATTCGTTGGATTCGCGTTGAAAACCGCCCGGGTCCGGGACCCGGCTGTGTTCGACGCGCTGCGGTTTGCCGGCGGGCGGCAAGGGCAACGGGAAAACGGACCGCCGCGCGGCGCCGCGCCCGCAGGCAACCAAACGCACGCGCCGCGCGTTTAATAACCACCACCGCCGCCGCCGACTACTAATCTATAAATAATATAATAATATAAATCCGCGCGCAAAACCACCGTCGATTTATCTGTTCCGGAATAATTATTACCGGAGTGCCTGCATTACAATATTATTATGCTGTACCGCGGACGCAGGCCAACACGACTGGTCTCGACTAAAACTTTACGTGGATTTATATATATATATATATACGTATAATGGTCACGGGCGTGACGCGGTGTGGGTATCGTATACATATTTATATCGGCGAGTTTTGCACCGGCGTGTGTCGTCGTAAATTCGTTCGTTTAGTCGTTTACGGCGAGGCGTAGTGAGCGAGAGAGAGCCGATAACAACACACACGCACGCCGCACCTCTCTTTTGTATATACCCGACGTAAATAAAACGAAAATTACTTTTTTTTCCCCCCTTTAAATATGCGCGAACGGCGGACGGCCGCCGGAGGTGCGACAATTATCGATTATTTCTCGGCCAGACGTGTGCCGGGAATATTATTGCGCAACGCTGTACCGGTGGCGGAATCGGTTGTCGCGGACGACCGGACAAAAGCCGGGGATCCCGGTGGCGTTTCGGCGCGGAAAACCGGAGGGTTCGGCATGTGCCGATGCCGGTAAAAACGATAACCGGGCGAAACGGGAAATAGAACGCGATTCGTAATATTTTTCCGTGTACGTAAAAAACATACCGATTTCGACGACGGCCAACGGCCACCGCAGCTCGTTACGTCCCGCGTCCGTATCGTGTATCGAAGTAACGATACGAATAAATATATATAATTTTTTTCCTTTGTTTTTCTCGTTGCGCGAACCGTGTCGAAACGATCGTTAAAACGATTATTGTTGTTGTATTACGGGGAAAAAAAAAAAAAAAAAAAACCGTCGGCCGTATCGGTGCGATATAAGTCACTGCAGCAGCAGACGAAACAAACCGTAAAAAAAAAAAAAAAACCACACACACACACACACATTTAAACGTACTATATATACGCGCGGATAAAAAGAATCGGGTATAAAAAACAAGAGGCGAATCGTCGTAAAACTTATTCGCGCTTAATGCACGAATAATACGTTTTTAGATGCCCGCCACTAATAATGCTCCTTAGACCTTTTTTTTTTTTTTTTTTATATAATATTTCGTCGTCGTCGTCGTCGTCGTTGTTTTGGACGCGATGAAAAAAAAAAAAAAAACATTTCACGTAAAAAATAATGGGAATATTACCCCGTTGCGGTTTTGCCAACGGTTTTCGTTGATAATAATTGTAAAAAGTATCTAATAATTCGAGAAGAAAGTGTTTTTTTTTTTATATTTTTTTTGCGCGCGCGCGCGCGAAAACTTCGGAATTAACTACACAATTATTATTTTTTTTATATACAGTGTACGGCTATACAAACGGATAAAATAATACCGTCGTCGTGACGTTTTTATTAGGTACTGTGCGTTAATAAAAAAAAAAAAAAAAAAAAAAAAAATATAATAATAATAAAAAACACGTCCCGGAATACCTATATTTATACCATAATATGTTCGTACGTGCAAAAATAAAATAATATTAATATATTCGTCTTGTAATAACGGAAACCGAACAGAACCGAGATATTTCGCACCGCGGGCGGGGCCCCGTTGTTTTATCCGGCCGAATCGCAAACGTAAAACGATTCTGAGCGAAAGTCGGTTGAACGTGTTTGGCGCCGTTGGATGAAAAACAGAGTTTTCGTCCGTTTTCCAGACGACCGACGGCCGTAAGCTACGAACGAGTTACGACGGGGACTCGGGACGACGACCGTAATTTTTGTGATAATTCCCTTATCGTTCTTCGTCTAAACATACACGGAACGTAGCGAGCCCCTCGGTACTCGTCATCAATATTCAAAATCACTTGCCCGGCATAAACTATCTATTTAGAATTGTACAACGTAAAATGCTTGCTCTACAACGTGTTACTACAAATTACATAATGTGTGTACGATCTTATCGCGGACTCGATTTAAAATCGCCAAAATACGTATACGTAAAACGAATTTCGATATATTTTGCACCGCTGCACGATCGATCGATAAACATGCATATTTTTAGGGGTTTGTATAGGCAACGTGCAGTCGCGAATCGTGCGTTTCGTGCAGTGTCTCCTAGTGTATATTGCAGCTGCAATGCTATACATCTAATATCAAATTATCGTTTTAAATATACGATTTGTTTTGTTTTTCTACCTGTAGTTCCAAGCCCCAGTTCTTCTCGTGTTGTTGTTTTCCCTAAATATACTTACGGCCGCTCCTCACTTACTTATATTCGCGACGGCGGCATCAGACACGACGGGCGCACGTAACATTCTAGAGTTCAAAACGTAAAACGCACACGCACTTACCCCCGGTCACCTGTAAAAACAAAACGAAAAAAAAGAAAATTAATGCATTAACGTAGGTCAGTATATTTGGTACGCCCTGATGGGAAGACGCGGTCAAGAAAAAACGTGGAAGAACTAGGGGCGGGTTCAGATCGGAAGGCGCGACTGTCGGATCGAGATGGACGGAGACTTGAATGTACGACGGACTACAGGACCCGTTTTGTATCCCGAAGAAGGGGGAAAAAAATTATATTTCAACGTCGATTCAATAATATAACTTATACTAAACAAACGAACACGTACGAATAAAATTGAATACGATTGAAAACCATAATGCGACGGATATCGGTCTTCGTGTACGGCGAAACAGCTGGGTGATTGTACAAGGGATAAAGTCAATGCCCAACATCGCTTGCAATACGATATTATCAGCTGATTTTAGTATCAGTTTGTAGCTTGAAGTCTAACGGACATGTCGGTTTCCAGTATTAGTGGTTTCAGTAAAGTACAGGGTGCGGCAGAGCCGACTGACGAGATTTGATGGGCTAGAAATAACGAACAGTAACACTTAGAAAAAAGGTTTTTTTTTTTTATATAAAACAGTATTCAATCCCATTTTTAAAAATTATTTTTTGAAAATTATATCTCCAAAATGGCGGCCGTCAGCATCGATACACTGTTGTAAACGATCTCTGAAGCTCTCATATGATTTTCGGCACATTTCGACTGGTATGGCCTCGACTTCCACGTGGAGTGGTCTTTCACGGAGCTTCCGTGGGTTATTTGTAGCCCAGTATCGAAAATTTTGTTTATTTACAGTTCCAGAAAGATGAAAAAGGGCCTCATAGCTACAGAAAAAAGTTGATATCGGAGGAATTTGCAGGAGAATTTCCTGACAAAGATTTGTACGGGTGCCGTAGTCAGTAGCATTTAACTCATGGACAAGCATTAATTTATAGGGATGGAATGATAAATCATCGTGAAGAATTCTCCTCGAAGAACGGTCTGAGCTTCCCAAAGCTACAGCGTGTTTCCGGGCTGAGCGTCTTGGTGACTGCTCAATTGACTCTCTAACCAACTGCACATTTTCGGGGGTTCTTACCGTTCTGGGTGCTCCGTGTGTCCAAGTCTACTTAGGGTACTTGCAGTTTCTTTCAAATGCCGTATCCACAATTCGATAGTGTTAGCAAAAGGAACAGATTCAGCCGAAGTGTATACGAAAAGTCCTTTGTGTAGCAATCGGAGAATGATTGTTTTCGTAATACGCACGCACGACGAAACCACGATGTACACCTGTCCAGACCATGATTACGAATAAAACCGGCATTACCGTACAATTCAAAATATACCTATTTATTAAGGCCTGCTCTTATCTTATCACAGGCTAATGACCTCATTAAACTCGTCAGTCGGCTCTGCCGCACCCTGTATAACGATGTGCTAGAGCGATTACAAAAGTGAAAACAATTGTTCGGCTCGTATTTCTGTTTTCGAGCAACGCGCATACATTAAAATCGAAACGATTCGTGGTAGAACAGTGCCTGAAATTCATGCCGCGTTAAATGAAGTGTTTGGAACGGATACTGTGGATCGTAGTACGGTGCAAAGATAGCATCAGCGATTCCTCGCTCTGGCCGACCCTCTACAGCCGTAGAGGACACACAAGACAACACGAACGCGGCGATAAACTCGGGATAATGGTCACTGACCGAGTTCAAATTGGCAGTAGTATGACCGGGGAATACTACAAAACATGCCCTTGCCAAATTATCGCGACCAGAAATCCGTAAACAGCGACCGGTAATATTGACAACGGACACGGTGTGTCCATATTGCACGATAATGCGCGGCCGCATATCAGAGCACCACCAGTTGTCGCTCTTTTGATGGCAACGCTTCGCCGGATTTATGTCCCCGGGACTTTGATTTATTTCCAAAAGTGAAGGTTCAACCACTTAGAGGAATCTGTTTTCCCGACTCAAATATACTAAATAAAGAAGCGAGCCAGAGGATCCGTGAGCTCAACACTGATGGCGTCCTATGCGGCATTCAAGCGCTGCCGAAACGATAGAAATCGCCTATAGACAAGCGGGGCTAACCATATCGTAGGTCTATAAATATTGTATTTTGTTTGAAATAAATACCGATTTATTCGGTGCATTACTTTTGGGACAATCCTCGTATTATTATTGTTTTTATTGAATTGATTTATGTTTCTGTGAGAACAGATGTTGGGCCAACGCTTAAAAGCCGTCATCCGACATATAAAAAACTACCAATTCGGTGTTTTGTCATTTCGACCAATTCTTTCATTGACCATACAGTCCACAATACCGCACAAACACACAGTGATGACAACACCGAGAAACGGCCATAGGTATACAGGGCGATTATTTTAACGGCGATTTTTTTCAATAATTGTATTTATATGTACGCCGTGCCAGGAAAATATCAAAAGATGAGCAACGAAAAAAAAAATTGCCATTACTTAATTTGTTTTATTAAAAACAAAAAAAGATTAAGTACTTTTTACGGACGAAAACTTAACAGTACGGATATTACGTTAGTTTTAAACAAATTGTAGACTGTTTTTTTTTTTTTTTTTGTTGATTATCAAATCGGTCGTAGCGTCCGGTGTACGGACACCTCTCGCATCTCTCGCAGGCACGTTTCTGTATATACGGCATTTTTTTTAAAAACTTTATTTTAAAACTGTTTTGAAATCTGTGTAATCCACCTACTTCTGTCTAGCCCGGAGGAGGAGGAGGAGGAGGAGGATTACTCGTAATAACGGTGACGGATCGTGATCGTATAATCGCGATTGTAGGGCGACGTATTACGAAATTGAATTTTTACCCACACGTGTTTTTTGAATTTTACCGATGTCTCAGATACGTTATAATCGTATCTGAGTGAACCGAATTGATATATATATATTTTTTTTTTTCTATAGTATACGACGGTCGGTCGGATCGACACGGACCGCAAAAACCGAGCGACAGACGGGTATTAATTTACGACCGTCCAATAAGGGACACGGACAAAAAACGATCGTGAAAAAAAATAATATAAAACAAATGGTTCCGCGTAGGTGTGCACCTAATTATAATAATATATATTATTTAAAATCGATAATCCCGACTGGCGGACCTTGTACACAATACAAAATCCACTTTCTTGTACGCAATACGATATTGTCTCAATGTACAGCAGTCGGATTCGCCGAGAGTTCGAAGAACGTTTTAATTTCGCGGTTTTTTTTTTATTTTTAAATTTTTCTTCTTCTTCTTCTTCTTCTCGGCTTTACAGCCGTGCCAGTGAGTAATTGAGTTATTTATTATTAACCGCAGTACCTTGCTATATTTGTGTACGGCGTACGCCAGGCGCGTCGGCCATCGCCGCGATTAGTCTGTTATTGCGGCCAGTGTGTTCGGGTGCAAATAACGTTGTCTTCGTCGTTTTATACGCGGCACGGCCCGTAGTAAATCACCGCCGGTCGTAAATCCGTTTAATACCTTATCGAAATCGGATAGAGTCGACCGACCGACCGATACGTTTTATTCGACACGTTCGCAATGCGCAAGTCGTTGCGGTACAACAGGACAAAATCGTATATTCACGGGGGAGTACGGGTAGAGCCCCCGGTCGGTTATGATTTTCCAGTTGCCCGGGCGGCACAGGTAATTTGTTAACCGTTTAACAGTTTTAGCATTGAAATAAAACGCGTTAAAGGAATCCGAGTGCCAATAACCGTAGCCGGGGACGGCAGACGGCCGCGGAATTGCGTTGCAATTACGGAGATTACCGGACGCGGTACGGCAATGTGTTTGCGGCAAATATCGAATTCTTTATGGACGAATGCGTATTATTGTGACGGCACGGCTCGTATAAACTCGACGGAATCGAGATATTTTTTTTTAAATTTTTTTTTAGCGAATAACTAGACCGCGAAACTCGTTTTGCGAAGTAGATCGCGCGAAACGTTCGCCAAATATGGTCCCGTCGTCTTTCCAACGCGATTACGGACGTTTCCTCGTCGAATCCGGCGACGTGTACAAAACCGATCGTATCGTATTATGCCCGTTGTTGTCAGTAATAATAACATTGTCGGTGGCGACGGGACGCGGGTTTACTATATAGATTTTTTTTTTTTTTTTAACGATCCCCAATTTAAAATCGTATTCCGGAATAATAAATGCGGCGCAAGTACAGGCAATACAATATTGTAGACCGTTTAAGCCAACTGATTTACGATACTCGTAACCCGGTATTAATATCGTATAATAATATCATATAATGTAACTATTTACCGTCGGAACCCAAACAAAATGTGTAAATCCCGCGTGCGCGCGATACGCTATACACGAATCCCGGTGCCTGTCCGTATATATACTCACGGGGCGCCGTTAAAACGAAAATTATATTGTTAACGCGCGGTAGAGTTTACGAGTTTATTGATTTATGGTGTTAAATAAAAAAAAAAAAAAAAAAAAAATAGTACGTACATGCGCGGGTACGTTCAAATCGTTTCGGCCACGTCTTCGGCACGGGGGCGATTCGAGATTACCGTATTCCGTAAATAATATGTTCCGAAATCTATTCGTGACGACATCTACGAGTCACACGTACACCCGGCGGGTTGTATAAACGGTTCTATTATAATTCGTTGCGTTCCGGAATCAAAAAAAAAAATCAAAAAAATTACTCGACCCAATAAAATGTATTTGATGACAGGTGGACGACGACAGGCCCGTTGTCATTATAACTGTAGTTATTCTGTAAAAAAAAAAACAAAAAAAAAAAACCTCGTTTTAATTCGGAGTTCGGGTTGAACACTATCGGCCCGATAGGTTTTGGCAAGATATACGACGAGGACAAAAACAACACGTTCGTTTTATGTGTTATATTTATAATCAATAAACCGCGGTAAATGAACATAAAAAAACTCCAAAATTTATACTGTTTACCTTTTATTTTATATGAACATAAAAAAAAAAAAAAAAAATATATATAATTTTTAGAGGGGAAATAAAAACAAAAACGAATAATAATATACCGTGCGCTCCGCCGAGTATACACGATCATGTTAAATATTGAATTTGTTTTGTCTATAACATAACGTCGTTGTGTTATTGTAATATATTATTATATTTTTTTATTTCGTATGGTTATTATTTTCGTTTCGTACGTGATGTCGTTCGCAAAGTCCTGCAAGCACAGTGTCCGGACGTCGAATCCGCTACTGCGTGCAGATACAAGTGTTATACCTCGTGAGTTTTACACGAGGATAAATTTTAAGGACTGGCGACAAGCACGGAATAGAAGGAAAAATGAAGAAAACAAAAAAAAACAAAAATGATACCACTCCAATAACGCGCGCAATGGTACTCGGGTGGCGGCTGGTGGAAATCGCCTCGCAGACTATTGATCCGAGGCCGAGGGGGACGAACGACGAGAGGGCGTCCGCGGCGAAATCGAACATCATCGCCAGCTTAGGTGTGTCGTTTTCGTCGGATTTTATCTTGCCACCGAAATATTATAAAAATACACAAAAAATAAATAATGCTATATTCCGTATGCTGGACTTGCCGCTGTCCAAAGTGGAAAGTTTCGAAAGTATAGAATACATATGTATAGGGTAATTTAATACATATCTGCACACAGCGATAAATCATTGTATACAAAATACCGTACCGAGCAAAGTTCGGTTAAACATATTTTGATAAATTTTAATTGAAAATTTTATTAATGTGTAACTAAAAAATAAATTTACAATTGTCCGCGATGAGTATTTTTTTTTTTTTTTAGGGCCAAGAAAGTTTTATCCACATGAAACAAGAAATAGCACGTGAAACGCCAGGAGTTTTACGATTTTCATGGAAATTTGAACTTAAAAAAATAATCGTGACCACAGGGATTTGCTAACCGAATTAAAACTAAAGTAACTAGAAAACTTCAAATGGCTAAAAAATACTAAAAAAAAAAAAAAAAACGCTAAAATATTAAGAACCATTTACGTCGTATATAAAAAAAAAGTGCCAATATAAATATGCAATAGGAATTTCCACAATTTGTTTTAAAGAAATCAAAAAAAAAAATTCAAAATTAACATTGCGTAGATGTTCTTTTTTTTCCCCATTATTGAGGAAAATCAACAAATTACCTTCTCAATGCACCAAGACAAAATTTGCTACCAGAAACCACTCTTGTAGTCCTGTGTGGACTGAGATTTCTGGTAGAGAAGTTATGTATTGACAGAATAAAAAGCACAAGTCATCGTAATACCAATAAATCTGTGCTTTACTCGCACAAAATCTATACATTATATAAAACATAACTGCGTTTAAAAGATTAAAAAAAAAAAAAAAAAATACAATTTAGATTACAGAAGTGCGGATCCAATTTGTGCATACAAATTCGTGAATTTAATTTTATAAAAAACACTCACACCCTCCCTCGTGTATCCTCATTGCCTATCGGTCGTTGTCGCGCTGTTCCCACTCTCGTAAATCAATATTTTCGATCGGGTTTCTTTCTTCTCTACCGAACCTCTTGAAACCACGTCACGATTTATTTTTTTTTTCCTAGTGTAATTATTATTGGTGCGCTTATTATTTATTTTAACGCGTGACTCTCATAAAGGAATTAAGAGCCTGGGAGTGTACCATAAATATACGAGCAGTTCTGTTTAATGTCATTCAATAACGTTTTTTTTTTTTTTTTAAGTTTTAAACATAATGTTTTTATATTACGTATGTATATACGCGTTGATTAGTATGTCCGTTACAAATAATTTTAATTATACATGTTAGATACTAATATCCGTAGTGTGTGTAATGTGTACCCTGTACAAGTGTACATACTTAATGGAGTACCTACTATTAAATACGATCCCGCTGTGCAGTCCGAGATAAAAAAAAACTTATCAACTATGTTAAATTTGGGTTGCACAACAATATTACAATGCAACGTGGAAAGATATTATATTGATGTTTCGAGAAAAAAAATATCCGTGTTCGTGAGCGTGCGTAATTCTTCTTGACAGTAGAGGCGAAGTTGTAGCTGTGGGTGGAGGGTCTAGGAGTCTGGATTCCCACAAAAATCTTTCCCCAGATACGGCCACGAGAGGAAACAATGATCTTTGAAATCAATCCTGGGGCGACGTGGATATATCAAATTGTATTATACAAGTATATATTTGATGTACACGCATGTGTTATATTACCCAAACGTAAAACTACCATCACGGTTTTCAATACGGTTTAGTCAATATTTTAATAAAAATAATAATGATTTTAATTGTTTGCGACAAAACAAATGAATGCTAAACACATAAATGCTTCTAAAAGTAATATGTTTCATTGGAGTGTTCCGTCATCCGTCTCACTTGACGGTTGGGTCGAATGTTTTAAAAATACAGTTGAAGTTCCTTTTCCATAATTTATAAATTTTAGGCGTTCTATAAAACCGTGGTAGAGTATATTGTGGATTCGTAGTCCTCGTTGAGCCCTATTTAAAGGTGCAAGAATAATAGCTCTAGGTTTAAACCTCATAGATGCTATGAAGTTTCACTTTGAAAAATTGTACCCCCCTTTTAATTCCTTTAGGGTGCGAGTATACTTATCGTTATAATATTGTACGATAAATTGTTTAATAAAAACAAATTCGGCTAAAAAAAAAAAAATTGTCGTACTCGTAAAATCAAATAAATATTACATACATTCGTGTAAAAACTAAAACGACTCTCGCATAGGTACGGGGTAATTTTTTTTTTCGTCATGACCCAGCGATCATCAACGCAGATTTCGAGTAAAAATGATTTTGGTTTTTTTTTTTATTATTATTTCACTCGTTATAGAAGCGTTTTACGATCTTATTCACAAATTGTCATCAAAGTATTTATCGACATTTGATTTTCAAATATAATTCGCCCCTTCGCGAACCAAATTCGAAAAGAGAATATATATTTTATTTTTTCAAATAGTTTGATACGCACAACACCGATTTTACGGATTTGCCATTTACGAGTTACAACAGTTTAGACCGAAGGAATGCACGGGAGGGCATTAAAAACAAACAATTTTTTTTTTTTATAAAAATTTATTCTTTAATACATGTATAGTTCGTCACCCGTAAGTATCTGAATTTGACCATTAGCTAAGGATTTTAGTTGTTGCTCGTGTCCCTCAGCTTCTTCGGTATTTAGATTATTCATTCATTTTTTAAAATCAACACATACATAAATTTTTTCTACATTATGTTATTGGACATGGTTTGTGTATTTTTGTAGAAGTTCTTTTGTCACTTTGATAGGTATTTTAGGAGGACTTAAAATTGCTTTAAAGCTCACAGTGGTAATTTGAGAAATCAAAAGTTATAATTTCTTATTGCTTGATTTAAATTCCGCTACCGTTTGTTTCTAGACTGCATTGTCATTTTATATTTGTGTCCAAATACAAGACATCAACTGTTATAATTCGCGGCGAGTTTGCACCGACGATCCACCACCACAGGTGTAATTCCAAGCGAGATTTATCGACGTCAACTACTGGTCTACTGGTAACAGATTTTCGTATAATCCTTAAAATTAGAACATTTTTAAGACATTTTAATAAATGACCGTAACTCGGTTATTGTTTGTTTCGGCTGTAATCAAGAAGGAACGCGTATGTAGTTTAATTACACGTCCCAATTGCTCCGGTCTATATTATTATAAACAATTTAACATCGAAATAAACCATAATATATACTCTTGTTTTACGTCGCAAAAGAGTCGAGGTAATGTTTAAACATAAAAATCGAAAACGTAACGTACGCATAAAATTCCTCAAAAAAAAAAAAAAACCTTACCTGAAAAAAAATAAAAACACCCTCTACAGTCGACGAGTTCGACAAACCCGCCGGGTCCGCGACGCATTGCGGCTGGGCGATGTCGATAATGGCGACTCCGGTAATGCGCATTCGGCCAATAATCCGAATTATATCGTCGTCGCCCTTTTGCGCGGTTCGGTCTCGAAAGTATATATAAATATATACGTACATACATTTTTCTCGCACGTCCAGAAACTTCATTATCGCGGTTTCCGGCGGGGTTCGAGTACCTACTATATATATATATATATATGTAAGTGTACTCGAGCCGTAATAATCATAAACGAAAATCGAGCTCTTACGCCCATCAACACGCCCGCCGCCGGCACTCTAAGGAGCAGTTTGGAATTTGCCGCGGCGCGACAACGGTCAACGGAGGGGTTGTAAAACCCGTCGTCGTCGGGGGCGCGCAAACGTTCAAATGAGCTTATCACTTTGCCGAATGTTTTTTACCGGGCGATTCGATTTTTTTTTTTTTTTTTTTTTTTTTTTGTACATCGTGTTTTGTTATTTTACTCTCTCACTCTCTCTCTCTCATAGGATATACACCGCGAAACGCGTTCTGCACACGCACAACGGCTATAGCGGGTACAGCTACGACGGCGACGCACACACATGTCGTTTGTTGGACGCGATCGAATCTCCAGACTACGGCGGCGTACAAATAATAAATACGCCTGCCTCGTTTCGCGTAGGGTTTTTATCTGTGAAAACCGCATAACCGCATACCTCCGCGTGCGCAATACTATAGATTTATCGCGTTTATCGGCGACAGAAACATTTCAACGCGGGTTTTCGACCGTTTCGGCCGGGGCTCGAGTGTGGGCACAGGCGCGATTATTACATTTCGTACGTTTATCAATTATCCGCTTCCGACACTAAGCCAGCACCAAGAACGATTACTGTTATCGCTCTGGGTTTCACTACGCCTATCGATTTTAAACTAATAATTCGGTATGGGATTCGTGCGCATAACGCGTATAAAATATTCATGCGTTGTATATGCTGGACTTGCCGCTGTCCAAAGTGGAAAGTTTCGAAAGTATAGAATACATATGTATAGGGTAATTTAATACATACCTGCGCACAGCGATAAATCATTGTATACAAAATGCCGTTCCGAGCAAAGTTCGGTTAAACATATTTTGATAAATTTTAATTGAAAATTGTATTAATGTGTAACTAAAAAATAAATTTACAACTGTCCGTGATGAGTATTTTTTTTTTTTTTTTTAGGGCCAAGATAGTTTTATTCACATAAAACAAGAAATAGCACGTGAAACGCCAGGAGTTTTACGATTTTCATGGAAATTTGAACTTAAAAAAATAATCGTGACCACAGGGATTAGCTAACCGAATTAAAACTAAAATAACTAGAAAACTTCAAATGGCTAAAAAATACTAAAAAAAAAAAACTCTAAAATATTAAGAACCATTTACGTTGTCTATAAAAAAAAAAAAGTGCCAATATAAGTATGCAATGGGAATTTCCACAATTTGTTTTTAACGGAATCAAAATTAACACAAACCGTTATTGCGTAGATGTTCTTTTTTTCCCCCATTATTAAGAAAAATCAACAAATTACCTTTTCAATGTACCAAGACAAAATTTGCTACCAGAAACCACTCTTGTAGTCCTATGTGGACTGAGATTTCTGGTAGAGAAGTTATGTATTGACAGAATAAAAAAACACAAATCATCGTAAAACCAATAAATCTGTGCTTTATTCGCACAAAATCTATACATTATATAAAACATAACTGCGTTTAAAAGATTAAAAAAAAAAAAAAAAATACAATTTAGATTACAGAAGTGCGGATCCAATTTGTGCATACAATTGGAAAATTCGTGAATTTAATTTTATAAAAAATACTCACACCCTCCCTCGTGTATCCTCAATGCTCATCGGTCGTCGTCGCGCTGTTCCCACTCTCGTAAATCAATATTTTCGATCGGCTTTCCATCTTCGACACTAAATATATTACGAAATACTTTCTTTCTATACACGCTGGAGCCAGCACCAAGAACGATTACTATTATCACTCTGGGTCACACTACGTTTATCAATTTTAAACTAATATATCTGTATGGGATTCGTGTGCATAACGTGTATAAAATATTCATGCATTGTGTATATGCGTTTCTAAATTTACTAAATATAATTCGTACGAGCCGTTGTACTATTGTCGTACGGGTATTTCAGCAATTGCATTGCACGCCATCTATGTGACACGCATATTTCAATTTATGCTCGAATAATAGTACACGGTTAGAAATGTTTTGATATTTCTCATAATTTCCTTAACAAACGATACGAGTTCGTGCGATTTCGTTTTACGAGCAGATGGAATTATTCGAGAATCACTTTTTACTTTTCTTTTTTAACGTTATTATTTTCCAGTAGAAGTGATCCAAGTCGTCTAATACGCCCATAAGTATTGGAGGCGTTTTTTTCTTTTTTTCTTTTTCCAACACCGACGAGTCGAATAATACGGTGGATAATGTGGTTATTCTGTAATATATTTCGGAAGTTAATATTTGAATAATTGCAATTTTCATCGATATTTGTATAATATCATAGGAGTGTGAATGTTTTACTATTTTTTATTTTGCCGTTAATTTTTTTTTAAAAAAAAATGTGTTGTTTTTTTTCCGGATTTTATTTATTATATACAATTTACTGTATTTATATTATTCAACCCAAATCCGCCGATGCCCGCCGCCTGCATTTTTCTTTCGTGACCCGTGACGTTTACAAACGATAAAACATTTATTTTATTAAAAATTATTATTCAAATTTATAAATTTGCGTCTTACACATAAATAAAGTACGTGTATCTACACAATAAAGCTTTTAAGAATATTAGCATGGAAATCAGTGTTTTAAACTTTGATACGGGACTTTGTGTGACACTAAGACACGCCGTAAAATAATAATACGCATATTTATGATCAGCGTTCGGTACCCACAGTATACACATTTACTCGTCGATTAACGGACGATAATCGAAATAAATTATAATAAATTAATAGACATTCAGGGGAAAAAAAAAAAAAAAAAACTAATTAATAGAGAGGAGTAACTTCGCGTCAGTTTATCGTTTTTTTTTTTTTTTTTTCTCTACCTATCCGGCCTATCTACTTAGCTGTGAGTGTTTGTTTTATGACGAGACGTCTGATGTGTTTATACATAATTTTTTATGGCGATTTCAATACAACGATCAAATGATATGATAAGATTAAAATTCGTATACAGACAAAATACCACGTGGGCGGGTCGTAGCGTTTAAATTTATTTATTTGTTTTTTTTTTTTTGTCTATTTTATTATTATTCAGTTATTCTTACGGTTTAACGTGATAATTTAACATGTACGTATATTTGACCATACGTGTAAGCAAATGCGTGGAGTCTATACGTATAGGTTTATTGCATGTCAAATACCTCGCGAATTCGACGACACTCTTCTGTAAACGCCAAAATGATTGCAAACCGAAGGTTTCCGTTTTCGAAAATCGCACGTACTTACGGAATCGGAAAGAACGATTTACGAACAAGTACGATAAATCAGCGACGAACATATCGTAATAGAAAACAAAAAAAAAAAAAAAAAAATTTTTATTGAACGAACCGCATCGAAATCGGGATATACATACGACAGTTTTATTCAATTTCACAAACGACTCTTCTTCATCTAGCGTGGCTTTGGCCTTTCAGATCTCGTCGCCAGGCATATTATAGCTGCTTTCAGTTGGCGTGCCCGGGAATTATCAACGGGACACCTGAATAATAATCACGAGTAAACCGTGTAAAATTCGTCTTCTATTCTATGCCGACAGTGTGAATTTTATAACCGGATGCCAAAATGCCAATTTTTATTCGACAAATCAAATCTGTTTAACTTGTCTGAAATATTATATACATTTCACGATTATATTACTAAATAAACGATCATAAATATTGCAATTTTAAGCCAATGTGTGGCGGGGAGGGGATAATTCCCCACACGATATACATTCGCGTGGAATCGAATAAATTTGTATTATTTTATATAAATTCTTGTTATTTGACACGGTTAATTCCTCTCGACATATTTTTTATAATTGCATATAAGCAGAGTATCTAACGTAGGTACTTTGCAATATTCCGTTATAAATAATGGTATCATTAAAATTGTTCGTTTTTTACTTTAACAATCATTTTTTAATAAAAAAAGAATCTATGTGCGGGGCGTCTCATAACGGTTTGTAATTTATAACCCCGGGCCACTTTAAGTTACTATAAATCCTCTAAAATATATTTTAGATTGGTAGGCATTTTTCACTTATAAACTCCGCTAGATTAAATGATATTAACAGCAATTGAAATACGATCAGTAAAAAAACAATATCGTGCACGCATTTATAATAATAGCCATTGATTGTAAATACTTACTTTACATAGTACAGGTGGCAAACACAGTAAGGAACGGATAACAATTCTTTTAGGATCAAATATGTCAGGTTCCGAAAAAATTAAACCACTTATAATCGGGAAATCAAATAAACAGCCAAAAAACCAAAAATGAATAACAAATTATTTTTCTACTGTATCTCATAAATAATACATATTTAGTTTTTGTATAGCATTTATGTATAAACATAAATGTATTATATTTGTCATAACGTTATTATCGTAAAATTTTAAAATTATATTTCATTACATAGGTAACTCGAAGTATTTATTTTATTTTTGATAAATTCGAGTTAGGTATCTCGAATAATACATATCTCGAGGTGAATTTTTATCCCCCTTCAACTTCGAGTTATCACGACTCGACTGTAACTATTTATAATCCATATAACAACTACTATATATATATTTAAAATAGTCTACACAGGACCGTGCATTATTTTTTTTTGTCTAATGCAAGCGGTGATCTAACGAAATAAATATTTTTTATTATTTATTATTATTATTATATATATATATATACATATAAATCTATTCGAAAAGACGAACGCGACGAACCGTAGTGCACGTTACTTACATGTTTAGACAGCTTTCGTATTTAAATAATATTAATCGTGCATTTTCTAACGTTTAAGGTGCCTACGGTACGAGGGTTTTTTTTTTTTTTTTAAATAAATGTTAAATTTACATACATGTAAATTGCAAGGCAAGGCCATCGAATTTTAATAAATATAACACATCCGTACTACTCTATAATACGTTATATCACATATTTTGAGATTTTTAATCGTTTATACGTAAATATACAATTTTTTTTTTTTTTTTTATTAAATATTTTGTAATCATACAATCCCCGCCGATAAAAATATACGTAATATGATGACTGCACCGCGAAATAATAGCCCGGGATCCCGAAGTCGGTCGTTATTATAATTTTTATTTTATACACTGATCGTAGGTATACGTACAATAACATAACGGACGTATAATAAAATAAAAATACGCATAAATTTTCATTCTAATTTCAAAAAAAAAAACACAAAACAACAAACAAACACATACTACTACTGCACGTTACATAAAATAATTGAACACGCGAGAAACCGCGGCGGCTGCGACGGCGTGTTATACGTGACGTAGAGAAAAATAAAAATCATAGACACTCGTCTATATTGTATTACAAAAGAGCTGCTCGCCGAAACCCGATTTTCTTTCTGTATTATTCACACCCGAATTTAATTATATTTTTTTGTATTTTTTTTTTTTACCAAAACTCGTTTGCGCGCGTTCGATATAATATTATATTTGTTTCGAGCGTATTCGCTGCCGTTGAACCTCTGCGGGATACCTACGTTTTTCAAAAAGTAAAAAAAAAAAAAAATTATCCCCACAACGACGTATCGTATAGTTTATTATTATTATTATTATTATTATTATTTTATTGCACGTGGTTATTGGCTCGCAGGATTTTACTACGGCGCTTGTACATTCGATATCTAACGATATTATTACTGTCGATTAATAATATTTCCAAACGTATCGGTAGCGGGTCAAGGGTGGATCATTAGAAACCTTTTACCGGTGAGAGGGCTGACCGGATTTACTGGATTAACGACTATAGTGGAAAATAATTAAATATCTAGTATTGCTAATCGAAACCAATATTAAAAATACCTATGGTATAGTTTTCAGACGGTTTTATAAAGATGGTTTTTTTTTGGGGGGGGAAGTGGGATTTGGGTACAGACCGATTCGGTTGTCTTTAAGTTTTTCGTGTTTATGATAATTGATATCCTTAGGAAAAATCACCGTCGTTTTGATAAAATAATAAAAAAAAAATTTGTCTAACTTATAATTTTGTTAAAAATTCGAACAAAATGCAATAACTAGGATAGGTTTTTTTTAATTTTTTTTTTTTAGAATAATTATTACAACAATATACTTATTTAACGACCATAACGTGACTAAACTATGTTCTGTCGTAATTCGAATATATATATATATATACAAATATTGGACGTTTTTTAATTCGAATTTTTCATTTTATTTTTTTCTCTCTCGATAATTCAAAGACTAAAAACTATTATAAATCATATTTTCAGCACTGTACTCTGAATTGCGAATTATTGAGAGTCTATTTACGTACCGTAAGGACGTCAGAAATATTTTCCCGTACAAATCGTAAATCGTTTTTAACTCGTTCAAACTACCTATTTTAGTCATTTACGAAAAAAAAAAAAAAAAGAAAAGAAAATTGTCAAACGGATCGTAAAGCGTATAATACTATTTATGCATGCTAATACGCTATAACGTTCATTAAACTAGTCGACATTAGTGGTGGACCTAACCCGTGACGGCGTGGACACGGTTGGTAAATGACGACGAGGGTCCTATTAATATACGTAGATGAATAATATTAAAATATTGCGCGCACGATAATTTTTTGTTATTATTATTATTTTTTTTCCTAAATAAAACCTACGGTTAAACGTCGTAATGTTAATGTATATTATTTCTTTGCGGCGACGATATTGCGGTGCGATTTCGCGGGGAGGGAAATAAATCTAAAACTATATAGGCCCCATAATATAGTGCAGCGACATCTGTACGCCGGCCGGAGGAAACTCGCGGTCGACCGGGACGACGGCTAAACGCCACAAACCTCGACGCCGGGGCGCCGGGGCGGTCCGCGCGGGTAAAACGGCGGAACGCGGGAGCGACCGGCTTTCCCGGGAGGATTTCCCGGGAGGATTTCCCGGGTACGGGTGTGCGCGTGTGAATACGGCGATTTACGGGCAGGTCGGTAAAAACGGCGGTAATTTTTTGCCGGAAAATTGTCGCCCCCTTATTCGATTTCACCCGGCGCTTCTTCTTCCGGTCGGCCGGCGCACGGCAGTGTCGCGCCCTCTCTCTGTACACGACCGGAAACGACGTACGCCGCGCTCTTCGCGTGTAGCGCCGCCGAACGGTTAACGGTGGCGGACGGACGACAATATTGTTTTTTTTTTTTTTTTTGTAATATTATAAAGAAGGAGAATAAAATTTCGTCTAGGGATGCTAGACATTATTTTTCCGGTCGCGTAGTTGGAAAATTCGGCAAACGCCCGATTAAGTATACCGAATAATTGCGTTACGGACGTTCGTTATATATTTTTTTTAAACGTGTCCATAAAAAAAAAAAAAAAAGTCACGTAACCACGTCGCCGGTGTGTGTACGGTGCTGAATTTATGACCGATAGGGGAATGCCCCCCCTCCACGAGAAAAATTCTCTAGGGGCTAGCAACCCTTGCTGATAAAATTTACAGGTTTTAAGTTAATAAAGCCTATAAGTTTTACGTTGAATTTCGAAGCAAAACTTGAAACAATCGGATAGAGGAGAATTGTCGACGGTGTAATGAATACGGACATAAATGATTTATGGCCCTCGCCTTGAATGGGTTTTCTAAATTTTCTCCGATTTCGTAAAAACTAAATGTCATTTGCTTACGACGGTCATCTTGATGATACGACCGTGGTTACGTTATTTTGGGAAAGTAAAATTACACGCCTCACCAAAGTGCTGGTATTTACATTAATCCTATTTTAAAAAAAAAAAACGAAAATATTTTTGAATTCATAAACAAGTTCACTTGTCATCGGCCAGCGCCCTTTTCCAATTTTATCAAATTATTTACGAGTATAAAACTTTAGAAATGTTTTAATGTGGTGCGAAGTGTATCGGTCTTTTTTTTTTTTTTAGGCACTCGAATTGCCTACACGATACTCCTTATTAATATAATAAATGGATTCGATCGTAAATAACATATTATTTTTAACGGCGTCCAAATCGACGACGGTCCGTTAAAAGCTTATAAAAAATAACATTATATTATTTTGCATGCTTATATTCTATTAAACGTTTTTTTTTTTTTTTTTTCATTGACTATTCTTGTATATACGTTTGTTACGACTGACGGCAACACATTTTTCGGATTTAAAATTATAGTGTTATTATTAGGGTTAGGATATTTATGATTATAAAAGTACTAAAAAATTAATGCGAATATGCTCAATAAATACCAAAATACGCTATTAAAAAAAAAAAAAAAAAATATGACATTTAAAAATGTCATTATTAAATAAAAAAATGTAATTTAAATATTAATATAAAATGTCTATTATTTGTGATAAATATTTGCTTTATCTTTGAGTCTCCTCGCGTTGTAACGGCCCTAAATGTTCTGCACTCGCAATATATGTTGTTGTGAAGAACATTATTATTTTTTTTTTTCAGATGCAATTTTCACTCCACACACTTTACACGCAATAGCGCTAAATCATCTGTTGAAAATGCATCCTTCTTCCCGAACTCAAGAACAAATTTACGTAGTCGTACGGCAACGGGACTTTGGACGTTTTTAGTGAGAACAAAACATGTTTCGATACTTAAACAATACACACTGCAGTCCACCCGTGGCACACCCATGCGCTAACTAAAGATTTTATGGCCACCATGTCCGATCGATATCGTTATCTCTCAATCACGAATATCAGTCGTAAACAATATTAATATACGTATAGGTTGTAAAGACAAGATTATTATATTTGAAATTAACAATGGCCACCTATGGGTTTAAATAATGCATAAATACCAGTTTACTATTACCAGTATATTTATTGTTTTCTGTCATCAAAATATGCATTTATTTACAGTTTTTTTTTTTCTCCAAAATATGCAAAACACAATTTAATGCATCTGCTTCTATGTTATACGAAACGATTTTATAACTTGGTCTGCTATGTGCACGACCAAAAGAAAAAATGAAAAAAAAAAGTCATAAACATCCTAACCTTAGGTATTATTATTAAAAAAAAATAAAATTGTTTTCGAGATTAATACATAGCCTGGATTATTATGTAGGATGTGTGTATTTACGACCGGTTTCGATTTAAAAAATCATCATGGGGTAATAGAACAACAATATATTTTTTTTTTTTCATTTATTTTATTGTTATTAGATATAATACGATTTATATTCGACATATTTTTGACAATAGAATTAATTTGTCGGGGTTTCATATAGATGGGTTATTGTAGTTTTTTTTTTTTTCGTTATAGAAAATACTTGTTATTATACATATAAATTACTGCAATTTTTTTTTTTTTTTTTAGATAAAATATATAATAGATTATTCTTTATTTCGAGTTCAACATTTATTGGCAATTGAGAAACATTTTTGATTATGTTTAACACTAAAACGGTTTTTGACCAATTGTCTTTCAAAACAATTATTTATCCCGTGGGCGTCCGCAGAGATTTTACCGAATCCTGTTTCGCCGAATCCCACTAAAACATACTTGTGTCCACCATAACTAAATGTCGGTAGGCGGCCACTGTTATAGGTGTGTAGTTGGGATTTGGAAAGTAGGATATATTAGGTAATTTATTTTATATGTAACGATAAATCATAGCGAGTAATAACATAATAATATGGATTATATGATGTGAAAAATATGATCGATAAGTCATTGCGTAGAATAATCGAAAAAAAAAAAAAAAAAAAAACCGATTGTGTAACCAATGTAGTACTTAAGCAATAGGGAATTTTTCCCGTGATGCCGATTGCCTCCAAATGGAGGGGAAATCCCCTCCGTCATTCCGGTGCCCCAGGTTATAATTTTTTTTTTTTTTTTTAATATCGTATGATTTATATTATTGTATAAAAAAAAAAACAACTATTAACACCACACAAAGGTCAATGCACAAATTAATATATAATATATACGCACAAGTTGTTATTGAAATAGAATTCGAATAAATATTTATGTTGAAACCGATATATTATAATATATTTTTAATTCCAAGCGTAAGCAACCGCAGTAAATTGTTTAAAAGGCCACAATGATGTAATAGGTGTTATTGATAATTCGACGAGTAAATCAAAAATAATTCGCATAATAATAAATATTGATTGAATAATAATTATTATTTAACATTATTAGATATTATTGAATGACGAATATAATTAACTGTTTAAAACGAAATACATTTGTTGATTAGAGCGAATATATACTTATTATAGAACTCTATGCAACGTAAAATCTCAATGAATCATTTGATATAAAAGCGTCAACGCACAAACGGTTTTTCTACGGTCATAAGATAAAACTACACAAATATATTATGCTTAATAGGTAACTGACTATCACTGAGCAAATTTTGATATATCTATAAAAAAAAAAAAAAAAAAAGTACCTATATAATAAATTGGTTTTGTACAATAATAATATTGTGTCCAATTACAAACCCACATCCAAAAAAACGAACTAGCTCAATTCGTCCAAGACACGACGACGCCCTCAACCGTGAAATGCTTGTGCTTATCCCAACCCCTATCATCATGTTGGGAATTGGGATACTCGGGAACGAAAAAGCATGAAACAAAGTATCTCAGGCAACATGACAGAGCAATTATGGGAATAATGTATACATCTGTCTTACAAGCCCAGAAATGTAAGGCGCAAAGTAATAAAGGCAGACTTCACATAGTTGGGTCATTGTTGTATGTGAAAAGTTGAGAAGAGTTATTTAGTTTACACAAGGCGCAACGATTAATTATTGCGAACGAAATACGAGTTCGGTTAAAACACTTTTTGATAATTTAAAATTGAAAATGTATTAATCTAATTAAATCAAACAAAAAAAAAAAAAATTCATTTAAATTGTTTGCTTGTTTGTGGAATTTTAACCGAAATTTGAACTTGAAACGCAGATACAAATATATGATATATAACGTCAAATAGCTATAAACTACTCGAAAACCGCTACAATATTTTGATAATCATATGGCGACTAAAAAATGTCAATATGTTAGGTGTTCGGTGAAAGTCGCACATGTCTCTAGGATTATGTTTAACCGAATCACAACAAAACAACAAAATCGACAATGACAGAAACGGTTATCGCGTAAATATTTCCATTTACCCGAAGTGTTTCCCGGGTTGTTCGCCATTGTTAATCGCGAGGAAAATCAAAATACAATAAACAGTGATCTATGAACCGACATCAACGACCAAACGCAATTTGTTACCAGAAACCATACCTGAAGTTGATGGCCGGAGCGAGATTTCTGGTCGAGACAGAGGGAATACATTTGTTTTTTGTTTTTTTTTCGAAAAAAAACACATTAAAACCGGTACGTCGCCTACGACGCTAAAATACAGATACGAACTGTGAAAAAAACCGCGTGTATTTTAATGCTATTCCGTTCTCGTAGGTATTTAAATATACAACAACAAAAAAAAAAAAAAAAATTGTATACGGCTAAATGGCGAATAATAAACTTTATTTTCTTTATTTATTATTTTTATTTTAATTATAAATCGAAGTTTTAATTAAATGACTTATATAGTAATAAATAGTACGATATAGAATAATAATAATAATAATAATAAAAAATATAAAAAAAAAAAAAAGTTTATAAAACCGGTATAACGTATCAATTATCTCGCGTTCCGAGTGTGAAAATACATAGTATTTTATTACTGCAGCACGATAATAAAAACGATATATTATTTTATTGCCACACATCGCACCATCCTCGCCGTCGTATTATTATTATTATTATCATACTACGATAATAATAATATTAAGTATTGGGTGCACGTGTCGCACAAACCGAAAACGAATAATATAATCTATACGGTTACCAACCGAACTATTATTATTATTATTATTGTTATACTCGGACTCGGGCCTATAACGTTTTTTTTTTTTTTTTTTGGACGTCCGAGGTCGTTTATTATTCTACGTACGTCTATACAAATATAATATACATAAATCGAAAAACGATAAATTCCAATTGATCCCCGGGCCCCCACATGCCGTATATATTATTGTTGTATTTTTTTATTTATTTATTTTTTTTTTTTAACGCACTTTTAGCTCGGCATACCCACCTCAGCGAGCAACGCCGAAATTGTCAACGACTACGTCACTCGGGCAGTTAAACAATTTTAATCGATTCAATCTTCTTAACGAAGGTATTATTTCGTTTTCTCTGCCAGTCTCCACCTCTCTCTCTCTCTCTCTCTCTCTCTCTCTCTCTCTCTCTCCCTCTTCCTCTCTATCTATCTATCTGGTCGAGTTCAGGACGAAACGGACGTTTTATATGAATAAAAACCGTGTGCATTTCACCGTGGATTTTACGAATGATTTTTCGTTTATTTATCAAGTTACGCGTATTTAAATTTAATTTAATTTTAACCAAATACTGTCTTGCTAAAAAAAACGCCTACTATAATTGTAGGTAATGCCTCTAAAATTTGATTGTAGCCATTATAAACTCGACGTAAATATGTAAGGAGAGGTTTTTTTCTTTTTTTTTTTTTGGTGAAACAATATTATTTTATTATTACTATACGCGGTTTCTAATGTGTTTTATTAGTGTTCAATTTTTTTGTGGTTTTTATTTTATTACGATTATGAAATGAAAACGATCTCGAGCCGGCGGGTAGTTATATAGTATAAATATACTAAATGTATCTTTATCATTCGCTGCTTTTTTATAATTTTTTTTTTTTTTTTGTCGAATAATAAATAATCAAACTATTGAATAATTAACAATGATATTTCAGATAATATCTGGACGGTTTTTCCAACGGTATTGTCATCTCAATAAAATATTACGATCATATTTTAGTCTCAATAGAGTTAATTTTTAGTGTACATTTCTAGTTCGGCGATTTGATAATTAATATTTGTAAAAGAAAACGAGCGTGTAATTTCACGATGACTACTCGTGAAATATTCGAAGAAAAAAAAATAAGTATAATTCATTTGGCGTTATAAAAAAGCGGTATTATCGGCTGTTTTTTTTAATTTTTTTATATACTATTTTATAATTTTAATGACGCGTTTGTTTAAAACACTTTAGGATTCAATCAAAAAAAAAAAAAAAAAAAAAACAACACAATGACCCGTAACAATAAGAGGAGGCGAACGAATAGAAAAGAATACCTAACATACTAATCATTTTTTTTTTTTTTATATATATATATATAGACAATGTAATAAACGTGATAAAAAAAAACCCCGAAATTTAATTTCGTATAAAAGTATTTTGGAAGCCGGATAATATAAAGGTGTACAACATTAATAATAAATAACATTATTTTATCGAGATATTAATAAAAACATCACATAATTTAAACAAAAATAATACCGTAGTTAAAATAGGTAATGGAAAACGTCTACATTTTTTTAATGAAATAATTATATTTGTGTATATACAGTGTGGACAAACTGAACATCGTGAAACATTTATAGACGACGAGAAATGTACTTTTTTTTTTTTTTATAACAATAATAAATAATTCAAAACAGTGGCGGCTATCCTAAAAAATATAAACGTAGTGAAACATAAAAATGAACAGCCACCCGCCCACACCACTTTACCGATGCCTTTTTTTTTTATACATTATTTGACAATACACGTTACAAATTTTATAAATAGACGAAGTTTCAGTTTAAATACATTTATGGTGATTGAAATTATTAATTTCCTTCGTCCCGTTTACGATATATTTCACTTTTAGGTTTAGGTCGTTTTACGAGTAGTTATAGCGGAACATATATGGAACACTATTCTCCATTACTCTTCACCTAACCATCACAAATTAACAAATTAAAATATGGAATCGTTCATATTGAAAATCAAAAAAAGCGGCAGTGGCTTCACCGCCAAACAAAAGGGTGAAAAAATTTAGGAAAATGTAATATATAAGAATTTATACGATGATTCCAAAAAGTGTTTACATTTTTTTTATAAAAAAAATACGAATTTAATGGTGCAATTAATCGTAACGTAAATTTAGTAAACCTCCCCTCCGTCTCGTAAATAGAATATTAACCCCCCTGTATTTTATCGAGTGTGATTAATTAAAGTAAAAAAAATGTCCCTGCAAAAGATGCCGGAAATGTTCGGGCGCCAGAGCTAATATTAAAATAGGCCGGTCGACGTGGTTTTTTTTTTTTTTTTTTTGACGAGGGCACCGGAATACGCGCGGGCCCACGATAATATTTTTTTTTATTACGTCATTATGATAAAACCGATAAAACTCGGCGCCATCACACAATAAAATAACTACCGTAAATACCGCGCGAAACGTGTGAATTTTATTGTCGTGCCCGTATACGAACGAGCCGTGTGTGTTTTATTTACAATAATAAATAAATAATTTTTTTTTTTAAATATAATAAGTAAATATGTCGCAAAATTTAGCCTGGAGTATTGTATAATAGGTGCCGTGTGCATTTACGACCGGATTCGATTTAAAAAAAAAAAAAAATCATCGTCGTGTAGGGATGAAAGGGAGAACTGCGGTCACCCAAGCATAAATTGTTGTTATATTTCAAATAATACGACTCTAAATGTTATGTTCCTACAAGAATTGGACCAATAAAATTGTTTTAACAATATTAATTCAATATCTAAGATTATTTAAAAAAAAAAAATACGCTGGTACGATGTTTTCGGTATTTTAAATATAAATTAGCAATACCGATTGTTTAAAAAAAAAAAATAGGCTTGAAATCGTACTAAAGCAATTCGATTAAACAATTTTTTTTTTTTTAAATTAATGGTTTTCTTTATAAATAATTACTGAGGATTAATGCCAATAGGATTTTCTATTTCCTACTGGTTTTCAATTTTTAATTGTTTTAGATTCTGAGCAAAGCGATTTCCTTGAATGTGTTTTTTTTTCCTTCTGTGGGCCACATTTGTATACAATTTTTCAAAAACTATACATATTTATTTTTTAACAAAACAATAGGACTCTGTCAAAAAAAAAAAAAAGTAATAATAAATGTTTTTTTTTTTATTATTAATTAGAAATAAACAATCTATACAAATAATGCACAATAAGCTTATGTGCTAAGAAAAGACAGAATGTGAAAAATTGAATAAGAAGCCGCCTACTGGCAACACTTAACATTAATTATTTATATTAGTTATATTTTTTTTTTAATTGTTACTGATTGAAATTCTATATATATATATTTTAAATTGGAACTTGTATGAGGTCACAACACCATTTCCTTTTTGGCCTGCGCCCCGGATTTCCTGGGAGAGTTAGTGAGGAGAGGTTTTCAATAAGTGGATTTTGGTGGGATAGAAGTCGCATACGGAAGCGTACATAAAATAATTGTGCTTCTTCAACGATGGTTTTCATGTGGAAATCGTTACGAAATGTTAGCTTTGATACGTACGGCGGTGCATTGGAGAGTCGACGAAAAGCTAGGTTCTGGAACACTTGGATTTTATTGATATTGGATTTTTATTGCTGAAGCCCAGAGCTGTATGCCATAAGTCCAAATAGGTTTCAGGAGGGTCTTGTAAATTAAACCTTTGACTTTTAAATTAGTATTATTATTTCTCAACATTAGAGGACTGAGCATGCTCATACGGGCATTGAGAAAAAAAAAAAATAAATGTAATAAAACAAATCTGTTTAAAATAATTCGTGTTTGTATTTGAGCGAAACTCGCTGTATACAATATGTCGACTGGCCCACACATAAATTGCATTGTCGATAATTTGCAGTATGACGTGGCTGGAATCCGCGAAGTCGTCGACGGATAACTATTTTTTAACGTTAAACCTAATTCGAATTATTCCAACTACTCTGAATTACACTATACGGACCACTCGGGAAATATTCCACGGGTCTTGGTCCAGCAATTTCGGTTTTCGACACGGAGATTTGATTTTCAGATTCCGAGTGTGTTTTAGATTCACTAAGACGTGTTGGTTTTTCTCGAGATAGGTACCTAAAAATATATATATTTCCATACAGTTGATTAGAAAATCCGAACTTGTCGCTAAATTTCAAAAAGTCACTCTATTCTATAGACAATTCTAAAACCCAAACACAAGTATGAGACGGTATGTTGTTTTTTTTTTTAAATTTTTATTTCTGGGTTGTCTCGGACAGAAAACACGACTAGTAGTTATCTAACCTCTTACCAGTTCACCAAGCTCTACTCATAATCGTTTTTTGATTGCAATGATTTCTCGTTGTTGTAATGTATGTAGAATATAGAGGATAAATTGCCCAAATTTCCCGTCTACAACGCAGCGCACCCATGGCGTGAAGTACATGATTTGTTTTTTACTTTTTTTTCTTCTTTTTTTTTTTTCTACCGTTCGAATTATACACAACCGGACAATGTCGGTCGTCATGACGACGGGTGGAATTTTTTCCCGGATTGTATTTTAATTTAGTGATATTATACCGTAGTATTGTGCTCTCGTCGGATCATATTTATTCGTACGCCGATAATTACGCAGCGGACAAACGAGTGTCTCCGGCCACTCGGCCTTCGGGATAATGAAATTCGGGTTTGCCGACATGTGTGGGGGCTGAAAAACGAAAATCACGATAAATTGTTTGGTTTTTTTTTTTTTTTTGTATATAAAACGCAACGGAAACGACGGCGTTATAGTTATGTATAAGTGTACACTGACGGACACTGTGCGCCACACGCGGTAGTAGCCGAAGGCCATCGTCGGGGTTGTCGGGTCTGGACAACGCATACGAGGGCACGTCATTATATTGTGTATAATATCTCACAATAGATACGCCCGTCCGGAATTCGTGGCGTGTGACCGAAGCGTGTAATTTACAACGATTCGTGTCCCCAAAAATAAGTCACATATTTTGGGTAGGTAAAGCCATAAAAAAAAAAATCAAAACGATATTCGACAAAAAAACCACCCATAGCCCGTCGATCAAGCGCGTATCGATATTATTGTTATTTTTTTTATATATATATATGAGGTGCGACAAAAAAATAACGAGACTTTTTGAATAATAGTTGTTTATTTTAAAAATGTTATAATTTAATGATTATCACCTTCAAAGTACCTTCCCTCAGCATCAATACACTGTTGCATACGTCGCTGCCATTCTTGAAAACAGTGTTGCCAATTGCCTTCATTCAGCCCTTTTAGAAGTTCTGCCGTTTTCATTTTTACGTCATCAACTGTTTGAAAATGGGAAAAGAAATAAGAAGGAAATAAGAAGAAGTCACAAGGAGCAAGGTCTGGCGAGTACGGGGGATGTTGAAGTAGAGAAATTTTTTTTTCAGTTAAAAAACGTTGAATTGAAAATGCACTGCGAGCTGGAGCATTGTCTTGGTGAAGAACCCAGCCATTTTTCCATAGATCTGGTCGCTTCTTTCTGACACGTTCTCTTAATTTAATCAATACCTCTTTATAATAATATTGATTAATTAATTTTGTCGATTTTTTCAACGTTTTCGTTTGTTGAAGACGTGGTAGGACGTCCAGAACGATCATCGTCTTCGACGTCCTCCCATCCACTACAAAACCGTTTGTGCCATTCAAAAACACGAGCTCTTGATGAACATTCTTCACCATAAACTTCACATAACATACGAAACGATTCCGCGGCAGTTTTTTTGTAATTTAACAAGAAATTTAATGTTAACACATGTTGTTCGATTTATATATCTAACATTTTTCGGCAGTATAGTCGAACTCGCACTAATAACAAGGCTACTAACGTATAAGAAAATGAATCGATGCCATCAGTGTTCATATAGTACTTTTAGATAAGTGTTTTCTAATCATATTTCAATAATCGTTTTATAGATAACGTTAATAGTTTAGGTTTTATTCGAAAAGTCTCGTTATTTTATTGTCGCACCTCGTACATATATATATTTCGAGAATAAACGCCGTAATATACGTAGTTTTATTGACCGATTAGTATACATCAAAAAACCTAAAATATACAGACGTACACGACTATTATCGATTTAAATATATATATATATTACAACAATTAAATGTATAATTTTTATGAGAGATTTAAATATTCGGTCATGAAAACTGTCCTAAGAAATTATACACGATTTACGACTATACATATAATAAATGAAATTACTTAAAAAATATTATTAAATGGATAACGTAATATTATCATATATATATATTAGTTTCTTTGGAATCGACCATATGGTGTAAAAATATTTTATTGAATTATTTTTATTTTTTAATATCCGAATACAATCGAATTTTAAAAATGTCCAGTTTTTTTTTTTTAAGTTGGTATAGAGACGTTTCATTACAGTGATTTTATAATTTATTCAAATGCGGAATTATAATCATAATTTACTACGTATTATTCGTATGGAACTATCATAAAAAGCGGATTTCGGATCGCAATATTATTCGTGTAATATTATATTATTGAAAACGGTTATCTCGGAGATATCTCTCTCTAACGCGACAACGCGAAACAGCGCAATAAACGCAAATTTTGCGATTTATTACGATTGTCTTTAAAAATATTATACGTAATATATTAAAGTGTATGACGGCGACGAGCTCAAACGCCGGATTGCAATCGGAACATCCGCAAATTCGTTACGGATTTGAAATGCTAAAACGAAATATAGCAATACCAGAGTAGATGATAGCGAGAGGATTGTTCGATCCGATTTACAATAAACGTTTCGAAAAAAAAAAAATGAAATACAAAATGATTTACATTAGATATTATTGCGTTTCGCAAAACACACCGCGAAACGACAAATTTGATTCCGGAGTAAAAAAAAAAACGGTTTTCGTTTATCGTCGTCGTATCGAAATCGAAAAATATTTTTACATTCGCCATCACCACGGTGTCTAGTGGCGGTATCGCTACTCGGATCAAGCCGATTGTATTCGGCTGTTTTTTTTTTATTATTATTATTAAGGTTATTTTTTTGTACACATATGCAGTGACGTCATCTATACGGAACGTCGGTATATTTCGTTTCGCTATATTCAAATCGATTATAGGGTATACCGAGGGTATAGCAAACCGTGTTTTTTTTTTTTTTTTTTTTACTGAAACAAAGTGTGTATAGTCCGAAATTAGAATTGTGCACTACGGAATCGAGAATTGTGTACTGATACGTAACGTTTTTAAATGCAGTTAAATCAATTGTGATTATCAACAAACTACAAAGAATAAATTGATAAAATATTATCATATTGGTAAAAAATACGATATTTTTGCAGTTTTCTATTGTTGTACGGTACCGCACGGAAAATTATGGTTTTTCTTTTTCTTCTTCTTTATTATTAAAATAATTTTTGGCAATAGTATTATAATTCGAACGGCATGGAAGTAGTACAAAGTTGAGTGTGTGTGTGTGTGTGGGGGGGGCGTATCCCCCAATATCATTTCAATGTGTAGCATGAATTTTTTTTTGTAAAAAAAACAAAAAAAAATAGAATAGGGACCGTTCGAACGTGGTTTTGCGCGTTTATATTTGTTTCCAGCCACCGGCAGCAACGGCAGCAACGGCAGCAACACCGGGCAGCAGCGGCGCACGCGAATCTCGCGCGGTGTATAGGAGGAGCTCTGAAACTATTGATCTGCCACTGCGGCGGGGTCGTCGCCGCCGCGGCCAAACGCGTCTGGTCCCTTTCCACCGACCTTACACCGTCCGGGCGTACACTCCGCCGCCACCGCGACCGCCCCGCCGATATACGGGTGACGGCGTGCGTGCGTGCGTGCGTACGTGCGCGCGTGTCCTCGTTCCCGGCGGCGGTCTTTGCAGTTTCGCCAAAATGGCCGTTCGCACCCTTTGCGCAAAACACTGCACGCGCCGCGGCCCCCGTTACACCGCACCGGCACCGCCCCGAGAACAAACGTTCGGTTGTTTGTTTTTTTTTTTTTTTTTTTTTTTTTTTTTTTTTTTCCGTCTTTTGCCGTAATACGCAGTCGACCCCCCGGCAGCACGCGGACACCTTGTTTTAATGGCACCGCGCCGTCCGGGCAAAAGGGATCACGTCCGTTATTGCGTACGCACACCGCGCACACGCACGCGCACGCCTAAACCGTATCGTCGCTGAGTCTGTGCGGCGGGAAAGGCGGGAAAGGCGCAAAAGCCGTACGCCTCTCTGGGAGTAGCCGACGGAAGTTTCCGTTTTCGAGGCCGCCGCCGCCGCCGCCGCCGCACTGCGATACAACAATAACGGCAATAATATAATATCATGTTACGCGGCTATCGTCGTAACAAGCGTCCGGACGTGACGTGCATCGTTCACCGCATCCCCGGGCTCTGACTTTTATATAATTATAGCCGTCCCTCCCGAAACAATATTGTCCGCCGGGCGTCCGTAAATAATCCCAGCGAGCCACTGGGATAAGGGAGCGGCCGCCGGACCGGTTACCCGGTGTAATTTATCGGCACGGCCGACTTAATACTAAATTCCATTTTTCCGATAATAAATATTTGTGCGCGGAACACCCGAAATCGGTGGTCCGATTCTTACATTCCGGGGCCGCACGGGCCGACATTGTGTTTAATTAAAATAAATAGTAAAAAAAAACTCAAATATTATCGGATAATATTGTTTGGACGAGTAATGTACTCATTGATAACGCGGACGAATCTGACGCGACGGTTACTGTTTTATTCTAGGGCTCTCCGACAGGACCGGATGACATTGAAAATATCGCCAAACTAGCGAATTTCGTATTATACGATTCATAATAGGTTTTTACACGTATCAATCGATGAAAACGTGAAATTCTAATTGTACAGAGTAGTGTTTGTAGATTTATTTATACAGGCGCAGTCGTTATAAAAATAAAAAAAAATACAAAAACCAACGATTCGCGTTTTAATTGAACGTATAATAATTTGCGGACACCGGATCCGGTAAAATATATTCAATATATATCTAGTAAATGCTAAACAACCACAGTATTTTATCGTCATTCAATAAAATGAAGCTCTAGACGGATATAATATATTAAGTATACCATTTGTATTCCATATATATATATATAAAAAAAAAAAAAAACGTCTGTTTATAGGAGGACCGTATCGTAATAAATATCGGAAAACTGTCAGAGTCGCAAGAAAAATATTTATTTTTTTTTTTTTTTAAAACTCTTTTTCAATACGTTTGCCCCGCGCCCTTAAAATAAACAAAACCGTACAATACTGTACGATATATATATAAATATATAATAATAAAAAAAAAAACCACATAGGACGGGAATTTCTCGACGGTTTTATTGGTAATGGTATAAAATATTATAGAATAATATTATTAAAAAATCATTATAGCCGGGGTCTGCAATTTTAAGTGCGACAAATCACGAACTAATGTCGATCGAAATGACGTAGGTATATACTTCGAGATAAAAAATAACGATAAAATTCTCGGTTTTTTACTTCCCCAGCGAATTCGTTGCGTTCGCGTTGGCGTGCTTTTAACGAAATTGGTTACATATATAATATATTATTAAATTTGTCGTCGTCAAGATCGCTTTTGGCTCCCGTATTGATTACTAACTATAGGCACGCTCGTCTCTTTTGTATACATGTCCTTATTGTATGGGTTTTGTCAGACGCGAAATAGTCGCACACCTCTTCACGCACGGAAAGTGTAAATAAACGACGTCCGTTTTCGTTTCGACCGGCGTTTTAGGGTGTGCGGGAGCTCCCTTTTTTTTTTTTTTTCTGTCCCTCTCTTTATTTTAGATTGGTCCGATACATACAGAGAGAAAATATAATCCAAAGATAATAGGATATATATCCCCCCTCGGCTGGTGCTGCAACGGCCAAGGGCTTACGTGTATTCTCTGGAGAAAAAAAAAACACATATCTATATATATATATATATAACAATATATTCGTTTAATAACGGTATACGATGGTAGTGATTTTCTCGACCGAATTATTTACGATATCCGTAATGACGTTGCGCAAGTATCGCGATAGCCCTGCCGCAATCGAGTCGCGTTTTGAATTAATTCAACGAGTGACATCCCGTGTATCGTATGAAATATCATCGTAATATATGTATCGAAAGAGGGTAAAGTTTTGTAAAAAAAAAAAAAAAAATAATAAATAAATAAATAATAATAACAAATAACAATACGAGTGGAGTCGTAATTTAAATTTTCGTCCGAGGCGCGTTCGTTTAAAGCGTTACACAAACGCAGTATATTTTGTTTTCATCACTCATATAAGTAGCCGGCTATATAGACTATATTGTTCGTTTTTTATTAAATCCAAAAATTATTTAATAAATTATTACAATATATTACACCTTTATATGTGTGTTCATGGTATTATTTATATACATAGTAGCCACTGTATAACGCACGTATATACGTTACGAATAATAATAATATCAGTTATTGTGCTACACTATGCGATATTATTGTGTATAGTCCGGTCTGTTTATCATCGACACAATAGCCCGTTTTTTATTCGTGTTGTAACGTTGGTACTCGCCATATAATACGATGATATTCGAATTGTTGTTCAAAATGCAAATCGGAATGGATTAAAGTATAATTCGTTTGTCTAGTTTCTCCCACGTGTGTTCTCGGAGGTCCGAACGCACGGGAAACCCGTCTGCTCAGAACCGCCGGAGTAGAACGACATAACGATAATCATAACCGATTAAAAAAAAAAAAATGTACACGGTGGCCGAGCCGATTTGCAAAAATAATAAGAAGAACGAATTAAAACGAAAATAAGTAAAACGTTATTAACGTGCTCGACGGACTGCCGTTTAACAAACATCAATTATTTAATATCATACTACGTTAACAAAACGATTGTTAAAACGTTGAATTGGCGTAAGCGAAATTCAATTTTTTCGCGCGAAAGGCCCGACTATCCGTCAATTAATCCGACGTTTTTAACCTTACGGTCGTGTATACAACCGTCGAGGGATTGACGTAATTTAAAATTGTCGGGTACGGTGCAAACATTTTCTGGTGTAGTGAGCGGATCCAGTACAATTTATGTGAAAAAATAACGATTTTTGGCTCTACCCGCAGAACAACTCGGAAATTGGCCTTACGCCCTTTTACACCTCCTTTTTTTTTTTTTTTTTTTAACTGTAACAAATATACTCGAATTTTTTTTTTAAATTTGTTGTATAATATATGTATATAAATGTCACTGTACGTATAAATATATAATTTTCGTTACTAAACCAATATGTGTTCCGTATACCGGCGGGATTTTATTTTATAAATAATTCCCAGAGTGTTGTTTGTAGCCGTTAATCACATCCGTCAATATATTTATGGGTTTGGTTAATATATTGATTATATTACTATATAGTTAACCGGTTATTGAATTGCGCGAAAACGATTATTAAAATCGTATTATTAGGTATTCGGTATTGGACGTTACGCAAAAAATAATTCTAAGTCGAAATGATAAAACACGTACACGGTTTTTTTCTTCTCTTTTTTTTTTTTTTTATTCTTTCTCCAAACTCACCAAACATTATGTGCAGTCGGCGTACAAAATGACTGGTTATTGTAAATACCGCGGGGTCGAATTATCGCGTTAACAGTAAACACACATAGGCACCGTGTTGGATTCGGGCCGATATAATACGAAACGACCGAACGACTGAAAAGTTTACACGGAAACGTGTGCGCAGACAGCTTGGCGTGTATTTTTAGCGACCGGTGCCGTGTTCCCGCATAGTTTGGCCCGCGGCAACGGAATCGAAACCCTCGCGCCCCGGAGTACCCGTTGACGCGGCCAAATACACGCCTGGTCCGTGTGTGGAATTCCTTTTTTTTTTTTCGTTTTCCGTTTCGGACCGATAGCGCAAGTTACAAATGTACCAGTATACGGCAAACACAACATAACCATACCGGAATGCAAAACGCATCGTTTATTGAACAAAATAAAAATGTGAAAACCAATTCATTTTTCTAAACAAAAAAAATTAAAAAAATTAACGACCGTGTTTATTTTTTTGTTGGAATAGCGTTGGAACATCCGGAAAATTATCGTAACGCGGCGGATCCGACACAAACGATACCGATTTACACTTACGTTACTACTGACGGCGTGCCGGGAAATTCGCCGGATAAATTTCGTTACACCGGCGTAAACGGCTAATCGAATTGCCCGTGGCCGTGCCGCGAAACATTTGTAGCGGCACATTTGTGTGTCCGCCCGACGGCCGCGGGTAGTTTACACTGTGTTTGACGGTTTTTTTCGAAATTTTCCCGATTAAATTACCTGCCATCGGATTTTTGCGCGGTTTTCCCAACACTTTTTCCCGGCGACTGAAAACGTTTCGATTTTTCCGCGCGTACACGCACTTCTCCGACGGTTAACCGTCGGTCGTTTCTAATTCTGTTTAGAACTAAAGTATAAAGGTGTCGTCGGTGGTCGACAGACGCCCAGGACCGATGGTCATCTTCAACGGATATTCGAGTGTTAAACGTCTCCAAAAGCTAATTTAATCGATTCAAACGTTTCCGCGTAGAATTTTTACCCGCATTCGATACAAAAAAAAAAAAAAAAAAAAAAAAAAAAAAAAAAAGACCGACATTGAACGCGCGATTTTGTCGACGAACATTTTGACCGGCCATTGGGGATGACGATTTTTTTCAATTTTTTTATCACATACCGAAATAATGGTCACGTCATCTGCAATTTGTTGAACCGCACCTCGGTACGTTTGTATTTTCTCGTTTTCGGACCATTTACCGTGTCGCCGTGACCCGGTCGGGTTTTCGGGCTCAAACGCTCCGGTTCAAGGATATATATTACGTTTATTATAAAAAGAATATATGCGTATAAAATAGTGTAAATTCTATCTGGTCATCTTCAACGGATATTCGAGTGTTAAACGTCTCCAAAAGCTAATTTAATCGATTCAAACGTTTCCGCGTAGCATTTTTACCCGCATTCGATACAAAATTCAATACGCGCGCGCGTTGTTTTGCCGTAATATTATCCGTCGTGTGAAATCGCGTTTTTATAAAAAAAAAAACGACCGACATTGAACGCGCGATTTTGTCGACGAACATTTTGACCGGCCATTGTGGATGACGATTTTTTTATCACATACCGAAATAACGGTCGCGTCATCTGCAATTTGTTTCGGTAAAACAAAACACTACCGATAACATTAATGGTTTTTTTTCCGTAATAATTTCATTCTGGGTATTTGTTGAACCGCACCTCGGTACGTTTGTATTTTCTCGTTTTCGGACCATTTACCGTGTCGCCGTGACCCCGGTCGGGTTTTCGGGCTCAAACGCTCCGGTCCAAGGGTATATATTACGTTTATTATAAAAAGAATATATGCGTATAAAATAGTGTAAATTATTATAATAATATACGGGGCGACGGCGACAATGATCCGGCACCGTTTTCGTCCTTGGACCGGACACGACTCGTAATAATATAGTGTGCCGTACGGGTACACACACACACATATATATATATATAATATTATTATTATTACCTTTATCCGCCGCCCTCACTCGTATAATATATATATATATATATATATATATATATATATTATTTTATTTTATTTTTTTTTTTATATTATTATTATATAAAAGGATAATAGTAATATTATCGTCCCGGTGTCCGGCCGGCGACGACGATGACGACGACGACGACCTCGCGCGCCCGTCGTATTATCTCGTAATAATTTATGCCGGGCCACCGGAACCGTCTCGACCGTACAAACGACTTTTTTTTGTTTACGTCCAAGGATACGAACATCCGTACACAAAACGCCGTACGGTACCTACACCATCGTATTGTATTCATACGCGTGTCGCCGCCGCCGCCGCCGTGGCGCAAAAGGGTTTTCGGTGAATAAAAATGTGGGGAAAAAAAAAAAAAAATAATCAAAATCAGTTTCGGTCCGAAGCTCTGGGAATGCGAAACTCCCGTGGTCCGGCCGTCCGTCCGCAAACAGCGCCCGGGCACGGGTAGACGCACGCCCGGCGTATCGATTATTATTATTATTTTTTTATTTTTTTGTTTTTTTTTTTTTTTTTTTTTTCCCCCGTAATTGTTATAACGAGTACGCGTATAACCGGTTTTTTTACTGTTTCGTAAAAAATCACACAATGTACCGCCGTCGCCGCCGCCGCCGTCGCCATCGCCGCCACTATGAAAACTAACGAATCAGCTGCGAGTCATGATGTGTTGTTCAACATTCCGGTAGGTTTGGTATTAAAATTACATATTACAATTATTATATTCCATTTAAAAAAAAAAAAAAAGTTTTTATTAAAATTGTGTAATATCTATTATTGCGTACGATAAATAATACTGTCAGTTCTAGTTTTCAACTATTTAATGGTATTTTATATATTATTATCAAAGCCGGCCAATTTTTTTCAAATAGTTTAAGTTATTCTAAAAAAAAAAAACAACCGAGTTTAGATGTAATTAAATTGAATATATGCGACACTATAAATTATAAATTAAAAATTATCAAGATAATAACGACTGATTTTGAGCGAACAGTTATTTTTTCTTTAAATTATTCACTCACAAACTCTTAACTCTATATCTGATAAAATGGATTTATGCGAATCGTCAAGAAATTCGGGACTCCTCAATATATTGTAAAAAACCAACGATGAAATTATTTCAGAGATTAATACTCGATAAAATAACAAAATACAAATAAATAATACACGGATAAATGTAAAAATCATGTAGAAAAAGAATAAATTAAGACTTCCCTCCCCGTGATTATTCCTCAGTCCTAAGTCTCATTAATGTCTCTGGTCTCGCCGACCGCAGACAGGCGTATAATCTCTCGCTCCTGGGATCCTTATTGGTATATACGGATTCGCCTATCCCGAATTTTCTTCAAAGTCTCCCTCTTCCCCAGCTTAAGTCGCTTATCCGCTCTTTTCCGTATTCATTTCTCTCCCTATTATTCGGACAATGCGCCCCGCAACCCAAACGATCCATCCATTACTATCGGTTTCTATATAGACTCTACAGCAGTGATTTAAGAATCGACCTTTTACGATTCTTCGATGACTTTTACAAATATGTTTAACGGCCGTATTCCTCAAAAAAAAAAAAAAAAAAAAAATAATAACAGTAACCTTATTTAGGAAGTTATAAACACGTCTTGGGTAGATAACCGCTGGCGACGCACTAATACTAATGTATTTTATAACGTTTATCATTTGTGAAAAAATAAAATTGTCGATATCTACGGACCTAGACGTTATCGTCATATGGTGGCGATATTATTATACGGTATACGCACATAGATCGAAAGTTAACGATAACGTTTTTGCGTGCATGTACACAGATAAACCAACAGAACCTACAACGGTTCTGTAACCTATACAGTATACAGTTATACACGTTTTAAAATTGTGCGTTTTAAAAGTGCATATCGGTCAAAAAGTCAAGACAATGATGCTAGAAATTTAGTATACTTTCCGCCGATTTAAAAATATTGGCCGAACACTTATACCGAGTCCCGCGGGACACCGATTAAGAATCACCGCTCTACAGCTTCTAGTCTCGCTTATCTCTCCGGCCAGTATGTTCAGTTGGCTAAAATTTAGTTTTAATTTTAAGTGCTTTTAACACTGTATTTTCAATTTTGAACCCGTCGCGTAGTCATGATAAACAAATAAATAAATAAATATATAATTTATAGGCCGGTTTAGATTTGAAAAAAAAAAAATCAAAATCATCAACGGGGCAACGGAACAAACAACAAAGGCCAAAAAAAATATATATATATATATTGTCATATTTCGCAGGTCTCGCAGGATGGCACGCAATGTGTTCGCACACGTGTTTAATAATTTTATCGACAAATACGATAAATATTTCGTTTCCTTATATGTCGTCGGGCTCTTGCAGACATTGTGCGGGGGGGGGAGGGGGAAAAGACGGTTGAATTTTTTTTTTCTTTTTTTTTTTTCTCACAGCTTTTGTCGTGTCGCACGCACACGAGTCATTTTACGAGTATTATCGACGGCGGCTGAGAATGGACCAGCGTCCGCGGTAAAATCTCGAATAAAATATATTGTTTACGACGGCGTTTTCTTTGATTCGTTTACTTAAGGGAGCCGTTGGTTTACGGGGGTCCGTGTAATATTATCGCCCCGGCCGCACCGGGGATTTCCTCTTTAAATTATTGTCACAGACCGACAATATAATAATAGGGTAATATTATAACGTTTCGTCTACCGTGTGTCCATTCCGTTATGAAACTTACGCGCGCGCGCGAATTATTATACCCGGCCATCTCGCGTGCAACGGCCACAATCGATACATTCACACCGATAAATCGAAATTTGTTTTTATACAAACAAACGCACACAAACAAAGAAAAAAAAAAAAAAAACACCCGTTACGTCATAATAATATATATTATTATTTAGCGAACGCCGCCGTAGTTTTCACAATTGAATTTTTATACCGGCCGCGACAATAAATAATACGATTTCTATTTTATTTTCGCCTCGAGCACAATAATTCGTTTTCCCGTACCCTGGATGTAATACTATAGAACGCCGTTCCGCAATTTCTGTTTGTAAATCGGGATTTTTTTTTTTTTGGTCTGCCCCCGATATTATTATAAACTATATACGGGACGGGCGATAATATTTCATCAGACAACAATCGTGTACAAAATAGTTCGTTGGTTTACAAAACGTATTCTACACGAGTAAATATTATAAAAAATACACGGAGGCTGTCCGTTACCGTTTTTTTTTTTTTTTACCGGATTATTTCGACACGATTATATTGAACCGGACAATTTAAAAAGTGACTTTTGAACACGCGTGTTTAACAATGTAAAGCCAACAAGAAAAAAAAAAAAAAAATATCTACGATTAAATAACCACAATAAACCCGTCGTTGTCGCTCGGAATTCAACCGTGTCCGATAATAATATTAATAAAACGAAAAGCCAGGAGATTTTCAATAATAATTCGTTAGCAAATCGCAAAAACAAATATATTCGACAAATTTACGTTCAATTGTCGAACGGTATGATTACGACACGATTAAAAGCATCTACCTAATTTTGTAGTGAATTTGATATGTATACGAGTAAAAACTAAACTGCTTAAAACCACTTGGCATAGTAATTACCTATTAGACAAACCATTACGATAATTTTTAGTAGTCGGCAACTAGTGAATTATTTTTCAGTAGTTTACTATCGTAGACAATATTGTCTGTATACCACAACCGTATTGAAATAATTTCCTTATTGTTTAGGATCTAAACTTTAGGTGCAACTGGAAAATGTAAAAAAGCAAAATTATAATAGTTATTCATGGCAAATTAATAAATAAATAAAAACATATAAAACAAATAAATAATTATGTACGTAACTCCGGAATTTTGTGTGGTTTTCAACATTTTTTTTTTTTTTTTTACTCGTCACGTTACGTTTTTTTTGTTTCAACATCGTACCGTGACAGTTCAGTAGATATAATATTTAAACAGTATAATTAATTTGGAATTATCGTCGATAACTGTGTTGTTCTTGAATACACGTTTTAAATATTGTACAGTTTCACTGCGTTTTATATTGAAAAAATATAGGTAAGTATACTAAATCGTCAGAAATTAAACTATAATGGTACGAAGACAAAAAGAAAAGCAAAAAAAAAACATCAAAAATTTCATTAAATTTTACAATTCGTTCATCGCACACGCTGTATCAGTAAAATGAAAGAGAAAAAGAAATAAAATAAAACTTCTTCGATTATTAAAAGAAGCGTTGGTAATTATTATTATTTTTTTTTTTTAATCATATCATAACCTTCTGGACGATAAAATATAATATCGTTATACTATATTTATTTACATATTTACGACAACGCGAACAGCTTCGGATTTCGTTGATTGCGCTCGTCGAAATTATAATAATACCCACTTAATAACGTCACGTTTCACTATATAATAATAATAATAATAATAATAATTGAATATTATGATAAATAATAATTATATAATTGTAATTTCACGTAATTATTGATCGAAAGAATTACAATAAACGGTCGGGGAACGCGATCGTCGTTTTAATAGTTTTTGTAACGATTTACAATTGTAGGTTTTCGAACGGTTAAAACGACTATACGTAATAAAGTACGGCCATAAACCGTAGAAATATATATTAACAAAAAAAAAAATAATAATAAAAAAAATAATAAAATACTTTTAACGCGTTTTTAATATTATATCATCCGCTACCGCAGTAGCTTGCTTAGAACCTTGGGGAAGGGGGGCGTTAAGGGTTAAATCCCCGACAATGTTGGCTTAAAAAAAAAAAAAAAAAAATACTATACGGGTATTTATTTAGTAATGAAATTTCGTAACGTCTGTTGTTTATTAAACCGAGTTACGATAATAAATAAGGAACAAGCTCGATTCGTTGAATAAAACTTGACATTTTTTTAAATTGCCACTGTCTACGGCCGGGATACCTGTATGTTTATGGTCACAAGAGAAGATTCTACGATTTATTCACGGCCGTTATTTATACAGGCACTGCCAACGTTGGAAATTGCCGGGCACGCCCCCCGACTGCGCAGTGTTTTTCGATTTTTTTTCCCCCTAACTTTTTCCGCCGAACTCGTTACGAGAAAAAAAAATATATATATATAAAATTATCGATTTTCGTTTGGCTCCATAAACGACGAGCGGGCCAAATATACGAATATTATCCACCCGTGGCTGGTGTACGGACTATCCGATAGGAGTAGAATATTTTTTTTTTTATTATTATTTTGCCATCCGACGCCTTAAAATATCTTGGCCCTAACACTTGATCGCCGTCTTACCTGGGCTCCCCACATCAAACCTAAGAGACTCGGTTTGAACGCGCGATTCCGCTTGCTAAAAACATTGATAACTAATAATAAACACACCCCACTACAAATCTTTGATCGAGCCAATGTGGACCTATGGCCTCCAACTTTGGGGTAATGCAAAAAAAAAGTCACACCTTAATTGAATCCAAACTCTCCAAAATATTAGTCTACGCAAAATTTCCAACGCCCCGCCGTATGTGTCCAACTACTCACTGCATTCGGATTTAAAAATCAAGACCGTTTCTAGCACCTTCTATTAAAGATACCATTCGAAACTTCTTTATCAACCCAATTCTCTTATATCTAATCTAGGCACACTATCTATTAATTCTGGCAACCCACCGAGCCGGCTAAAAAGGAAGCGGTGTAGAGACCATTTTAGTAATTAATAAAATAAAAATATTATCCAAATCATTAATTAAACCATACGTCGGTTATTGGTATTTCTAGTATAGCGATCGAAATATTTTTGTCGATTTATGATTTAACAGTTAAATTCTTCGTTGAATACCACAGAAAACAAATATTATCCAAATCTTTATTTAAACCACACGTCGGGCAGTGTCGTCTTCCTTCGAGCTTTATCGTGCTTATATATTCTTTAATCGCGTATTCTTATTGTGCCCTAGGGCACAGATTGTATATAAAAAAAAAAAAAAAAAAAAGGTAAAAATAATTTTGCCATAGGCGCGTGGGCGGCGTATTGAAATATTATTTCTATTCGTCCACGGTCGTCGGGGTGCCGCGTGGGATTATATTGCGTTTTCCGTTGAACGGCATCGTCACGTAGTCGTATTTGAATAAAACAAAAAAAAAAAAAAAAAATAAGAAACAAAAAAATATTCAACCTATACTACTGGCGCGCGCGCGCACACATAATATATGATTATTCGTATTGGAACTAATACGAAAAACTGGACGGTAGACTATTATTTAGACGGTCGCGGGCCTAATCCATAAACAAGTCACGCGGAATCCGGCCGATATCCCGTGTATAATATTATTACTATTATTATTATTATTATTATTATCGTATAGGTACGCTAGGGGGGAATAAAAAAAATAAAAAAATAAAAAAATATAGAAAATAACCGGCGTAGTTTTGTAGACACGCGTATAGACAGTGACGGTAGTAGTAACAGCGGTTTGTACTGGTAGTAGTAGTAGTAGTAGTAGTAGTAGTAGTAGTGGTAGTAGCAGAGCAGTACCCGTTAAACCTGTTCAATGGTATTTTTCTAATATACGTACGCATTTATATGTATGTATGTATGTATTATTATTATTTTTTATATTTTTTATTTTATTTTTCCACTCGTCCGAGAAGTTATCCGTCGGGCCGGCGGTCAAGCGGACCCCAGTAAATCCTCTTCGGGTGCCCCGGCACGCCGGAACGATATTATTCCAACGGCGGGTATAACCATTTTTCGGGCGGCCATTACACGGTGGCCATCGGCGGCGTACGGGCGCGCGGCAGGCGAGATGCCGCGGGTTCTTATCCCCATGCCCCCCGTAGACTTTTTTTTCTTCTCTCTCCCCACTATCGCAAAGAAATTAAATAGTTTTTTTTTTTTTTTTTTTTCCATAACGTCCCGATTGTGTTCGTATTTATTGCCCGGCGCGCACATTTCCGTCCGGCCCGTTCGATTTCGACGTGGTTTTAAATTGTGCGAATCGACATTATCGGGCCTCGCGGTATTGTCCGCGTTAATGTGGGGGGTTTTTTTTTTTTTTTTTATCCCCCCGGCCGATATAATTCATTTCTACGCGAGATATTATGATATACGATATATTTCACAACTATTCCTCTCGTTTAAAAACTAAAATACCGAGGAAATAATAATAATAATAATACTTTCCTTACGTCTAAATGTTTGACAATATCAGATCGATTCGGTCTAATAACAAAATCGGCGCCCGCTCAACGCATTTATAGTAAACGTAACTAGTAGCGGTTAGTAGATCATAAAAAAAATTCGCGTAAATAAACGTCGTTGTGTTTTTTTATTTTTTTTTTTTTTTATCGTTTATTAATTAATATTAACGCGTAAACGACGTGTATGGTACGATGATGGTACTAGTACAAATAGTAACCGTGCCCGGGTGCAATGATTGTTTTTTTTTTTTTTTTACAGTCGTCATATCCCAGTATTATATTACACTGGATCGGTTTTAGGTGTGGACGGTTAAAAAAAAAAAAAATCGTTTAACGGAAAAACTCTCTGGCGTTTTGTTAATATCTTTACAGCTGGTTGGTGGAGAGAAACACATTGTATAATATTAAAACATTTCTCTAATAAGCGTATACTAGCGTGGCCGAACACATTTTTTTTCGCCTCGAGCAAAACAATTTGTACGATGTATCGCATTTAGTCGTCAAAGGACGACCAACCACCAACCAATCATGTGCGTTGTTACAGGGAATTAACCGGTCTCGAACTCGAGAGTAAAATTAAATTGATTGTTACGTTTCGTGATGATTTATCGCGCAGTGTAAATAATTACAATATTGTCGTCGATGAATTGAACGTCGTAAACGTATATAATTGTCTTATTATTTATTAACGGTATTTTTTTTTATTTTTTTTATGCGCCGTAAATATTGTCCGGCCGGGTGAGTCATACGTCGGTAAACGCTACCGTTCCGAAACGACGCGAAAGATATGATGCGGTTTCGTGGACGTTTAATACAATCATTCAAATTACAATTTGAAACGAACAATGTTATAATGTTCGATATTATAATCGATTCGACTATACAAAAAAAAAAAAAAAAAATTAACAAACGATAGCGGGGCGGGGTTGCTGGCGAGAAAAATGTAATAAAGTTCTTTATACGAAATTAAAATTAAGTGTAATAAAAAATAGTCATAAAAACGGAACCAAAAAAAAAAAAAAACCTAACAATTAATAAAGTAAATTTTGATAAAAAAAAAATATGATAAAATAATTACTGATAAACCGCACTTTTTTTTTTACATTCTGAGCATTTTATTTAGACAATATCTACGAATTATATAAAAAGAAGTGTTTGGTGAGCGTGCGCGCGCTGGAAATCTTGTAAATTTACTGCGCAGACGAGATCACACAATTTTATACCGAAATCGGGGACGTTTAATGGAAATCGTCTCGCATTGATTTAAAAAAAAAAAATAAATAAATAAAATAATTGAGCCAGAAAAACGAAAATACTGTCACGTCTAAATCACGAAACGCGTCGAAATTTAAATGAAAATCGTCAATACGTTTGTCAATCATTATCTTTATTATAGGACATTAGACGAGGTTTCCTTTCATTTTTTTATTTTTTTTTTCTTCTATATTGTACCGATTGTATTGTATTGGCGCTAAATGCAACGGGAAACTCGAAATTTGATAAAACGAGATTATTTGCAGTCGATATCGATAAAACGCGCGATGTTCACGCATTGTATTCGTCAGACGAATATTTTCTGTGGGAATAGTGGCGTTACTTTTTAGTGCAATTTACGAAAATATTAACACCACCACTTATGCCTACGTATGTCATTCTCGCGACGTGAAATCATCATTATTAAGCGTATGTATTAGCCAGTATTTAAAACACTTGTTCGATTAGAATTGCGCGAGATAAAATTATTTAAACTTGTCGTTAACATTGGTGTAAACCATTGCGAACGTGTAGTTTGTGTCTCGTGTAAAACTTAAAAAAAAAAAAAATAAATACGAGATACGTCCTAGCTGTTGCACTTTAAGTGACGATATATAATTGTATATATAAAATAATAAGTCGAACGCGAGCTCTCTCTCTCTCTCTCTCTCTCTCTCTCATAAAGCGTATAATTTTATATTGTTGGTTTTTTTTTTTCGTCCTAGTCTGTCGCAGCGGCGTTATTATAACACGTATAGCCGTTCGTACATATTTTTCTCCTCGGTGTGTAATTTAGGGGGGAAAAAAAATCAAAAAAAAAAAAAAAGCTAATGCACCGCTGGGCGGCGGCAATCCCGTGGTGTGTGCAGTGGGAGGATGGAGTCCTGCGTGCACGTATTCACACACATATATACAGGAAAAAAAAAATATATATATATTTATATACGTACACGAGACCCGGAGAGCTTGACAAGCCGGCGAGGCGGTCGTAAAAACTATAATTTAACTGCCACGCCGGGGCCCCGTGCGTATAGTTAGCTGATAAATTAAATAAAAAAAAAAAAAAAAAGAAAAAAAGCGAGAGGGAAAAACCTAGTCGTAAAAGAAAGAAAAAAACCTAAACTAAACCGAAAACCGCGGGCGCGAGAAAAAAAAAAAAGTATTTTTCGTTTAATATTTACTTTTTTTCCGCATAGGTGTTTCGGTGTTTGGATTAAAGTAACGCCGCGCAGGCCGGAAAAATCGAATTTTAAACGCCCGCTGTGTATTTCTTTTCTTTTTCGCGTTTTCCACGTGAATTACAATTTGAGGAAGTAAATAAACACGGGAAATTGCCTCACATCCGGCAAATTGTTTTCGTATAGGCTACATACGAATATATTATTCCTTAAGTGATGAGGTCATATTTTGAGTTACTGGATAACGTGTAAAACCCATAAGCAAGAACGATTGTTCAAGGAAATTTTACCACCGTTCCTGTTCAATTATATTCGAAACAAAGCGAAGACTTTCGGTACATTTTATCAGTCCTAGACTGCTGTTAGATTTGATTCGAGTTCACGTTGACCCGGGAATTTTATATGGGATTTCGATATAACTTTGGGCAATAATTTAATAATAGACCTCTTTTTTTGGCCATTTAACTATAGTTAATATTAACGCGATCTTTATCAGTAATATTACATATAAAAAAAATCGCGTTATAATTCTTTTGAAGTATATGGAGGGAGAGTTTAATAATTATAGTTTCAAATGCGTTAGATATTATTTTTAATATTATTTAAAACTGTTTTTATTGTTTTTTTTAAATTTTTTTTTTTGTTTTTTATCGCGTCCATAATGTCTATTCAAGTATTATAATAATGCGTACAAATCCCCAACGTACGTTTAAGTCGACCGCGGTCGTAAACAAATATTTAATTTGTATATTAAAAAATTTATCTCGAATCGAATAACACAAAAACGAAAGTCAATAATATAATATTATAAACGTGATTAAACAATTATAATAATACGATAGCGTTCGAATAGATAAATATTTATAGAGAAGCCGAATAAAAGAAAACTATATATATATATATACGTTATGATATTATAATTTCTATACGGTTATTATAATTGCGATGACGGCGACGCCAATAATATTCTGATAAAAAGTCTCCGCGTTGATTTTTTAGTGCCCGTTGTACGTATGTCTAATAAAATTTATACAAATCAACGACAAGACGCGTACACATTGTGTATAGGGTCGTAAAAATATCAATCATGATACGTGAGAAATAATTAATTAATTTCGTTCTGAATGTCTACGTTATAATTCATTTTTAATTGTTTTTTGTAAGTCCTTTAATATAATATAGTCCGGTATTAGTGAACGATCGTCAACACTAACAATACTAACGTTTTAAACCGATTAAAAATAACGTTTTTCTCGTTATTATTACGAATTGACGTCGTACATTACATCCCGATTTATATCAAGTGGTCGTCGGCTATATTCATATAGGTACCCCCATACGCGTGTTCATTCGGTCGTTATATTGACAAACCGGACACAATTTTTATTACAAACATAATTCTATAGAATACAATATTATGGTGTATGGATACGTACCGTTATGTTATACGAAAACGATTATTTTTACGACCTAGGCGCTTACAATACCACTAAATCGGAAGTTTGAGTGTATACGAAACACTTTCGAAGCCGCGAATCGAGTTTATATGAGTAATTCTATTGCGCGTTTTAAACGCGTATGGCGAATAGTTTTTTTGTTATTTTCTCCCGTGTTGTATTTCAGTCAACAGTGTAGGCGGATTAATACATATTAGTACATAGATAATGAGCAAAGTGTCTGTCCGAGGGCGATCCGCAGCCGAATCTATCTTACGAATAGGTCTGAAAATTGTCCACACAGAAACGGAACACCCCGAAGCCGAGATTTTCTTGAATTCAACGCCCCACGGGGTGGCCGACACCGGGTTTTTTTTTTTTTTTTTATATATAATATATAGTTAAATGTTCAATCTGAACTCTAAAGAGATAGATGGTTTTATTTGTGTTTTATCTAATTGCGTACATAGTATTGCGAAACTGAATTATTTCAACATTTTCAACGGCAACACAGAGACGAATTTTAGTAAAAAAAATGCAGACACAGTTCTCGCCGAATGACCGAAACAGAGGTCTATTATTAAATTATTGTCCAAAGTTATATCGAAATCCCATATAAACGTAAGAAATTCCCGGGTCAACGTGAACTCGAATCAAATCACAACAGCAGTCTAGAAACGATAAAATGTACCGAAAGTCTTCGCTTTATTTCGAATTGAACAGGAACGGTTCCCTAAAATTTCCTTGAACAACCGGTCTTGCTTATCGGTTTTACACGTTATCCAGTAACACAAAACACGACCTTAACATCACTTAAGGTTTCCGGCGTTTTCGTAACAAAAATCGCAGGATTTTTGTTCTTCTCGAAAATCGGTTTCATTGCGGCGACCCGAACGAAATAAAAAAACACAGTTCTTACGACGGGAGACAAGTTAAATTGTTGTTTATTTTTTTTGAAAATTCCGTTTCTAAATGAAATGAGCTGAGCAGCTGTTTATAATAGCACAAGTATATTGTAATATCCTATTGCACCCTTAAAACCAGACACGCAGAGCTCAACATTTGGCATTGTAGAGTTAGGATGTATATCGTGAGTACGACAAAATTGTTCTCTACTAAACGGACGAACAGAAAATCTCTTATCACGATTGAAATCAGCGTCATAGAGTCGATATTTTTTATACCAATAAATTGCGTTTTTCTGCTGCTGCTGCTGCAAAAAAAAAAACTAGAAATTTAAATAAGAGGCGGCGCAGACGGTCACGCAGCAGTGTGAACGCCCCGTATATACACGTATAGAGAGTATTTGCGTCTATTGCACGTAATTCGAAAATCTTACGATAATATACGTCCGACGGTGTACGTGTTTTTTTTTTAGATTTTTTTTTTTTTTTTTTACGACCCACAATAATAATATAATAGTCGTCGATGCCAATAATAATGGGCGGTATCGTGAAATAGCGGGTCGTACTAAAACGACCGCGGCGATAACGCGACAATAATCACCAGTATAATATAATATAATATAATTACGGTAATAACGATAATTTGTTTTAAACATTTTTTTGCTTTTTTTTTATTATAATTATTATTATAACGCGGTGCGAGGCTGCCGCGGCCGCCGAACGTACGGCGTAATTGTATTATATTATATTATTATCGTCGCTCCGAACTCCGATAATTACCGTGATTCTTATTATTCGTCGAGTATAATTACGATTATATGTGCGTATAGAACACAGATAAACATTTAAAAAAAAATACTCTTTTTTTTTTCTTCTTCTTCTTCTTCTTCTACTCTCTCTCTGTCCCCGTTTTATAACGGGCGTCGACTAAAACGACACCGTATTTATCCCGTACCGCCGATAAAACCGACATAATTGCCCGGCGACCGCGTAATCGTCGTCGGGCCGATAAATCCGATAGGCCAAAGGTCGGGCCGGGACGGGCCTTTTTCAATATAAACCGGCGCCCGACCGCCCGGGACAAGTCAATCGGCCGCCGAGCCGAGTCCGGTGCGCTACGGAAGAGAGTGGGCCACCGTTTTCATAACCGAACGGGACGCGATGCCGCCGGTGAGTAGAAAATCTGTCTAAACAATTTAATATCGTCGTCATGTTGATTTTCCGAATACAAAAAAAATAATAATAATAATAATAGTTTTCACCTCGTACGCCGGGAGAGTAGTTATGTTTTTTTTTTTTTTTTTGAAATTTTTTTTTTACGACCGCATTACATGATTTACCGGTTTTTTTACAACGCGCATTAATAATTGGACCGAGACACCTATATTGTAATATACTGCTTTGCGTCGTTTCCATTTATACGTATATTTAGAGTTGACATTCGTTTTTTTTTTTTTTTTTTTATTATTATTTATTATAATTTATTTTTGACTTTTAGACGGTGTCGTTGGTTTTTTTTTGTTTTGTTTTTCGTATTTATTTTTTGGCTCGCCCGTACTGTATAACATTTTTTTTTTTTTTTTTTTATAAATGTTCGTGTTTTTTTTTATTTTTTTTTTTCCCCAACAGTTATAATGCGTGTACAGGTATATAGGTCCGATAGAAGACGAAATAAAAAAAAAAAAAAAAAACGAATATCCATTTTTTTTTTCGCTTACTTTTAAGATAAAAATATATTGGTTAACTGAAAAAAATTGTACTTGATACAGGGTCCTATCACCGGATGGCCTCTCTTATCTCCGTTTTCATGTTTATATTTATGGTATTTTTGCAAATCCGCTTGTTGTGCCAATATTGTACAGATTGTAAATGTTATTTTCCTAATAAAAAAAAAAAAAAAAAAAACCAGAAAACAGACGTCGGGTTATTGCGATATCTGTACGTTTCGAAATTTGAATTTAAGATTTATACTCTCGTGTTGAGTAATCCGTACGGTTTACACGCGTGGTATTACTTTTGAGATTTCCTCTATCGCAGTTTTTTTTTTTTTAAATATTATCGGTCGTTTACAATGGAATATAAGTCGGCCTCGGCTCATTCGTTATTTCCGTGGTTTTTAATATTCAACACACACGGTTGAATAATAATTTTTGCACGAAACGATCATCGGCAGCCCTCTTGTCTCGGGATACAATATCGCGTAAATCAAAACGAATAAAACCGATTGGTTTTTACGTTATTCTTGTTTGTATTTTTTGTATTTTAAACTGAACGTTTAAACGTAAAAATAGTAATATTTTACGAGTTACGATATTATTATTGTTATTATTAAATATATTTATTACGCGCGCACGCGAAATAAAAAAAAAAAACGATTTTTAAAATTAAATATATTTTCACTGAGCGTTTTTAAATTCGAGAAAAAAAAATTCGAACATTGCCGTGTTCCGGTTATGGTTTTTTTTTTTTTTTTTTTTTAAACATACAGTTTTAATTTTCGAGTCGTTCAACACAATGCAAGAGTCAACGCGCTTGAAATTAATAATATTAGTTATACGAAACGTGTATATTTTTTTATATTCGTTTTATTTAAAATAATATTTATATGTATTTTAATGTTTTCGAATATTTAATATAATATCCGAATAAGAATTTTTCTTTTCCCCATCGGTAACAGTATATTATTTCGTTTGTTAGAATAACGGTTTCTTGTCTAGTCAACAAATCATTTGATATTTGTTTGTCGAACAAATGATAAACGTTTGTTGATTTGTGCTACGCAAATATTATCATTAGGTATTGTCATAGATAATGTACTTCCGTCGAATACATTTCAACGTTCGATTTCATAAATAAATAAAATTACTAAAAACAAGCGAATATCTCGCGTTATACTATTATTAAATTTTCGTTGTTCGACGATATGTATTGTTCGTCGAAACGCGAAATAAACTAGAGCACGGATTTTTAAGCACTCAAAACCTATAGAAAAGCATTTAAAACAAAACACTAAAACTCTACCAACAAGTCTTCCGAAAAAGCTTTAAAAAAGAGATATTAAATACATTTTTATTATTATTATTCGTTTGTTTGTTACATTATTGTTTGTTACAATGAAAAAGTATATTTATAATAAAATAGATTTCTATGCGCAAGCCTGGCTGTTTTTCTTCTTCCATGATTAATCGGTAAATTAAATTTGTTCCGTTTAGGATAATTTATACAAATAAGTGCAATAACAGTTAGAAAATAATTTACCTAATAGTTAATACTGACAACTATTAGAAAATTATTTATTACAATTAATTCATCTAATTAAATAATTATAATAAAATTTATCACGACGTGTTTGTATTGATTAAATGACTCAACGGCATTTGTATACTATGCACAAACAGATGCGGTGTATAAACACAGTATACATAGTATTAAAAAAAAAAAAAAAAACCACTAACCTTAAGAACAGTTTCAACACGTTTATCAAGATTAACATACGTTTTTTTTATTTACTAAAAAAATTCTTGTCCGACACAAGATATCGTTCAGTTTCGAAGATTATGTTCAGCTTGATTTTTAATTATTATTTCTTCAAGTCCCTCCCCAAACACTCGAATGTATGTATTCTTATGTATTTTTTTTTTCTTTCGGTTAGAAAAAAAATTTGTTTATGCGCGAGTCAGTAAAAACGGGGGGAAAAAAAGCCCCAGGGTCACATTATTTTTGTATGTTTGATCGTATCGGTACATCGCGACAGCGTGCGTGCGGTCGATCGCCTTTTTTTTTTTTTACGATTTTTGCATATTATTATAATATATATATATATATATATATATATATATATATATATAGGTAGACGGAAAAGTAACAAAAAAAAAAAAAAAATAGTTGTTTTAGACTGCCGCGTGTTAGCGATTTTACGAGTCCGGAAAAATATAATCAAGAGTCCGAAATCAGCGATTCTTGTCGTCGGGGATGCCGTTTTCGATATTTCCCATTTATCCCGGGGGGGGGGGGGGCCGTGCATATTTCCGCTCCGGATCGACGGCAAACTATTATTATTAAATGAATAAAAAATACTTTGGACCGTGGATGGGCCACTGTACTGAGAGGTGGAATTTTCCTTTTTTAGTTTTGTTTTAACTCAAGTTGGGTGCATTTTTCTGTTCGGTTAGGGATTTGTTTTGTTGTTGTTGTAATTCAGTTAATTATAATCGCAGAGACTTGACATTTTCACCGAATACTTATCGTATCCATTTCTAGACACGGTACGATTTTCAAAACTTTCTGGCCAAACTTATAGCCATATACTTTAGCGTAATTTCGACGGAAATTGTAACGATCGCGGGATTTCGAAACACGATAGATCGAACTTTGGCTCAGAATCGTTTTCCGTCAATGACATTTTATCTAAATTCCATTCTATTTGTTGTTATTTATTCGTATTGCTTGCGTTTATTTTGTTGAGTATAAGGTCTCTAAAAAAGAATTTTTATCGTACAGCAAAACCGTACACGGCGAAAAACGCTCGGCGCGGCGGCCCGTATTTCCCAGCGTCGCCCAGTGACGTGTTTTCGTTTTCGCCGGCCGTCAAAACGTCATCGCGTAATCGCGGCGCGGCGCGGGAACCATTACCGGGCGCGCGACCATCGCACCGACCCTCTTCCATCGCTACCGCCACCATCGCTACCGCCGCCGCCACCATATGTCATTATTACGGACCGCCGCGCCTTATGGCCTATAGTCATATATACACACGTTGCCGGGCCACCGACGCGTTTCACCACGCCGCCGCCACCGCCACCGTACAGCCGCCGCCACCGACACCGTACAGCCGCCGCCGCCGCCCCAAGGTGGAGCGACCCTCCGACGTTCGGTGAACGATAACCGTAATAATATACGGCGGCGTGCAGAAACGCGTGTGTGTATATACGTACGTATTACCCGAGGGTTGACGAATAGAACAAAAGAAAAAAAAAAAAAAAATAATAAATAAAAGTTGGCCGGGCTCTCGCTCTCTCCCGGTTTTCGATTATAATACTAAACCGACCCCCGCGAAAACTCCTCGGCGTACGGTTAGTACCGTACCGGGGCCCGTAGTTGCGCAACTGCAATCGCGGTCGGCGCACCACAGCGATGGATGTGCGCCCGGCGGCATTGGTGAAATTTCCCATATTTTCCTTTGGCGCTTATTATTGTTATCGTTTGTTCATATATAGGTGTGCCGGTACGACATGGCGGGCGACGACGACAGCGGCCGGGCGTCCCGGGACCGCGCCCCGGGATACCGGTGCGAATACCGGCGGCGGCGGCGGCGGCGTACTTGCACCGCGTACACGGAGAATCGCTATCATCAGATTGTATACCGCGGGCGTGGACGTCGTCGCGTGTCGCCCGCAATAATATCGTTGACGTGTTGCCGTCGTCGGGCCCCCAGCGGACGGGAACTGCAGAGCAGAGGCGACGATTTGTTCAAGTATTATTATTATTGTTATCGTTATAAAATATTATTATTATTACGCGATAGACCGGCGGAATTATTCCGCGGAGCGGGCGCACACCGGGATTTTAGAGGCGGCGGGGTAAAGGAATAATTATTCTTTTTATCGCGTATACGCTCGTTTCCGGCCCGTAACGGCCCGTAATAGTGTACACCGCGAGTGTATTATTCGATCGCGTGTTGTATTGACGTTTTTGTTTCGTTATACAGGGTGCCCATATTAATCGACGAGCGTGTCGTTTACGCGCAAATTAATTACAGTTTTAAATTCTGATTCGTGACTAATACTATACGATAGTAATTCTATAGTATACCGAGTTTCCGTTTAGTATCGTTTTTCCGTCGCCGATGCTTTCGGTACAGATTACGACTACTCATAAATTGCCCTATGCCCCAAACATCTTTCTGGGAGTTTTCCACCCGCGACAGCGGTAATTATTTCGATATTCGTCGCGCAAACCTTATTGATAAATAAGGGAGCAAACGTACGGCCCCCGACAATGCCGAGTTCGTTGTTTTCGATTTTAGACTTTTTGTTACAACTAGGTCACAAATAACCGTAGGGATATGGAATTGGCCACAGAACACTAATACCCAGGCCAGGCGTGGACAAATGTCCAAAACATCGTGGCCCGTCAGCGACTGTGTTTACAAGCGTTTCGAGTTTATTTGTTTTTTTGAATTAATTTAACGAAACCGTTTTGGCCGTACCAAAAACGGACGGAAACAATAAATCGCTACAATTATCACGTATCCGGTTAAATACAATCGGAGGCGGTTCTGACGATTTTTTAAGTGGCGAACGAACGGGAAGGTAAATACCAGCGACGTATTGTAAGGAACGCCAAGGTGTACTTGCCGGTTTTTTTTTTTTTTTTTTTTACGAATAATCAAGTACAATGCACACGATCAAAACTTTAATTAACTTATTTAATTCGAACCATAAACATCGGTAATTCGGGCGTGTCGGTTCTATAAGATCTATAAGTTCTGTAAGCCACGTCGCCCCGTCGCCTTACCGTCATTAAGTCGCCCGGGTGAAAGGAAACAAGTACAAAAATCCAATTTCGAGATAACCGACAAAAAAAAAAAAAAAATGAAAAACCCGTCTAGAATATTGCACCCGATATCCGTACAACGGATAAATAGGCCGATTGCGTTTTTCCTCGGTAGGTTTTATGAAAAACGTAACATATACGAGAATACGCGATAAATAATAATAAAAAAACAAAAAAAAAAAAATCGTTATAACGAACCGTCCGATATTGTATAGTGTCCCGCAATATTATCCCTCCCGTACGAGTCCCGGGGACGTTGGGGTTTTGTATTATATATTTATTTATTATTATATTTTTTTTTTTTTTTTTTTTTAAATTTCGTCGGCTGACAATATATCGCGTATTGCGCAATAAATAATAACGAGAGTAACAATAACACCAAGGGGGTGACGGTCGTAAATTTCGGCCGGCCGCGACCGCCGGGCATTATAGTTGTATTTATAAAACGAGCGTCGCGTCCTGCGCAGAAAAACCCTTTTTTGCAGGGTCGCCGCCGCCGCGTACGGCGTATAAAACTTTATCGAGGGGGCGAACGGGCCAATCCCCGGGCGCGTTTCGCCGCGTACACACTACGAACCGTATCGATCGGGACGCGCCCACCGCCGCCGCCCCGGCCGCCCCGGCCACCCCGGCCGCCGCCGCCGCCGCCGCCGCCGTCGGCCGGGCAAAAGCTACGGGGCGCAGGCGCCACCGCCCCTGTCGCGACTTTGCGCCCGGCCGTCCGGGCAAATGCCGGGCCGCTCTTCGGTATTATTACACGCGCGCGCCGGCGGCGGCAGGTCGTCGCAGTCGTCGCCGAGCCGCCGCCGCCCCGACACGTCACCGACGCCACCGCCGCAGCCGCCCGCCACGCCGAACTTGTACTCCTGCCACGAACACGTCGTGTCCGCCGCCCAACGGTAACGTACGCTACGTGACATGTCATATGTCACCTAAAACCCTATACCTCCTCCGCCCAGTTTTTACTGGTTACTCATTCTTTACATTTCGGCCGATATTACAATCGTTTTTCAATCCTCCGTTTAATTTTATTTTTATTTTTCTAACTCTTTTTTTTTTTTTTTTTTTTTTTGTACTCCCGGGTCGCGACGGTTTTTTTTTTTCTTTCCGAAATATATATAAATATATTATTTTATTACAGCCCTTCGTTTTTTTTTTAATTTTTTTTTTTTATATATATATACCAACACCGGCGGATTTGTCCGCCGATTGCGTTTTGTCGTACTACCGCGTTTTCGTTTTCCAGATGGTGCGCGACGACGAACGGACGACGCGGCCAGACCGCCGCCGACGACGACGACGACGACGGGCCCGGTTGGATCCCCGCGGCCACACGAACCGGCGCTGCCGCACCGCGACTACGCTGCAATATGCGTGGCACCCTGTACGTATACTAAATGTATCCTGAGTGCATTATATAAACTGTCCGGTATACCTTCTGTATACGTAACAGGATGCCACACCGACGACATGACACCGGACCCGGACAGCAACGCCTAATTATATTCGATACAATATTATATAGAAAAAAAAAAAAAAAAAAAATAATAATACAATTATATAAAATACAAAATATAAAAACACGTTTATATAAAAAATAATATTATATGGAAAAAAAAAAAAAAAAATATTGTTAACAATAATCTTACGGTGTGTATACATACGGAATAATATTTTATACATTGTAAAATATATTATTAATATTATTATTTATTATTATTTATTGGCAAGCCTACTCGAATCACAGGTTTTTTTTTTTTTGTAATTTTGTTTACGAGTTTTTTTTTTTTTATTTTTATATCGTATCTGTCCGCAATAATGATAAAAATGTAAATAAAAAAAAAAAAAAAAAAATGTTAATTTTAAGTATATGACGAAATATTTAACTGCTGTTTCGTCACGTGATTGTAATCGAAAAAAAAAAAATATTTATCTTTGTCATTGTATTTAGTTTTTCGGGCTACTTATTATTTTATATTATCGTATTATTATATGTCGAAAACCATTTGCGTTACAATAAAGTCGTATAATGTAATTTTTTTTTTTTTTTTTTTTTTGCGATAAGATATAACAATATATGAAAATTAGATTATTATTTTTTTTAATTTTATTACTATTATGGCTATTATGAGTAGGCTTGCATGCGTTTACTATATACATTTTTTTTTTTTTTTATTATTATTTTTATAGGTACCCGACGTCACTGATTTCGTTAAAAAAAAAAAAAAATAATAATAATAATAATTTTATGTTTAAAACTATGCGATAACAATAACTATATTGTGTACATATTGCGTGCAGTGAAACACGTTTACGGTTTATTTTTTTTTTTTTTAGAAAGCTATAACGAAAAAAAAAACCACAAACAAGTTTAGATTAAACTATTATAAAATGATTTAATATTATAAAGTATAGATTTATGTTACCGGAAATGTTGACGGTTTCGGTAAACGACGATCATTCCTAATAATTGGAAACAATATCTTCGTCTATATTACTACTATTCGTATACGTATAATCGTTGTTAGGCAATATATATATTTTATCGTGTAAAACTAGGCAAATTACCCATTATTCTAGTCTAACTAGTTTAAATTAACTCGTCCTAAAGAGAAAGAAAGAAAAAAAAAAAAAAACAAATAACCAAGCGAAAAAGTCAAAGTTGATTTTAATATATATATATATTTATAATCGAATACGAGTGACCGAGTTAAGTTACACGTTTTCAGTAAAATAATCATAAAATCTCCCGTGAGTACACGCGTAAACGTATTTTCCACTATAATATTCGGATTTATACACAGGACTTGGCGATTTTTACACAAAACAAATTATTCGAATAACTTAGGTTCAAAAAAACAAAATTAACCAAGACGAGTTAAAATTATCTATTTAAAACAAATAATAAAAAAAAAAAAACCGAATTATCAAAACGAATAACGTATGACTTAACGTTTTAACTTAGTTACTGGCCAGCATTAATATTATAATATGCTGTCGAAAACCTTAATAAAAAAAATAATAAAAAAAAAATCATAATCCTATACTCAATGTAAAAATGTCCAAAATTATCCCGGCTATCATTTTCCCCGTTATCGCCGGGAAATGATAAAAAGTACTAGATAATGATATCGTTTCCTCGCCGTATTAGAAATCATAGTAATTTCCTAATTATTTTCAACATCTCCAGTAACATATACACACGGAATTATATCCCTAACCCCCATTGGTTTAAAAATACGACAACTACGGGTATTTATTCAGTAATTCGGTCTTGAAACGTATGTGTTTTAGCCGAGTAACAAGGAAAATCTCGAATCAATACAAATTGACGTATTTTGGGGTTAGGTTTTTAAATTTTCTCTGTCGGGTTAAGTACAGGCAGATACAGAAGAAGATTCACGATTATTATTTAGGTACTACATCCGTTCCCATGGCAAATGTCCAGACACGCCAGTGACGGGAACTCCGATAAAAAAAATTTAAAAAACCGGAAAATCTGCACTTTGTTTTTGGAAATTAACAAAAACCATATCTATAGATAATAGTATAGAGTAGTGTTTTTTTTTTTTTTTTAAATAGAATATATTTCCGGAAACTAGTGAGTTAAAACCTCAAATAAATGCATAGCAAATTCTAAAAATGTTGTAAAAAATTTCAAAAAACGCACTTGATTAATTTTCCCCTTTGAATTCAACGAGTAACAAAATTTACATAGATAAAAATGATTCGATTTTATTGGAGTTGTTTAAATAACGCGTATTTCGTATGTTTGAATTCGACTCGATGTTCTACTCCGATTCTGTAGTTGTACTCGTCTAAACACTTTGTTGTGTTTTCGTAAGTATAAAATAAATTAAAATATTTTAGCGAATTTTTCGGCATATTACACCGTGATATTACGGGGATTTTAAAATGTATTTTTTAAGTCTTATTGTACAGAAAATTCTTACTGTCTATACCTCTTAATGATTACAGTAAGCGAATTACTCCAATATTATATTGTACGAGCATCGTAACTACCGATAAAACAAAAAAATAAAAATAAATTATACATTTGAAATATTAATATATATATAAAAAATAGTTAATATATAAAGAAGAAAATAAACGTAACCTTATTATTAGTACACAAATTTAATCAATTCGGACGCACGGTAAGTACCTTTATACTAAAGTTAAACAGTATATAATTAAGAAGAAAAAATAATGTGTTTAACAAACACCTATACAATAAATTATATAAAAATATTATAACGTTTCAATAATAGCAAAAGTATATTATACCTTGTAAGTAATATATTATAGTGACTGTGCTATTTAAAATATTTATTCGAAATAAATTTACCGTCTAATAATAATATCATCTGTACGCGTACAATACGAGTACATTTCGGTTTATTTGTCGGAAATGGAACGATACGTAAAACTCATCGGTCTACAGTTAATTACTACAGCATTATTCTTAGATGTCTAAACGTGTACAATCTTCAAACGATAGAAAAAGGCATTCGGTATGTTTCGTTTCTTATCAAATTACACAAAAAAAAAAAAAAAAAACGATGATAACGATGATTGTATAGTAAATATTCTATAGATAAACTTCCGAATAATAACTGTCGCCCTCCTATTCGTGGATCTAAACGATCTACTCACAGATCATTAAATGCATTGCACATTTCACGCAAAATTACACGTCAAGTTCTCCCCTATCGGCGTGCTGGCGTCCGTTATTTGGCAATTCGTCAGTCAAAGAGGGCGTGCGCTACCATTTGTAATTATCGATTGTAAAAATGGTTTTGCCCGGCCAAAATCTACTCGAGCCATAGACTTAAATAAGGATAACAAACTTTAGCCATAAAAAAAAAAAAAAAAAAAAATAAGGAAAAAAGGAAACTTGCACTCTGGGCACCAGTTGGTTTAATTTTTTCGATATCACAAATACCACAAAACATTACCATTGGCGTTATAAAAACACTTAAAGTTTCAGGTTTTCTAAACTCGAATAACTCATATCGCAGTTATGATATCGAAAAAAACTAAAACCGTCTTTGCACGTACTCATCATTTTTTTTTATGGTGAACATTCGGTTCTTTGATTAGTACTTATCTCTTTATATAGCTCGAGTATAGTTTTTTCGGTCAACATATTTTTGTTTATTTCACGATTACACAAATAAATACCATATATAGTGGCATTTAATAAATTATGGGTTTTTTCTTTTCAAAAATGTCAAGAAAGTTGCCTATACGGAACCCCTTAAATGCGGGAGACGAGCCCGTCCTCTTAATACAAATTTATTAGTTGTTTTATGGTATGTTCTTTTTTATTATCTCTTTTTCTATCGTCCACGAGTTATATCCACAACGTTAATATTTATATACTATTCGAAAACATTTATATTTTCCCCAGCAATTGGTACCCGAACGAACAGTGTTTGCAATTGAGTAAATAATTGAGTAGCATTCATACTCCACGAATGAACTCGCCAAAAGTGCCCCGAAATCGTAACGCGTCAATACATTTTATTGTAAAACGATTAACTATTTTACCAAAATTTACTATACGAAATCGTAACTATTTAATAGCTCTACACGTACTGTGTACGCCAACAACTTTACGTGTACCGGATCCGTTCACGAATTCGCGTTTACAATGAATGAAAATCATAATTATTAACCGTTCCAACAAAAAAAAAAAAAAAAAAAAAAAACGGTTAAAAACAATAATATGTAGTTCGTTTGGTCGTTCATCGGTTACACGCGGCATACATTGTAAATAATCGTTAATATAATATCGAAACAGTATAAAAACTATTCAAACCAGTTTTCCAAAAAAAAAAAAATAAAAAATTAATAATAACTTTCGTATAAATATTATTCTAAAATCGTAATAGATTTGTTCGAGGTAATATTCCGTTATTACACCAAAAAAAAAAAAAAAAATTGTATATACGATTCAATAAACGTAATAATATTATATTCGATATACGAATGTCGAATGTATTATTTTCAATTATACATAATGGATTCGTAAAAAAAAAAAAAAAAAAATTATAAATCGAACCCCCGTGCGCCTTCTAATTTATACGGCCGTAAAACTCTAAAAATATATTAATTTGAAATTCTTTTTTAACAATAATGATAATATATATATATATATATATATGCCTTGCGTCGTACGGTTTTACTAAAAAATAATAAATTATTACACTTTTTTTTATATATTTTAATATGTATACATATTATACATACATGTAGATGTATAATGTTATATTAAAATGTATTAACAATGACGTCTATATATATATATATATGAATTACGAATAAATTAAATATTATTAATTTAAATACGCGCGCGTGTAATACTCCATATAACGTTTTATAAATTATTATTAATAACGCAGAAACGGTTGATTTTTTTGTTGATTTTTTTTTTACGACTGTGTTTTTTTATTCGTAATAATTTATAGTACCAACTATGTAATTTAATCGAAACGTATTGCATTATTACATTCTGTGCTCGGTTTTACTACGGCGTGTATGTGGTTTTTTTTTCTTTTCTACCAGAAATCTTGTTCCGATCAAAAAAAAAAAAAAAAATACGACATGCCTTAAAGAATTCCCTTGTAGTTCCCTCAATAAGAGAAAAGACTCCAGAAAAAAAAAAAAAAAAACAAACAAACGGGAATATTTTACGCAAACGGCTGGTTTCGATTGTTTTCGATGTTGTTTATTAAGTTTAAAATAATTGTAGAGACCTGCAATTTTTGCCGAATACTTTAATTATATCGTTTTAGACGTGGCAAAACGTTCAAAACATTCTCGGTTAATAGCTATTTTAATGTTTCCGAGATTTTACATTAGTTTTTATTTGGATTACATTTTTTTTGGCTTCTCACGTAATGCTCGACAATTTGAAACAAGTTCATCATTGGTTATTTGTATGGCCATTTCATTATATTTCAAAAACCCGTGAGCATTTTTTTTTTTAACCGTTTAATGAATTTCGTAACAATTACGGCATTTCAGAATATGATTAATCGAACATCGCTCAGAAACGTTTTTCGTTTAGCGGTGATTTATCGTAGCGTATTACAGTTATAAATTAAGTTCCCATCGATATCCGATATCCCCAGCTTTCCACCAACAACAATGGCCCCCGCCCATCCAATCGGGTACTGGCGAACACTAAGAAGGGGTTTTAAAAATCCAACCCCCTTTTAGGGGGCACCATCGCGTATGAAATATTGTGATCCGATTCCTGTGACGGACTGTGGAAGTACACGGAGAAGCCACTTCTGCGGGCGTTTTTTGAACAGAATCCATAAGGGTATTTGGTATGAAGCCCAGAACGACGCGGGATAACGTAGTAAAAAAAAAAAAAATCGCGAACTCTTTAGGGGATGTGCAGAAACAAATTGAGTTACCAGCTCGAGGATAGATTTTTGAGAAATAATGTTAGTCCTCAAAAAGCCGAATAAACCTAAACATATAAATGAGAAACGACAATAACCGGTACGCGTTTATAATGGATACATCAATTAACGATAAGTAAAATAAGTTATTTATTTTTTTTTTTAAAAAAGCGTTCATCCGATTATAATTATAGTGGTTTCGTGACGGAGAGTGGAAGGAATTATCCAGAATAGTGTAGCTATTCAATATCAATGGCCTTAATTATACACTATACGTTGAAATTAAATATTTAACGACTTCATAATCGGTTGTAAACTCTGTTATTATTATTATATTATTGGTAGTATTATTTTTATTTATTTATTTTTTTTTTTTTTGGCAAGTGTGTTTGGAATAAAATTACATCGGCTCTGAAATATATATTTAAATATGATATACACGCCGCAGTCGCCGTCGGGACGTTAAAAATATATTCTAAATTGCGTATATTTTACGAATTATTAAAATGTTATTCGAATATATTATAAATATTATAATATACTTGTCAAACTGCCACAAACGCGACTCATAACCTTTAATAACAGTATTTTATTAAATAATAAAAAGCGAAAATACGAGTAATTCAAATCGTAGAGGTATGTGTAGGCCGACTTTTATGGTACGCACATGTAAAAATAATTTATTACGATCAATAAAATAATGACGTTATCCGTGTGCGCCATTGTTACAAATAGTATCGTGGAGTATATATATAAAAAAAAAAAAAAAAAAAAAACAAAAAATTGCGATAATTAACATATAAACATTATCGACTAACCCCGACCGAGTTTCTATAGTTTTGTTTAGCATTTCGTATTTAATCGCGGTTTTTTTTTTTTATGTATAATTAAGGATTATTTTGGACATTGAATATATTGGAGACCGGTCCGCACGACGATTGCGTTGTACTGTCGTGGTATTATAGTCGATATCCGTCTATATCGAGCTATATCCCCGTGCGAACAGGCAGTAATAATTACCGAACTATCGCGATAGCAACTTTCACGAGACTTCGGGATCGATATTAATTCAATGTACTCGTAATATGACATAATCACTCGGTCTGTTTAGTCGCATAATACGTCTTCTACCGTATCGCCGCACGGGGCCAGTGACGGATTTGAGGGCCGGCCGATCGCAACTCCTAACTTTTTTTTTACTTTTTTAACCGTTATCCACCGGATCCACCAAACCGGCATTGTGGTCGGCCAATTTTATCGTCGCGACGGTATTGTTTGTTATTCTAAGCATGCGGAGGATTCGATCGACACGTCTATGGGTTTGCTGAATCGTTGAACGGGGCCTTTTGGAAGCCGAATTGAAATTCAGGGATAATCGTTTGTTGGTTAATAATCGGCCGTGTGCGTTTAAGAACAAGTTGTTCGCAAATCGTTGAAAATAAAGGTGTAAGACGAACCGGATCTGTTGTGAGCGGCCACCCGATCATCAGGTTCGCGTCGAGTTTGTTATCGAGATAATCGCACGGGGTGTGTCCGATTGTCCGGATCCCGCTCCATTTCTACGATTTAAATTATTTTGAATTAAGTGTACGTTTGTACATAAACATATATATATATATATGAGTAACATATTACTTATAGTGTATTCAAAAAAATAAAAAAATTTAAACAATTGGACTCCCTTCAAAAAGGTTTTTCAGTTCGCCTCCCCTCCTCCCGTAGAATGAGCTTCAAATCCGTCATTGGCGTGGAAGCTGTCTCTGTGACCGTTACAATCGCGATAGTTGAAAAACCAATATTTATTATATAAATATAAATTATAAATAATTAAGTATTTTGTAACTCTATTACAATAAAAAATTTGCATAATATAAAGTTTATAATGTTTGGTGTATTGTCCGTCCCCCTCGATATGTTCCGCTGCCTTGGCGGCGACGAAAAATCACTTAGATTTAAATGCGTATACAAATAATATTTCATTTTCGTTGTAATTAATTATTTATATTTTACGATGGCGGTGTAAATATTTTTATTTTATTCTGATAATATGGAAATCAAGCCCACACACGATTAGTTTATACCCAATTTATTATTTTTATTTTACCTACTCGAATTTTACTTAAAAATTATTATTATTATTATTTTTTTTTATAATTGTATTGCATTAACCAAAAATTTACCAACGATTTACATTAATACAATTATTTACAACCGAAATATAATGATAATACAATTTAGAATTTAACAAAAAAATAAAAAAAAACTACATACAAATAAAATCGTGTACACTTAATTATCATGCAAATTTTGCAGTACGGACTCGTGAACACAGACTGAATATAAAGACATTATTCAAACCTTCGGGTATACATTTTTACACTTTTGCGTCTGTCTTTTACATTTTTTTCCCCAATTCAGGCACCGAGTATATTGTATATTGTAAAAATAGGTAAAAATAGTTTTGTGTTGTCGTTATCTACAATATCTGTGGTGATACCAAAAAAAAAAAAATATAATAATTATTCGTTTCTATATTATAGGTATGTAACGAAAAATCTGTCTACATGGGTTACCATAAACGTCATTGCATATAATAATAACGAAATTCGCCCATGTGAGGGGGAGCAAGACGGGGCACTTGCCCGCCCTCCCTGAAAAAATTTTATGAACTTATAATTTATAAAAATGTATTGACCACATTTCTATATCGAATGGACTTTTCTATTTTTTTTTGGTCGTATGTATTTGCCCCCCACCCCCCTGAAATTTCGCCTACGGGCACCCATGTGTATATTTATATTGTTTATTATTATGCACTCTATATACTCGTGTATAGAGATTCTTGGCACGTCAAAGTTATAATATAATACCGAGCGGAATATATACGATAATATATGCGCGTTTATCGGCGTCCCGGCAATAAAAAAAACACATAGCAAATCCGCTTATATATACCACGCGATCGGTTTTCGTTTTTTTAAGTCGTAAATTTATATAGGTGAAGAAAAAAAAAATATACGTATCGTATATATACGTTCGGGTATAACTCGATTAATTAATGATTTATATTATTTTTTTTTTTTTTTATATATATATATATATATTGTTTATGTACTATTAAGTATCTATTATAGTGTTTATAATATTCTATAAAGAAAACGGTTTTTTTTTTTTTTTAAATATACGAATTTATAAGATTACAGACACGTTTTATTACGCGGTATATATAATATATATATTACGTACTATGATATATATAATTTTTTTTTTTTTTTTTTACAACCGCAAGTTTTAAATAAAATCAAAAGAAAAGAAAAAAACGACGCAAACGCATGCACGCAGTCAAACGTATAAATCAAATAATAACCGCGTGGACACAGTAAGAATTCAAGATAAAAAATCAAAAAAAAAAAAAAATCGTTTTTTAAATTCAATATAGTTTACCTTTACAGCCATTTTACGTATTTACTTGTACAAAAGTCTTTTTTAAAACGCAGGAAACCCCCTGGGCGTTTGGTTTTCTCTTTTTAAATTCCCACACATTGTCTCGATTTCGGGGACAAACAACAAGCGTTTTGAATGGACGGTATACACGGACGGTTTTAAGAAGAAGAAGAAAAAAAAAATGTACAGGTATAATATAATATTTCGTTATAATACCGTAACGGAAAGAGAACAAGACTATTATACAATAATACATATAGATCACGGATTTTTATCGTCCCGCGGTTTGTTTTGGAGAAGCGCAATAAATAAATAAATAAAAAAAAAAAAAAAAAAAAACCCGGAGAAAATAAAAAAGGGGTTAAAAAAAAAAAAATATAATATTCTTTTGAAACGCCTTAACGGTCAAGACAATGGCGAGCGCGCGTGTACCGCCGCGTCGTTGCATGCGGTCGCCGTGCGGTGAGAAATATGTCACCGGGCCAAACCGTAATGTTTATTGCGGGTTAAAAGAGTTTATATGGGTACCTCTGTAGTACCCATAAAAAAAAAAGTAAAAAGAAATAAGATAGGAATAAAAAACTGAAAAAAATTGTCCTAAAAAAAAAAAAAAACCTACAAATATGTAGGTCAAAATAAAACGACAAGTAAACAAATAAAACGAGTCGGTCGACCAATCGGACGTCTCGGCGGACGTCTCGCGATACCCGCCACCGAAATACATCGGCCCGGCATTTTTAGTCAAGTGTTTGTGTGGATTTGGAGCGGATCGAACAGGTGTCTATACCTATCAAATCTACGGCGTTTCGAGCAAACACCCAGAGCCGAATACAGCCCGAGCACAAGACCGGACCCGAGGTGAGTGTGTAGTGTTTTAGTATATTATTTTGCATAGACATCGGTGGCATCGGACTGCGGACCGGACGAACGCGAATGCGAAGCGAAATCGGTAGTAGACGTTCGTCCGGATCGCAAATATTATTTTACGTCTTGCGTCCTGATACGGATCAGCCGAGTCCCAATTCGTATCGGTCGGTGGGCGATTCTTCGACAAATTCCAACGATTTCATTGAAAACTCTTAAACATCGTTCGTCCGTCCGCTCCGTAATTGCCAGTGTCATCACGAGCACACGGTTTTAACCGTGCCAGTTAATTAAAGCCACGGCCTCCTAATCGAATCTTAGGCGCGAATTGCCGCAGTTGTATAATCGTCCGCAATATATTTATAGGGTCTGATCTTTATACAACCCCGCCCGGGGATTCGTTGGTTCGGTTTGATGACGATTCCTTACCGTGGTCCGCTTTCCCGAAACCGCCGGCGGGCCGTTTACGTTAGCTCGTTCTAAACGCACATTTATTCGTATCGTCTGTCCCGCGGGAATACGCGAACGTCCCGGGGTTTGACGTTATTATTATTATTATTATTAAAATACCCCCCCGGGGCGGTCTTTCGCGTTTTTCTCGAATTTTCGCGGGCGAAACCCGGCCGTCCGTCCGGCCACCCTAATGTCACTCGATGGGGTTTGGGGGTGACGTCCGGCAGAAATGTAAAATATTAAATATTAATATCGCCGCGACGAGCGCGACGAGACCGGGCGATGGATGACTCTGTCGCCATCTGGGCGAGTCGCCGGCGATCGTCATCCCCGAGGGTGGTCCGCGGACAGAGCGAGAGAAAGGAAATGAGGCGACGGCGGCGCGGCGTCGGCGGCGGCGGCGGCGACCGCGGCGACCGCGACGACGACGACGACGACGCAGCCGCCGCCGGTCCGGGGGAGGGCGGGAGCGATGGGAGCGCGACACGGTACCATTATCCTCGGGACGGGCACGCGCGGCTCCTCCTTTCCGGCATGGCGCCGGGCGAACACCATTTCGCGGGCCATCGCTGCCAGCGGCCGGCACCATCGTCGGCATCGACGTATTATTGCCGCCGCCGCCTCCGGTAGTATTATTCGCGATAATAAAATCCCCCGGCGGATTCGCCCCGGCAACCCCGTGTACGTCGTATACAGATAATAATTATAATAGCGCAATATATATTTATGTACGGCCGGCTTATCGCGGTGGCTCGGGTTATATTTGCATAATGACGGGTTAGGAGACCTCACCCGACACGCCCGCCACGATATTTCTTATCGGGATCCAGAGTTATTGTTACAGGCAACTGTGGGCCGGCTATTTTCGAGAGGTCCACTATTCGGGGACGACAATTCCAAACGTCTACTTTTAATTATGTAAACCGGCGAAAAATTACCGTAGCCCGGGCGTCCCCTAGATCGGGCACCGTGTGCAGCTGAGTACTATCTGCTCACCACGATTCACTAGGAGTTTGGTTCAGTAAAAAATCAAATAAAAATATGCTCGGAATCGAACGTCGGTCCTTTCGAACAGTGCCGTAGCCAACGGATAGGCCGGCTGCGCACTTATTTTTCAAAAAAAAATCTAAAACCGCCAGAGTTATAATTAAAAATTAAAAACAAAAAAAAAAGCCCCGAATAATATTAAATTGTATAAAATACTACATTTTAATCGATATTTGTTTCGGTTAATTTGTGTGCACGTATACGACAGAGGTATTCCGTTTTTTTTCTATTCGGGCTTTGCCCGGGAAATAAAATAATGCCCCCGCCCCACGGTCCGCGGTCTTAATCTAAAATCCCGTGACGCTTCCCGACGGATATTCCTGAAGATATTATCGTACAATATTAATATATACCGTCGTGTTATCGTGTCCGACCGATCTGTTCACGTTTTACCGACAATCCACAGTTTATATGGTTACCGTCTGTGTATCCCGCCCGGTTGGCCCGTCATTAATTATCGCGACCGGATTATTGGATAGTCGACGGACGGTAAAAACTATAGGCACGAGAAATTATTACGATAGGTGGTGTATTTTTTTTTTTAATCACATATATTAAATATAATATAACAATAGCCGTACATAGCGCGGCGTTTTTATCGATTATGTTTTTCGTATACAACCCAGGGAGTTGGGAAATCAATTAAAAACGAAAATTCAACTTACGAATTATAAGACCGAAAATCGATTATGTGGCCGCCCTCCGTGGGCGATCGAATTCCGGAACAGCAAGTAACCTAAAAAAAAAAAAAAATGATGTTCCCCGTAAAACGCTCTATCCGTTACAGCGATGGAGACCAGAAGAAAATCCGTCCGTTATATTTGTAGAGACGTAACTGTGCGCCGCAAAACTTTTTATAATTTTTTTTGATACGCAAAATAGGTTATCCGAAGCAATAAGTTAAGTTATTCAATTAAAATCTATGTATATATAAAATCGAGTGCGCGATTCCGAGGAGAGTCGTTAAATACACCAAAAAAAAAAAAAAAAAAACTAATAGTAATAATTAGTATACTTGATATTTTATATATATATATATATTTTTTTGTTTACGTCGCCGCGGACGTTTAAAGTTTTAAAACATTTTCGTCGGGGCTTATTATTATTATTTTTTTTTCCTCCGGGAACTCTGCATGGCCCCGGGCTTTAAGTCCCCGCATCACTTAGCCACACCCTTAATCCCGGGCTCTGGTTCTAGTGGAATATTTATATATATATATTAAAAAAAAAAAAAAAACCAGAAAAATGAGACACTGACGGGCCGTGGAAAAGACATTGTCGCGGGCAAAGGTTAATTATATATACGCGGCGCCCGAAGACTATAATATTATAACGGCGTGTACTTATAAAACAAGATCCGCGCGGCAGTCTCCGGAGAATAACATTTTAATAATTTAGTGGCCGAGGAGGAAATAATATTATACACTCTTGTGTAATACAATATCGTACAATATTATAAACCGCGCCGTAGTGTTTGAATCATCATAATAATATCAAAGACAATCAAAAAACTAATATTATCTAGGTCCTTTGAGATTCTGAGCGGAGCGAAAGGGGTCTTGTGATTAAACAATGATGTTTATTTTTTTTTTGTCCTCCGTCAACAGTTTTTCAACCAGAAAACTTACTTTCTCTTCCATACACTCCTATAGTATTTCCAGTTAGGAAGTGTTGTTTAGTTGTCCAATTTAACGAGGTAATTTTCCGATATACCTATTAGTTTTTTTTATCGCGGCAGAAAAAAATTACCAAAAAAAAAAAAAAAACAAAATTACGTCCAAAAATCCGAGTTTTATTATTTATTATTTATTTATATTGATTTCTGGGTTACCATGGTAACAATAAAAAAAAAAAAAAAACACGACTTCTACTACTTTGCTCAGAAAATCGTTTTTCGTTCGCAATTTATCGTTGCATACAGATATAAATTAAATTCCTATATATATTACTACCGTCCCACTTACAACATTGACCAACCCATGGTGCGAAGTATGTACGTATTTTATTTATTTTTTATTTTGGAAGTGCAAAACAAATACCTACGTACCTGCGTATATTATAATGACTGTCTTGTAAAATAATCATTACAATACACAGTCGTATTATAATAAAAAAACTATTATTTAGAAATATGGGTTTGGCGCGGACGGAAACGAAAAAACATATTTGAAAAAAAATAATAATAATCTCTTTCTCGCGATAATGGAAAACCAAAAAAAACAAAAACATATTTTACGAGGCGCGTACAGAAAATGTAACCTCCGTTCGACAATAAAAACGAGTAATAGGTAAATATATAAAAACGAATTTTATTGTAACGCCATAAAGTACAAATACAACACTATTTTTTTTTTTGTCGATAGGGTGGGTGTCCAACTGTTATTCAGACGCTATTGTCATAAATAGACCATTATTTTCCGTAGTGTCGAGTGCCGGCGTAAACCGATATCGGGATGTCGGTCGTTATTGAGAAATTCGGTTTAAGTATAACGAATTACGCGAAATTATTATACAAATACAAATACATTAAAAGTCGTAGATTTCCGAATAGAAGTCAAGTATCTAGGGTTAACTTTCGATAAACGCCTTAACTGGTGCTCGCATTTTAAACAAAAACGCAAATCAGTTAACTCTAAACTACATCTCCTCAGACCCCTCTTAGGATCGAAACTTTACTTAAATAACAAACTTTCGATATACAAATCAATAATTCGCCCGGCTTGGCTCTACGGAATCCAACTATGGGGGACGGCAAAACCGTCAAACACCAAAACCTTGCAATCTTTTCAATCCATTTGCCTACGTTTAATAACCTCTGCCCCTTGATATGTATCAAACAAAAACCTCCATAAAGATCTGAACTTACCAACCCTCAACGACTTGGCCAAATCCCATTACAAAAAATTTCATTCAAAACTTCACGTTCATTCCAACCCATTAATAAAAAATTTATCCTCTGCTTCACTTATCCCTAGAAGGTTAAAAAGGCAATGGCCTAGAGACCTACTCTAAATTTAAATTAAAAAAAAAAAAAAAAATTTAATTAACTAAAAACTTCTCAACTCATGTCAGGTGGCACTGCTGGGAGCCTTCCTATTCTTAATATAAACGTCAAATTAAAAGCTACCACACTTACTTATTATACTCTGTGTATAGATTGTAAATATATATATTTTTAAAATAAAAAAAAAAAAAAAAAAAGATTTCCGAATAACGGAATGAATTATTATAGATACACGATACGCAGTAAATCGATAATAATTACCCAATATATCTCGTCGTATTTATTTGAAATGTTTTTTTTTTTTTTTGAAAATATATTTTAATTATAACGACACATTTTCTAGCTCCGGTTCCCCGGCACTTTCAAATTTCAATACTAAATCTTACCAGTATTTTGTACAAAAAAAAAAAAAAGGGGGGAATCGGGTGCTGAGTTTTAATTTTCATTGATACAGTAACAATATTGTACATTAACGAAATAATTTTTGTACACCTCTCCGAATACTTAATAACTCGTTCCTTGCCTAACTTTTCCCCATCTTGCGTATAGAAAAAAAAAAACAAGGGTGTTGTAAACATGTTTTATTTAATTTTTTTTTTTTTTTAATGAAATTTTGCGAAAAAAGTATACAATATTTTGCCGAGAAAACGTTTTCTACAAATTAATATACAAATTGCATTTTAACGGTTCGCCCCGACGAATATCTAGAAGAGAAAATTTTAATTTTTTTAATTTGAGCACTGATAATTAATATCGTTATCCGGTTTTGCGTACACGGTACAACAATACATAAAAATTATGTCTCGTTTTATTGCATATTTTTTATTTATTTCGGTTTTTACGCCTAGACGACTATTTTTGTTTTGCGGTATACTATTACACTATTAACGAACGTCGGACGATTTGAATATAATACACAAACGGTACCAATTTCCAATGCCGACACCGTATACTATTATGCTTAGTATATACGCACACACAGACGTCGGTCATTTTTTTACGATCGATTTTATCGTGTGTTTTACACGATCCGTCCAAGTCGGTAAATATTTTATAATATACCAACACACGAACAGAACCGTGCATTTTTTTTTTTTCACCGCGGCAAATCTACAATTTTATTGTTAGGTTAGGTTATTTTTTCGTCCGATAATTAATCCCGTATAATGACGAACAATCCACCACCCTCTCCCTGGGTTTATTTTAACTCCTATACGTGACATATAAAAACAATATTAAAGTCAATCTTCTTCTTCTTGGGTACCAATCTGATCCTCTTCCTCGAAGGCGCCCGCATCTTTCCCACTAGGATTTCCTTCCAGCACGCGTGTGAGCGGGTTTCGACTACGTCCCGTGTATTAAAGTTAATAAGAGTTTACTTTATAAAAAAAACATGGTCATTTATATTTTAAATTATATTTGCCGACTATCCCTCCCCCCTGGGAAAATGTCTGCGGACGCCCACGATGGTTACTGTATTAAAACGGCTCGGAATCGACCCTTTTTACTATTTTCGACACGACGTAACTCTACGAGATAATCCTGTGTTTAAACCGAGACGTATACGTCCACATTTCTTGGCGGACTCGCAGTTTCCCGAAACAAACCAGCTGCAATGTTTTACACCCTATATCGCTTCTAAGAGAAAACGAATGGCCTGTCTAAAATGTTTTCTTATAAATAGATACTCGTGCGGTTGTAGACAAATAAACATCAAAGAACGACTTAGAAGACGCCTAACGTTAGAGTTTTTATTTGATTTTGAAAAATTGTTAATAAATCTCTATAATACGCGTTGAAATTTCAATGGGTTTTGTTCAGAATTATTATTATTATTTTTTTTTTTTATCAAATTCGTCTCCATAATTATATTAATCGCAAACGGTTTAATATTATGCTTTCGGACACGGTGTGTGTATAGGAGCGGTGTTTCCTCCGTTTGGTCTCCGTGACTACTGTACAGTTACAATATCCTCAAAATTGCATAATTTTATAGGAAATCGATACAAAAAAATACGTAAAAATACGCTCAAAGTTTTCTTACCTGTGGTTTTGTATACGTCGACACGATCGCGTTTACCGAAAACGTTGCCACGGCACTACACATCGTTCCGAACAATAATTATAATAAATTTCACTCACGAACCGCACTGCACTCGCACATAAAAATGTCGCACGCGAAATTCGAATCCGTCACCTGAAAATCACAAATCATACGAATAAAATTAACACGAAAAATATTTTTGTCGGGCTGATATATTTGAGATTTTATACACTTAATTGATTTTTTCGAAACAATTAACGAACGTCCACATTGGAAATCATAAAAAAAAAAACCCATACTCTTATAATATTACGTTTTCTATAGAGTGACGCAATACTGAATAATATTTTCCCTATGAATATTGAAATTCTATTTTAATTTTCGTGCGGTCGGATTGCGAAAATAAATAAATGTGTGCGTGTCAGTGGCATAATCATGGGGGGGGGGGTCAGGGAGTTCAATCCTCTCTTGGATTTTTTTTTTAGTACTTCTACTACTATTTCAAAACAATTTTTTTTTTTATTGATACATACACAATCTGTACTTCAAGGGCACAATAAGAGTATTAGCTAAAATAATAATATTAATTATAATTAATAATTTCAAAACAATAACTAAGTAATTGTTTTAACTTTGGACGATTTCTGTTATCTTGTATACAACAATCTTTTATAGATTTTTTTTTTTTTTTGGAGACAACACTACCAAAACTCGTTATCGGTTCCCGTGTTTATTCTGTGGCTATACCGGGTTTTTCTCATTTCATTTTGAATTATCGCCGTTATTTTATGTGATTTAGTGATTTACTCATTACTACAAAAATTAATACATTTTATACGATAAACCTTACAGATCTAATTAATAACTAAAAAATGTAGTCCTTTTGAATCGATTAAATAGATATGCGTACAATTGGTATGTTGTCAGTTCACGAAAATATACCCAGAAAATGTTTTCAATGAATTCGCTCTAAAACCATGGAAACTGAGTTAATTGTTATAATATTTTGAAGTAAAGTAGAGTCAAATTACTTGACAAAAATATTTTCTACATGTTTTGCGGTCATGACATTTTTTTTTTTGTTGATTATAATTTATATTTTGAAAGATCCCCCGCCCCAATGACGTAGTCTCCTAGTCACGGCCACTGGTGTGTGTGTACACGCAGACTCGATAACGTTTTCGATTTTAAACGACACAAAAAGATTAATAAAACTCGTATTTTTTTTTTCGCCGGCGTTATATTAATCGTCTGTTCTATATAGACTTTTGTGGCCGACTGATACCGTATACTCGTATATATATATATATATATATATATAGGTCTCAGCAGGCAGAGTATATAAGATAAAGTTAAATTATAACAGACTGCGTATTATACAATATAAAGTCCGCCGCAAGACCTCTTATCGCGGTCTCGGATTAGATTTCCGGCTTTATGCCCGCGAAATCTCTTTCTCCCATAAAGTTTTGCGATTCGATTAGCATCAGCTTTATATATATATATATATATTTATACGTAAAGGTATGAGGTAGTCATCATTGTACGGTGTGCGCAAACAGAACGGGGGAAAATCCAATTTTTGTTCGGGGCAACGATATCGTGTATTATTATTATTATTATTATAGTAAATTAAGCCCCCGTGTACGTCGAAGGTATAACTATAGGTGGCACTTACTTGCCTAATAAATTACAACGGAATTTTTAACAATCTCGTAAAATGTTTAAAACATTTATAAAATGTATTTATTTAAATTTCGCACGCACGCCGTACAACGCGTATTACGACGTTCAGGACACAGGACGGGAAACGCAGCTCCATTTTTAGCGTTCCTTTATTACTATAATAATAATAATAATAGTTATTTTTATTTCTTTTTGAAAATAATGCGATATTTCAACTCGGATATATTGTAAATATTATTTATTTTTTTTTTTTTTTAGAATTTAATATTTATAGTTCGGTCGGAAATTATTACTATTATTGTATTAGATCGTAGGTTTTATTTTTTTTTACGAAAATAAAAAACAATATTATAACAAATAAAATATTCTTGGTTAGATCTATTCAATAATATTGCATAAAGAACGCTAATTCTTTTTTATTAAATTCTCTCTATTTTTATTTTTCCAACTCGAGCACTGATTATACTAAACGATCGTTTAATCTATCGAACAACATACACTTGTGGTTTGTTCGTTTGGGTTTTTTTTTTTTTTTTTTATATTTAATTATCCGACATTATCAGCGGCTGCACGTTTAATATCGAGGGCCAAAATAACAATTCAAAATATGGACGTTGTGAAAAACAACGGTTAGGTGTTATAGTGTCCGGTTAAAACATGATTTTACTGTCGTAAAACAGTATTACACTATCATATTGTAATAGATATTACCGCAATAATTCTGTACCAAATAACTTTCCTTATCATTTTATACTCGAAACTCGTATATATTTAATTCGGATAGTTTTGTTTAAATAACCCCAGAGAACCAGAATTATATGATATAGACGATAATAATAGTCGAATGTTTCACTATAAATATTTCAGAAACGGTATGGATGTTATTATTATTCTTAACGCCTTTTTTTTTTTTCTTCTTCGCATAGGGCGTGCTATAACTCTTAATTTTAATTTAAAAACGATTTTACGCCGACAAAAATTACCTCGGCCTAATTATAAAAAAAAAAAAACCAAATTATCACCTTACAAAACAATTTTAACTTGCACTTTTACTTTTTCGATACTACAATTTTTAAGGTTTTCCAACTCGAATAACATATTTTGCAATAGTGATATCGAAAAACTAAAACCGACATTGCACCGAGCGAGTTCTAATCATTTTTTTTTTTTTTTTTGAGCGGGGGCGGGTATGAAAATTCGGTTTATAGCTTGAATAGTTCACACATTATTGTTTATTTCACTGTTGTCGCGGGATGGACGTATTGAAATCGTTAGACGGTTTGATGATGATAATAATGCGATTCTGCCGGTTTTTCATATGTGAACTGAGATTTTGACCAGGGCAACCCGCTGGCATTGTCGTTTCGCAAACCATATTGCTTCGTGCGTGGAGCGGGAAATACGCGCGAAAAACCCGATCGTAAAAGCCGTAAGTTTTATACGCTTTCGGGCTCGGCCTTGACCCCACCCCGCCCGAGGAACTGCCGGGACGGACACGGCGGGAGTGTCGGAAATCGGAATATTTCCGTCGTTTCGCGCAGACTGCAGGACGAAAAAGAGACCCGCGGCAATGATGGCGGAGAATTGTCGACCACGTGTATATTATGTTCTCTCGTCGTCGTACACACATCATGCGGCGCAAATAAATCCGGATCCACGTGTGCGTACGTGTACACGAATATAAAACGTATTATTATTATTTTTTTATTATCGTATAATACGACGTGTATGACGACAAAATCGCCAGTGACGTCATAACGACAATAAAAACGGTTTTACGATTGCTCGTATATCGAGCTCACCTGCAGACGTAGGTCAGGTTCGCCGTTGGCATACTACGGCGTCGTATACACACACAATATCGGCTTGTAATAGCCCATCTATATTAAATTTTAAACTCGTTTCGTATCGATTTTTTTTTTTTTTGATTTTTTCAACTGTGACAACTGTGCCCCGTCCCCGAGTGTTTTTAATATTTATTTTTATGTATGTGTACAATATACATATATGAATATAGGCACGTGTAAATTTGAAATGTTCACCGAGTTGAATAACATGTTACCGATATATTCTACTATATACAGTTTTTTTTTTTTTTTTTTTTGATGAGTGTTCAAAATCTCTCTGGGCGAGAGGATTGCGATAGTCCCGTCCGCCCTCTATAATTGGCCACGGGTACTCTATCAAATGAAATAATAATTATGATTAAAAAAGAGAACTATTCGTTCGAAAACCGTTGTACGGTTCTCACACGGTAGATAGGTATTTTCGTTTCTGTTACTTGTGGAATTCGTAAAATAAATTAATATAAACGATGTTTTTTTTTTTCTGCCTGTACGATATTGTTCCCGTATTCGTATTCAAAGCAACGGACTGCTATGCCGGTACACAACAGGGTTCTGCGTTCGTACGCGCATACAAATCACGGACGAACAGAATAATTATTATTGTGTACTCGTCATGTCGAGTCGACTATAATCGTTTTACAAAAATATAACTCGAAAGAGAAAAAAGAAAAAAAAAAACGAACAAAATAAATAATTTGTCATAAATTTAAATCTGAATAAGTATAATCGAGGACGGCGCGATATGTCTATACGTATATTGTATATTATGTTACGGGCAAATGTACTTAATATGTAAAAAAAAAAAAAAAAATGATTGTTTTAATACTCCGATCAAATTCTCCTCTTCATTTGACCGGAAATAGCACGAGAGTGCCGGGGGAAAATAATCAGAATACAGCGCACATTTGTGTCGAATAGAATTCGACACGTAACGAGTATACCTATACCTATCTCAATATTTTATTTATCCGATACCGCGACTAATGAGATAACCGTCTGAAATTAAAAAAAAATCCTGCAAGGCTCATAGACGCAAATGCAAATGTTCCGGACGATTTCGCTACTCGAAGTGTCACAACGTTAAACGGCCCCGTTTAAAAATATAACTAATATTGATTTTTACCGCGAATTATTATTTATTTTTAATTTTCAATATTAAATCTACTCGGGGCCAATTCGACGCGAACGCCCGGACAATGTCCGACTTTGTCCGCGAAAACGCGGGCGTTTTTGCGGTGCAAGTTATTGCAGACAGACTGACCCGCTACGTTGCCCGTAACGTCGTATTACGAGTATATAATTTAGAAACCACTCGGCGAAATTCCACAACAAAACCCATTATAGGGTACATATACGCGTACAGTTACGAGTATACGAGACGAAATCGAAATAATAATATAATATTGAAAGGCGTCAACTATATATATATATATATATGATATATATGTATACATATACAGTGCAAACACGTGTGCGTTACGTATAATTTTACCGAGGCCGCGGACTGCAGTGTAATCGAATTATACGAACCGCGCGAAAGTTTAATTCGCGACCGGGGGAAACTCTTTGAAAACTACCGTATAACGCCTCTGTTTACCCGGAGTATATAATTTTCCCCCGGCAATCGCATTTAACATTTAATACATTACTACCGATCGCTGGCAGTTTGTGTATACGTATATACAAGTATATAATTTGTAAATATATATATATATGCGTACACCTACGCTGCAAGTATAATTTAATTCCCTCGACGCGTATGCAATTTATACGGAGTTTGTAAAACGTATATTATTAGATACCGTCGCCTGCCCGTAGTTTTCGTGCACTTTTAATGCACGACCGAAACGTGTAAACCGAACGCATAAAAACCGTTTTACAGTCAACCGAAACGTCAAAACCCCGACGGATCTATTCGAGAACAGAAGTTTTTTTTTTTTTTTTTTTATGCGAAAACATATACGATATTAAGTCATCAACGCAAATTCGATTAGTTTCTCATTGGCTGGGTAATTATCGGTACACGTACAAAATAACAATGGAAATTTAAATATTTTCACCTTTTTCAACATATTGGTCTTATAGATTCGAATATTGTTGGCAAATATTTTCAATACTTTGTCATTTTTTTTTTTTTTGATTTTTCGGTTCGTAACCTATGAATTCTGACACGATATAACTTCTCCGTCGATACATTATACAGATTGACAGTGTTTTTTTTTTTTTCTATCGATTTCACCGAACAATGGAATTAGCTTCATAATCTTTAAATATTGTTTTCGCACTTGATAATCGAGTTATCAAAAATAAGTGTTTTTTTTTTCTGATCTCCCAAAATAACTAAAAACTAACAAACTATATAGGTATAGGTGTTTATATCGAATTATTACGCGTAATAAGTTTTCGTAGTGATATTTATGGTTTTTTTTTTTTGAGATTGTAGGGAGCCAAACAAAACGTTAATACACCGTCGGGCCATCTCGCGCGTGTGCGATCTTTGCGATTGCTTTTGCGACACCGTCGTCGGGCGGCAAGTATCGTCTGCACAGGCCCGAGACGCGTACGGCGGTGTCTACGAGTTGCCGTTTACAAACGACCGGATGAAAATAAAAACCACTCGGCGAGATTGCAGAAGGGCGAGCGCGTTTTTAAATCGAAAGTTGTTCACGCTCGAATAGCGTCGCTACACTCGTACGAGTATACTGATATTGTATTGTAGGGGGCCGTTTGGGGAAAGAAAAAAAAAAAAAAAAATCTTATATTCGGTATAGCGAATCGACTCGGCGACGGGAATAGATATATACACGTACACGTGTTATTACACGCGATACGGTCGCATTTCAAAAGCTACCGGCGAGCGGTAAAAAAAAAAAAAAACAGCGTCGGGGGCGGCGGGAAACGCGAACAACAATGCGTGTGCACGCACGTCGGGGTGACGAATAAAAAGGTACACAAAAGCGGTGGGTGACGGGGGAGGCGAAAAAAAAAAAAAAAAAATAACAAACGGGGCGTTTTCGAAAACGTGCGTTCGTATTACGTTTCCGTATATATATATAATATAATAATATATATAATATTGTCGGTGCACGAGGGGAGAGAAATCGCGTTTCGTATTGTCGCCGCGACGTTACCTCGCCGCGCCGCCACGGCCGCCGCCGCCGCCGCCGCCGACGCCGACGCCGACCCTCTGCGACCTCACCGCCGCGCCAACGCCCGCCGGCCGACGACGACGGTCGGTCGCGCTCCGGCCCCGTCGACCGATAACCTACCGGCGGCGGCCTGCACACCCGGCGGCGCCGCCATCGCCGCCGCTCCGTTTATCCCTTTTTTATTTTATCTTTTTTTTTTTTCCGCCCTCCCCGCCACCTAACCCCGGCCGACGATTTTCGATCCGAATGTTCGGAACGACAATGTCCCCGCCGCACCCGTTGCGCCCGCAATAACACAACGCGTATTATTATTATTATTATTATTAATGTTCTCTACTTGAAACGAACGATTTGCTCTCCGATTGATCGGAATCTGTATACGATTAATAATAATTCATCAACAATGGTGACAAACGTGCCGATCGTGTTTTTCGCGATTTTTTTTGTTCTGTACCTGACATACCGCCGTTTCAAGTAGAAGCCGGTGGCCATAATGTAAACCTAAAACCAATAGTCGATGAAATACCACGGCGGGTTTAGAGGTACGGACAATGCGGCGGTTAAAAATTCGATAAATCCGGCCTACGATCAATGGATTCGAACCCGACACCTTTATCCCATTGATATCGGCACGTACAGGGAAATTGTACGTTAATGTATTTACCTATACAAAACCAATAAGGCCGTAATATCTGCCTAATCGGAGGATTACATTTGCACCTGAGGCTCGTTTTAAGTGCAGAGAACGTTAATACGTCGCCCGGACGATTTCCGTCGGACGAACAAATATATTTTCGGCATTTTCTAGACGACCACGTAGAGTAATATACTCGATTTATTGTATTTGCCACCGAAAACAGATTTTCGGGTTTTCTGGATGCCCGCTCGGGCATTACTCTCCTTTTTTTTTTTTTTACTATTTTAAAGCTAAAAATCCGAATCGATTAAGAGAAATTTAATTTAACGTATCTCCCGTTAATAATACCCGTTATTTGTATTGTTTTTTTTTAGTTACCCAGGTAACTAAATAAATAAATCAATAAAAATAATTCTATTTACGTTCCAAAAAAAAATTCAAAACCTTGTGTCCTGAAATGTGGCTTCAGGATACACACGGACAGTAATATTCGTTCCTGTGTGTATATTTTCAGATTTCTGCGTGCGATAAATTCAGTTGTGGTTCGTACACAGAGAGACAGATTAACACTTACTTTTATTATTATAGATTAGATGCTATATGTGTGTACTTAGGTGGCGGTAATAATCGTATCGAACAGAAATGCAATGATTTATCACTGTAAACATGCTGCAGGCTATAAAATGTCTATGTGTAGGGCCCCTCTACATAAATACACAAGTGTCGTTTAATAAATATAAAAAATATATAAACGGAGTAAAGTACCTACCATAAAAACGGTTTAATAGCATTTTTATCATCAACAGAAATCGTATACCGCCCAAATAATTTGTCGGATATCGATGGGACGCATTAGCCAGGGTCAGGGTTCTGTAACGTTCGATTTCTTTTTTTATTTTTATATATAGGTTAATTAAATTCCCCGATCTTTTTCCAAAACATTTTCTTTTCGGAATTTTTTTTTTTTGTAAAACACTTTTTTGCCAAGTAAACCGCTCACAAACTATCTACATCCTACCATAAACTATGTTGGATTATTTGCCCGTCAGCACTTTATTTGAAAAATATTTCTAGATTATCTTTGTCGTTTCGACATACTGTATATATCCAGCGAATTTAAAACCGTTTTCACTCCTTCGCAGCTAATCAATTAAAAATTGACAATTTACCACTTGACTACGCGGTTCACCCTTTTCTCGATATTCCCATGCTTGTTTCTCACCGTGTCAATGCAAGCCTGGTTTTCATCTTCTTCTTTCCTAATGGTACTCTCGACCTCTGATTTACTAGCCTATGTCTCGTTCCGTGTTCCTTTATACGCCACAAGAAACGATTTTTTGTTTTCTATTCCAACGCATACCACATCCTAAGGACACACTTATGGTCGATTGTGTCGTTAAGCACTTCACATACTATTGCGTCTCTTTAATTCAACTTAGCCTTGGACCTCATCGCCTACGTTTTAATGTTCATTTTTCTTAAGTTATTTACTATGTTACTGTTACAACCCAAGGGTGTTTACTTATTTAAAAATAAAAATCGAAATAATATATAATAATTTCCATATAATCAATAAAAAAATGTAAACTATATGAACGATTAAAAAATGTATTTATATTCACACAAGTTTGAATTATTTACTATGTACTTTTTAAAAATTAATTTAGAGTAACCTTAATTGTATCCTACTCGTAGTTCAAGAATTTGTGGAGACCAAAATTTTCGAGTACCCGATAAAAATTTTTTTTGATAAATAAAAATTGAAAATTGCAATAATTGGGAACTACAAAATAAAATATAAATGTTTATATGATTTAAAAGGATTTTAACATTAAATTGAGCTTACAAATTGTATCCATACAAAACCAAATAAAAAATAAATAAACTTGAAAATGTCAAGTAGCCATAAATAATTAAAAAACTGTTAGAATATTTTAAAAATGTTACAACGTTTAGAAAATACTAATATAAGTATTTAATAAAAGTGTCATAGCGTCCTACAATTGGTTTTGACTGAATTACAACAAAAAATCAAAAATAACAATAATCGTTATTACATGATTATTCACGTTTTCCCTTGGGTTTGCGTGCGCTAATACAAAAAAACTTCAAGAAAAATCGAAAAACAACTTTTTCAAAACACCAAATAGACAAAATTTGCTACCAGAAGCATCTCTGAAATCGATGATCGGTGAAGATTTCTAGTAGAAAAATTGTTCACAGACGGAATAAATTGTTTTTGGAAAAAAGCACACGTCATAGTTATATTAATACATTCCAATACTTTGCTCAGAATCCTAAAATACTGTTATGATTATATGCTCACCAATTGATATTGTCCAATAAAAATTGAATACGTTTTATACAGTTTATTGTCCCATTAAAAATGAAAATGTAATAACAAATCAGATTTATGGGCCGAACCATTAAATAAGGAAATTATTTGTCGAGTTAATTTCATATTAAATAACGATTTCGGTCTAAATTCATGTATATATATAGAACATTAACTAATTGTTGTTTCTGTGGCAATAACCATACGTGTACACCGTAATAAAGGATGTTGCAGTCGTAAAGAAACAATAGTATTATTAGCTCTATAATAGTTTATGGTTTTTTAACGACTCGTGGAAAAAAAAAATCAAATTATTCCTGGCGTTCGTGTGTATAGCAGTTTGGCTATTTTATTCACTACAATATCACTATAAAAAAAATATACCCAAAGTACACTGTATACGCTGTAATCGCTGTATATATGTACGTAAATAAATATTAAATATTATTCATTTATAAAATACCTATAATACTAGATCGGTATCGCCGCAGTAGATGGAAATAAAATTATATTTTATTCGTATACACATTGGTATTCGCCGATTATACATTATGTTTCGTCGTATCATTAATATTGTGTAAAAATCGTTAATAATTCTTAAAGTATTTATTTATTTATTTATTTTTTTTTTTTTATTAAATTACTGTAGTAATTTATTCGGTATCCGTCGACACCGTGCGACCATTTTGATAACGATAATCACTTATGTACGCACTTGAAACCGACAACACTTAATAATATAATCGTATACCTAAGCAAATTATCAAGAAACTAAGACGGCGGTTACTCGGGTCGATTCGTTGACAAAACGCTTAACTCCCCCCTATGAATCGTCCACACCATAGTTGTCGATAACGTCATACCTTGTTTGTCGCATCTATAGTAAAACCGATTCGTTCATCTTGAAAACTAGGAAATTATACGTACGGTTTGCGGTGGCGATTATTCACCACCGTAAACGGGAAATAAAATTTATTATTGTCGTTTTCCGACAATTTACATTAAATAAGTGTTTCTGATTTTGTAAATGCTTAATTTTATTCTATCTTTTAAAACGCTTGTTGTAGTAGTTACAATTAGACATGTTTCGAAATTCGCGAGGCTTTATTTTTGACAAAGATTAAATTTCAAATTTCGCGCCTACACACTAGCAGCGATTACGTTCTAATCGGGCCTAAAACGTCGAAATTCGACTCGCTTTCAACATGCATTTTTAATGAATCTCTCTATATACTTAAATATATTTAAATATATATCGTATATTATCTTTACGTTCATAATTTGTTTTTATTCGAATTTCTTTATTTTTGAATACCAACTAAAAACTCCGGGTCAACCTATTAAAAATGATAACACAACGAAACGCACTATTTTTGTTTATCTATATACTTTGAAGAGTAATCTACATTAATATTGATGTTATGTAACTTAATTTTTATCATTGTAAATAAATTATTAAACCATTTCGGTATCTGTTAGTGAAACGACTAGTGAAAAAAAAAATTTAATATATTTTTGTGTATAGGTAATTACTATAAAAGACAATATGGCGTCTCATCAAAAGAATATATATTTTTTTGTCGAATATTTTCGGCCAAACAACAATAACCTTGGCCGGGGTTAATAAAAAAAAAAAAAAAAAAAAATCATTTTGCCCTGAATTCTTAAACCGGTACGCCACAAGACTCGCTCGCTCGCCCTTTAGCAGAAAATTCGAGTTCGAGTTTTACGATCACGGGACGACAATGCATCACGTCACAACAGCATATCTTTTGGAGTTATATATATTTTTTTTTTTATTTTTTTTTTCCCCCAGTATCCTTTATAGGAGGAACTGCAACATGTCAACCTTTACGCATTATTATATTCTTTATTCGTACATAGTAAGCGTACCTAAACAAAATGAAATGTGGGTTTTTTTGTGTGTGTGTTTTGACACCTGCGTAGTATCGTCGTCGGCCGCGTGGCACACGAGAAACCATTTTGTCTCCGGGGACGATTAAAATTTCATGCGAAAAATATTGTACGACGGGCCGGGCGATTTATAGTATTTATACCGCGTTTGTCGTAAATCAAATCCGCATTATACCGCAGTAGGTATTATTTAAGATTACCACCTTTTGATGAAAACCGTAAATGAAAACCAGAGGATACGACGACAAAATACCCAGGTACGTATATAATTTTATGGTGTATCGTGACGAGCGGTTTAACCGAAAAAAAAAACACATTGTAAACGTGGCGAAGTTCAAAAAAAAAAAAAAAAAAAATTCACGTAACGACATTTTTATGGCTTGTATTATACTCGTATATCACCGCGATAATGGCCGAGGTTATAGGGACCCATTATTTCTAAAATATATATACGCACTATATTAGATACCGGTAGTCATTTTCCGTTAAATTACAACATATACTCGTATTTTATTTTCAAAATCGGTGTAAAACCGTACACGCTGCAAAACTAAAATATTAAGCGGAAAAACAAGCTTTTAAAATTAATTATTTGACGGGTCGAGTCGGAGGGAAGACTACAGTTTAGATTATAATTTATAAATACAATCATCTCGTTAATGTCGCATAATCATATCAGCATTTTCTAATAAATTGCATGTATTGCTTAAAGTTTTTTTTTATGGTTATTTTAGAATCCGAAAATGTTTAGACATCCTAACAGAAAACAGAAAATCAGAAGAAAAAACTGCGAAAAAAAAAGCCATTTAACCGTGGACATAGCAGAAAAAATCAATAGATTTTGGGTTGAGATGTTCCGGTTACATCGAGTTATAACCGGGTACCCGATGTTATATTCTGTACTCGACCAATACTCGTTACCCGGCGTAAATAATACATTTTTACCAAATGCTAACTATTTGTACACAAACATATTACCTATTAATATAACATGAAACAAATGAAGTGATAAAATGTAATAATTTCGTAACTATTTTTTGGTAATCGACCAGTTTAAAATAACGTTCGGTTAGTTAATTAATTCATTATTATTCGGTACCAATACAATCCGATTCGTAAAATAATTTTCTATCCGAAACATCTCTAACTTCAAGATTAGTAAACACCAGGCAAAAAATAAACTATTTAATACGTCTATTTATACAAAAAAAAAAATAAAAAATTAAATGCCTACTATATTGTTGTAATCGAATTTGGAAATTTCTTCAATTTTAATGAATATTATTTATTTTTGTAATACGCCCGAATATGACAATTTTTTCATATAATATTAGTGTCATTAGTTAAATTGCTTGCTCTGTACAGATGAGAAAAGAAAAACGTGGAAAATAAATATAAAACAAGTATAGATCTTACTATTGATTAATTTATAATATTTTTCGAATAAAATTTAATTCTGAAGCGTCGAAAAACAATTATTTGGTTATTTTCTTTGCGTGTATATTCTAGTTTAGAACCGCATTTCTTATTTACAGTTTTGGGTGTGTAGTGTATTTTTTTTTTTTTTTTTTTATCGGACGTTTTACTCGTAGATTTCTGGGTTGCGTTGACTACAAGTGTAACAAAACACGACGAACACTATATACACTACACCTTACCCTACCACTACTACTACTACTATTCAGAATCGTTTTTTGATAGCAATGATTGATTGAAATTCGGTTTCCAACAGTATGCGGAAAACTAAATTACACCCTGTAGCTTCCAAAGTTCCCACATACAATAGTGCGAAGTGTGTGCGTTTTTCGCGGCGGTTTACTCCTCGTTAAATAGCCGACGGAGTCGTTATAAAAATATATAAACTCCGACGCGGTATTTATTTTTTCTATAAAAATTCCATAAAACCATGGTCGGGATATACAAAGTGCTACCGTGCGTTTCGGTTGTCGATCATATTCCCCGGGCACACAGTGTAGTAATATTATACGGTCTCACATCAATGTACGCATTACGGAATCGTATGCCTACTCGTAAATAGTACAAATTATTATTTGTAATGCGGCGGTCGTTAAAAATATCGTATTTTATGGCCCGCAATAAGATGGTTTTAAACGCGTTGTTAAGTTGATATTTTTTTTTGAACATTTAAGCGGTCGTTAACAACAATATGTTATTATATACAACGTGTAATGCGACGAAATAATTTTTTTTCAAACCTTTTTAATCGTATATCATTGTACACCTATACGATCAGTAATCATTGATCTGTTAAAGGTATCAATGTTTTACGTAACTCGGTTACTTTTGTAACTCGTAGCGATTAATAATCAGTTGCAACGTATCTTGAATTAAATTCAAAATGTAACTCTTAATTTCAATTTGTTTTTTCACTTTCAATAAAAGATACACGTAACCCGGAGTTGACAAATAACGTGTTGAGCAATCGCCAATTATTATTTCGATTCAAATATTTTTTGTTTTGTTTTTTTTTTTTAATTATCATATCTAAACCAAAAATTATTATCCTATAGGTGATTTACCATAGAATTATTATTGAATATTGATAGGGACGAGTAAGAACGATTAACCGAGATAATTTGTGATAAGAAAACAATTATTTTTAATTATTTTTATCTTGGGTTAGTTTATTTTGATAATTTAATGTATTTTATTGATTGAAAACTATACTTTTTTCTACAATAATTTTATATAATAATTTGTACTGTAACTTGTATCGAATTACACTACAAGCTACTGTAACTTTCCCGGCCACGCCTATACGCCATATAACGTGCATTACAAATTAAATTCATTTATACGCGTTATGTGTTATCATTTTGTTATGTTACAGCACAAATATGGGCTGTGAATAATAATTGTATACTTGTTAGCCTTACAATATAACAACGTTCGTAATATAATTTACATTTTACGTAAAAGTCATTCAACGACCGACACTCGAAACGGTTTCTGTGACGTGTGAATTCGTAATTCGCATATGCGCAATATCGTATAAATCGGAACGCGTTAGATAAAATATATTCGGGTTTTTTTTTATATATATAATACATTGTTATCTCGGACGACGCGGTTTAAATAGTACGTACTCGAAAGTCGTGTCGTGATGATGCGTATTGGACCCAAGGGTTGTATTGAGCGCGGTATATATTTTTGATTATATTATACGAGATTTAAAAAAAAAAAAAAAAAAGAAAAACCTTTCTAAATTCAGCGCGTACACAAAATAAAACTTCGCCTCCGGGACCGGAACGCGAATAGCAACGCGGGCCGCACACACGTAGTGCTCACTTCGTCGTCCCGGCGCAGAACGCGCCATTTTGACATTTCGTATATATAATATAGAGAGAGACTACAGTTATTATTATCCCCGGAGGGTACACGTAATACCCAAAGCCTTTTCGTCTTTGTTATCAGCCCGAGACATTTCCGTATAAGTGCAATTCGTAGTCGCGTCCCCTCGCCGCCCCCAAAGCTCCCGGCCAATTACCGGATGCAAATTTTCCACCGCTCGCGGGATCCCTCGGAGACTTGTTTGGCGTGCCGGCTATATATTATACGATGTCGTTTCAAAAATCACGAAAAATATTATAGTATCTCTGCACTCTGGCGAGGGATTTTTCTTCTTTTTTTTTTTTATATCTTTTTGTCGAATTTTTTTTTTTTTTTTTTTTAGCTTTGCTATTTTACCCGTATAATATTTGCAATTCAACGAATTCCCGATTGCAAAATGAGCTGCGCGGAAATCAATAATTTGTTCTGCGTACCTATAATAATGTTATTATTTTCCGATTTTTTCCCACTAAACGTTATAAAATCGCCATTCGAATGATCAAGTACAGTAAATATGTATTGAATAAAAAATCAATTTGATTGAAAAAAAAAGACTGTTCAATTTTTAACGTTATGGATTTGTATAATTTTTCCGATTATTTTGGGAGTGGACATCTGCGTAATAATCATATTAATATATACGTTTAATTCCAGAGAGAAGGGGGTGGCTGAATGGTTTAATACTTTGGTATTTATCGAATACTAATACTATATATAATTATGATTATGTTATGTTATGTATCAATTATGATAAAAAAAGGATTTTTTTTTCCAGATGAGGCCGTTGAAAAAATGCGAAATCATTCGAGGAATGGTGATAATCAAACGTTGAATGACACTGATGGAACCGGACTCCGAGTAAATAACACATTATGTACTTCTATAATTTATTGGAAATAATAAAATCAAAAAATACGAAGACGTACCGATATCGCTAAAGGGGGAAAAAAAACAACACTATTTCTATTCTTCAAACACCATGCGGTTGTTATTATTATTATTTTTTATAACTTACAAATGGATGTCTGTCTGTATAAGATTAATAGACTCAAAATCTATTGGAGCGATTTTTATGCGGTTTTTTTGCAGAATGTATTCCCTTGTCCGTAGAAGGTTTATAGCTACTGAAGAACTCCATCCCCCCCATTGTAAATACCGTCCTTTAAAATTCGGTGTTTAGGTATTTTTAGTACGAAAATCTAATTGTTTGTGTTGATCGTAGGTTACATTGGTAACGTGGATGAAATAAAATCTGTTATTAATTGACAACAAAACTAAAAATATCGTGTATCATAAAGAATTGCAATCAACGAAACGATTATGTCACGGCAAAAACAAAAAAAAAAATAAATATCGGTATGATATGAAATTCTGACGTAAATTATTTTTGTTGATTAGCGGCCGAAATGATAAAGTAGAACACATTTAGTCTGCCGAAGGTGAACTTCCCACATCTATTTTTTTTTATTTTTTTTTTTGAAATAGTGACGTGGGCAAGACATAAATACATAATGATCCAGCAACAGCAATGTCTAAAAGCATTAGCAAAAGCCGGGTCAGCTAATATATATATATATCTCGAAAACTTGTAGAAACTAAAGTAACTTATTACAAAGTTTTCGTATTAGTTTTTATACGTACAATATTAAATACACTACGTGTATCGATTAATCGGACGCGAATAAATGAGATTGCGGGCTAACGATGTCGGGGCGGATCGAGCACAATTGAACATTTTCCTCTTTTCGTTCGTTGAAATAAAATAACGGCGAAATCGCATTTCGGATATATACGTGTTCGGTCGTTTTCGAATGGATATATATATATTTTTTTTTTCTTATTTAAAGTAATTTTCGACTTTCAAAGGGGCGTACGGAAAAGTTTTCCAAGCGTAAGTGTACGGCGCAGGAGGCGCAGAAAGAGGGACCAGCTGCGGCTATAAGAGCGGTCGTTTCCGACACGCGGCGCCCTTATTATTCTCGTCTGTAACGCTCCGGTATCCCCCGTATACACCGGAGCGAAAAGGAAAAATGATTCGAAAGAAGAAGAAAAAAAAAAAAAAAAGAACCCTCCCCGCGTGGAAAAGACGAGTGCTAAACGTCATTACGGACAAACGTCGCGGAAGATTATAATAATAGTAATAATATATTATCGGCGGCGGGCTGAACAACAGGGCGAAGCGTCTCGTAAATTATTATTTTTTTTTTTTTTTATTATCGCCCGCGGCCCGTACCGCAGTTATTACAATAGTACCTGGGCATAATATAATATTTTCTTTTTACCCGGAGATTTCCATTTCGGGAAACGATGCAAACGACGGCTCTATACACACACACACACACACACACGATAATATTATATTTTTTTAATAGTGCACCGCCGTTATCGTTTATACCGTACTCGCGATAAGGCCCGGACGACAGAGTTTATCCGCCGCCCCACTCGGCGGTCTATCGGCATAAATAAATAGGGCGAATGCACGCTATCTGCACGCGGGCTTATATTTCACATTATACCCGTAATATAAAAACGCAATTACGATATGGGCACGGCGGAAATATATTTCCGTTAGTGACTTGCCTCGCCGGGCCCCGGTCCCAACGATACGGCCGACACCGCGCGGTTTTTTTTTTAATTTAGAAATGTACACGTCTCCGTATACCACCGGACACCAACTCCGCTGCCGTGCCCTGCCGCCACCTGCCCGTTCACTCGGTTATAATGACTCGATGTCGACCGGACAAATTCGAATTAGCCGGAAAATACGATTTTAAAATGTTTTTAGAACATTACGTTAGTCGCATAGAGTTCGATTTTCTTTTTTTTTTTTATCGCTGCATTTGTTGCGAATTTGGTCCGTCGAATTTTATTTAAAGCTGATAAAACATAATTCCACTGACCTTCACGGCGGTTTTCGATAAATCGCCTCAATTCGTCATAATGTATCTGCTCTTGTGCTCGCGTGGGAATGGCGGAGAGAGAGGGATCGGTAAAAATGATTGTTTGCGTTCTTCGTTGGACGAAAGACGCACCATTCATACATGCTACAGTCGACAATAATTTACTGATAAATAATGTCAACTTCGAGTTATTCACGACAATATTCAAGTTTAACGCGATTTTTTTTTGAATTTTTAAAATCGACAATTTCGAGTTAAAAGTGTTCCAGTTGACCAAGTTCAAATGGAATTCTCCCTGTCCGAGCGCACGCACGTTGGACCGGGGAACGAAAAACCCACGGATTAATTTAAAAAAAAAAAAAAAACAAAAAATCCAGCCCGGTCGAGTTTAAACGAGAAAATTTTATTTTAACGACTATTTTTCGATATTATATATTTATACCGATCACACGTGTATAATATAATAACTAGTTTCTCATTAAAAGTTTCTATTCCTCGTGCTACATTTTGTGTTTTATTTTAAAATATAAACGTACTAATTACAAACTAGATACCAATAATCAATAATTGTAATAACTTACAGGTTACGTTTACATTTAAATTTTACCTACGGTCCTACTAGTGACGTAGCGTAAAACTTGGGTGGCCCTAGTGCCTATAAGAGATGGAGGACTTCTTTAACACGGAAATTAAATTATAATAAAAATATTGATTCGAAGAGATAATAATAATAATAATAAAAAAAAAAAAACAATTATATTACATTATATATATTATTGTGTGCGTTTATATAATTTTTTTTTTTTTGTATTTTAAATCAAATTAGTTTTTACATATCATAATAAAGTTCCTCCTGTAGCCACACCTTAGGACTCCGGCCTAAATACGATATCCCACGAGGTCCCACGCGAAGAGGACGTACAAATTGCATCCGAGAAATATCATATTTTCTATACCGTTTCGGTTGAAATTTGTCAATTATTACTAAAATTTAATTGTTTTCGCCTTGCCGGGTCTAATTACTGGGTCAAACACTTCTGTGCCCCGCTCCAGACCGTGACGATTTCAAACGTTTTTTTTTTTTTTTCCTCCCACGTCGCCCGTTATCGTTTATTATATAATATTATTATAACGTGAGTATTTATACCGCGCGACCACGAAACCGTATACATTTTTGTCTCACCCACGAACGCATAAAAAAGGTGTACACACCTATGCGTTTGGAATGGATTGGAATATCATTATTATACCGTATTCTCAACCCGTGGGTAGATAATGCAATGCCGGCAAGACACGCCGCGTAATTATACGCATAATCGTTTATAATTTATTCTCGGACGACCGTTTATTATGCGGTGTTTAATTGGGACAGGCTTACTTACAAGGGGGCAGCCAATACCTACAGCAGTACCACTCGAATAAACCGAAAAAATAATAATAGTATACCGTGTAGCCCGCAGGGTTCGTGGTGCGGGTTTTCGTAAACGTATACACCACCGAGGTACCTCTACAAATATCTACACATTTTTCGGTGTCTAAGCTAGGGCTGGACGATTATTATTAAACACCTTCGATAATCGAATTGTATAGGAACAAAAATGTTTTATCAATGAATATAAAAAAATAAATACAAATTACGATTTTTCGAGGTTTTTTTTTTTTTCGAAACTCTTCGCCTATTCGTATAATCGTCCAGCCCCAGTGATTGCTTATAAAATGATATTTATAGCTCTGTATTTTTTTCACATCGGTGAAATGTTCGTCATTTGACAAGATAAAAACAAAAAAAATCACCGTTTACACATTTGGTTATTTTTCAACCGTTTATTTTCTATATTAATGAAATTATAAAATATTAGGAAAGGTTTTTGTACCGAGGTGCTAATAAGACGATAAAATATAATAAAACATCTGCTGAAAAATGAAAATATATTTACTATAGAAACGTTTTATACAATGGATAGACTTTTTTTTGTATCTGTCGTATATTCTAACGTATTATACCAGCACATTTTTTTTATCCCAGCTATAGTTCCTAATGTTCCTGTGCGTAATATGTCAAAACATTTATCCCCACGGTAATAAAATAAAATATATTAATTTCCCGAGGGTAGAATTTTTGCTATACTTTTAGAAAATAAGACGTCTAGGGGACACACGAGAATGTATAGGGTGTACCTATTATATTCTTTCGTTTTCTTTCTTTTTTTTTTCTTTTTTAATAATAATAACGTGTACAGGAATTTAATATATTTTACACATCGCACACTCGTACCTTGACGTAAACAATAAAAATCATATAACGAATATTTTCGGATTATTGTGATGTGCATGTCTCCCATTCGAGCGTTTTTACAATGGTGAAGGGGGAAACTAATTTGTCTTGAATAATAAATTATAATTAAAAAAAGTGTCGTATTTTTGTATTCGTTTAGTTAGGCGAGGTTAAATATAATGACAAAACGTTATTTTAGCTCAATGATTACTCGTACAGTACAGTCGTATATATTGGTGAATCGAATGATCATAAATTTAGAAGTCATTACAAAAAACAAAAAAATGCCACGGATAACCGTAATAACCGCGGTTTTTTAAACAAATTTTGCTAAATAATAATAATTATAATTTAATTCTAAAGACGTTTTATTTGCAGTGTAGGTATATCTACTCGTATATACGCAATATACGCAAATTATATTTGATATACGTACCTATTAAATATGATAAAGTCAAGCGGTGTCGTCTAAAAATGGAAAAATTATCGCTAACAATTGCCGTCGAAATTATACCCCATTTACAATTTACAAATAAAAAATATGTATATACAATTTTGTCTGTTTCGCGAGTTCGTGTAACTTGAATCGAAAACAATCATCGATTCGTTATGCTAATTTTATACACACAATTGGTTTTTATCTGTCTGTCTGTCGTAATATAGCTAAAATGGCGTTGTGCACTCCGACGATTGCGACTCTCCGGTTGAGTTTAGGTCAACGGGACCTATTATACATTTGACGAGGAATAATATTTACTATGCCTTGGACGAATGATTTTTTTTTTTTTTTTTTAATATTTTCATTTTCTATCACGCAAATGCGTGTTTGAATTTGACTTGATTTCTATTTATTTTTAATAACCTATTGATAAATATTTTTAAAAAATCTCTCGGTGCTCTGAACTCAACCGGATAGTCACGATTTTGTCGAAGTGCCGGAATACCTCTGTCGGTATATTACGCGCGAGACAGACACTGAAAACAAATTACGTGTCGTGTGGCCCCTCTTATAAAAAAAAACAACGTCGATTAGGATAAAAATTATCGTTTATAGCTATAACGGTGTGTAGGTACAAACGAATACACGGCAGTTTACGTAAAATTTCGGAAAATCCTAGGCCGACAACAAATTCGCCAATTTCGGACTGTGGCCCCCCCTGCCGTCGAATTAGCATTTGGTTTCTGTGGCGCAGCTATTGGGCCGTATCAACGAATTTACATATTTAAATAGTTTATTTTATGCGTTTGAAATATATGCCGCGAGTTAGTGCTTTTAATTCGTATCAATTCAAGTTTGATAGTAACTTTTTTTTTAATCGGTTTTTTTATCAAAACGGTCGATGGTTTATGGTTATGGCGATCTTTAAACCTGGTATATGTTGTAGGTATCAGTAGCCGCACATTCTGTGGTAACGCCTGGGAACTAGTAGACGGGGCATATATGGCGGACCATAAAAGAAGACCGTATTGTAAGGCGTATTAATTGACGCGGTTCTACTGTAAATCGTGTTTTTTTTTTATCACGCCCAATAATTTATCAATTTATCATTCATCGTTTGTAACTAATGTTATCACTTATCGTGCCTAACCAGATACCCCGCCTTGACTCGTGTTATATTAATTGTTATTTATCAGCGACAATTATTACTCCGCCGAGTGCCATTGCGTATTATTATTGCGGTCTCGGTAGTTTCACATTATGATGTCCGAAAAATTGTTAAACCGTTTTGGTCGGCGTACAGAGAATTAGACGAAAACACGGAACGGCGGCGTGCGAAAACCGATCCGGAGCGTTCGGCGGAAATGGCGCGGCAGAAATGCACCGGCAGAGATTTCCGTCTCGTTAAGGCCGACACGTTGGATACATATTTTTTTTAACAATTTTTTTTTTTATTATAAATGTATATATATATATATATATATACATAACAGTTTTATGAATACTTAGGCTGTCCGTGCAATTTACGACTTCGACAGCCGTCACATTGTGCGGGGGGCCAATAAACAACCGAATGGGTTATCGTCGTGTATGTACACTGGGTGTAGCGCGCGTACGCGCATATACGTATTTGTAATATAGTAAAAAAAAAAAAAAAAAATAGTACGGTCTCGCTGGCACACCACACACGCTTCTCTTGCACGGTGTGCGCGCGTACGTTTAATTATAATATTACGGCCGAGTTCACACGGCACGAGTGGGTGGGGGGGGAGGGAGAGGGGAGAACGAAATGTTGTCGTACGGGTGTGTGTGCCCCGTCCGGATAGTTTTTTTTTTTTTTTTTTTTTCCATACGTATACCGCGCAACGCTTCCGGACAAACGGGTTTCCCATTGGCCGCGGCGGGGCCCGTCGATTAATTTATCGCCGTGTGTGAAGAGAATCCACGAACGCGAACGAGAAAAAAAAAATATTAAAAAAATTAAAAAATATAATAATAATAAAATACAATCCGTATGACGCGACCACTCTGCTAAGCGGTGTTGGGGCGATATCCCGTGCGTGTCGAGCCGCGGACAGCTAGGTGGTTTATCTAATGATAACGATAAAATTCCGAAATTCTATTTAGATAAACGTAAAAAAAAAAAAAAAATACCAGATACATTTTAAAATTGTATTGTATTACGATAAAAAATATATATTTTTTCAATAATGGCCGTCACTTTATACGTTTATACGATTGTCAAGATTATATACCAATTATTATTGACGTTGTTTTATTATTTATCTGTACGAATAAAACTCAAATTATGCGTATAAAATACACTGGCCAAAGTTCGTGTAAATTTGCTCCTGAACTATAAATTTAGGTATATTAATTTTTTTACTTAATTCTAAATGCATATACAAAGCCGTTTATAAGTGGAATTTTTATCCAAGATAAATGTTTAAATAACTTGGCAATATTTATCTAGACAAGTCTCAACGATGATTATTTCTGTATAAAAATACAATAATAAATAATTACATATATATGTAGATACGATTTAAAAACAAAAAAAAAATCGAATCGATTCGGCGGTATCTTTGAGTTGCAAATTAATTGTTTCGGTCGATTTACGACGAAGTAAAATAAAACCAAAAAAAAAAAAAAAAAAAGAATACCCATGTGTTTGTGATTATTATTTATAATATTCAATTAACAGAGTTGTATATTGTATGCATTATCAATTGTACAAGATACCTATCAAAATATCGGTTTTTGTCAATTATTTCATTTGACTGAGTTTTTTTTGTCGTTTTTCATCGGTTAAAATGTTGTTCATTTGGATATAGGTAGCGCATATATTTTTAATTGGACACAAGAAATACCGGTTTTTTTTTTTTTTTTTTTTTTTTTTTTAATAATGGATTGCAGAACTATAATTGTAGTAGACCCGTTTCAACGATAAAATATTATAAATAAATACAATTTTTTTTTTTTTTTTTTAATTTTTGAAAATTCGAAAACAACAGATATATTTGTGTAACAATTTAACTATTTTTTTTTAATACGATCTAATCGAATAAATAATATGTCCAAGGAAAATAACACGATACAAGCAAATACCGTTTTATAGTTTCACCGAAAATTGAATTGAAAATATCGATTTAACGGCGAAATTCGATTAACGCCGTTGTGTGCTGCATGAACGTGAATATTATTGTAATTTACATCAATACCACCTCGTCGATGATATAAACTAAATATTTCTTTCGTTTTCGAAACTCGCAATACTCGCGTGGTTTACCTTTAGACTCGGATAACGAATATGCCGGCGCTCGTAACAATGACATCGCAACGGGAACGCGATAGGTACCGATTGCGATACGGGCGGAATAGTTTTGCTTTTCAGACAATATATTATATATTATATAAATAAAAAGGAAAAAAAGATTGCGAGCGAAAGGTATTACGGTATACGCGGACGGCGACGAGGGGGCCCCGGCGAATCGTTTATTTCCGCACTCGTGAGCCGACGACGATCGTCTCCCGCCGAGAAGAAAAAGACCATTTTCCACTCGGCTCGCGGGAAAATGTCTTGTACTCTGGCCGCCGCCGCCGTATTCGCAGTACTATACAGTATTTGGAAAAAATAAAATAAAAAAAAAAAAAAAAAACCCCATATATTTACGCAAAAGGTTTTTGTACACACACACACACACACACGCGCGCGCGCGCGGTTTGCAGCAATTCCGTTAAAGGTCGGTAATTCCGTTTTGCGCCCTATCTTTTTATCATCGGTTCTTTATATATATATGTGCACATTGTATCCGTTCATTGACGGCGATTTACTTTCATGAGTCCGAGTCCGCGCCACTACTGTTCCTAGGGGAAATGCTGAATTATTTCGTATGTGCTTTCTCGTTTCTCGCGTACCTTTATTCGCCGCCGGCCGTGGATATAATATACATTGCTGGTCGGTAAAAAAAAAAAAAAAAAAAAAAAAAAACACGGACAAACGGTTGTCGGAGAATAAATCGAACGCGTTACCATAATGCCTGTACGTACTGGCGAGAGAATATATATATATATATATATATATATATATATAAAATATTCATCTGCAGACGACACGCCCGAACGATGAGTTTCTACGTGAAAAGTTTTATTATTTTTTTTATTTTTTTTTTAATTCAATAACAATAATATTTGACGCGACGATTAATTTGTACTGTACGGCGGCGGCGCGGATATAATAATTATTGTTTATTTCTATTTTTTTTTTTTTTTTTTTTTTGTACTATAGACAATCAAATAAAGATGTTTTCTATAATCGAATTTTCTCATCTAGCTATTGTAGTACGGTAATAATAATAATAGTAATAAATAGAACGGGAAAAGAACTTTTCTTCCGGCTCTGCAATAAAAGTATTTATACTATCGCGGTATAGTTATATTATAGGTGATAGGTATATACACTCGTATATAGTTTTTTTTTTTTAAAAAAAAAAAATAAAAAATAACGATTGTCTCTTCGTATCGCGTACGATTCGCAAACGTTCGGATCGTATATATAGATAAAAAAAAAAAAAAAAAAAAAAAAAAAAACACGAGCGGGACAAGTGTGTGTGTGTATATATAATAATAATAATAATAATAATAATATTATATGGGACGTAATGGGGAAAATCGAAACGGTCTTGGTATTATTGTACGACGACGGCCGGGAATGTGGGCCGAAGGGTCAAAAATAAATTGGGGCTCGGGCGACAACCGGCAGACGGATTACGTTGTACACGAACCCTGCACCCCCCCCCCTCCCCCCGTGCAGTGGCGGCCGCCGCCGGATAAGCGCAACTGAGATCCATTTTCCACCAACCGAAATGCCCGGTCGTTGTGCGCGTCCTTTCGTCCGTATAATACATAATAACGATAATATATATATATATATATATATATATATTTGGATTGTTATACCGAATCGTACGCACGTATATATATATATATTTTTTTTTCTTATATATATAAAAAAACGACTCCGGTGTATTATTTATAAATCGCTATATATATATATATTTTTTTTTTTTATTATATACGTGACGGTATTGATTTGTGCGGCGAGGTTTTTGTCGAAAAAAAAAAAAAAAAAAACGATAATGAAACCAGTATACGTATACGAGATAGATGCGTTATTCCACAGGGGAGGTTTCGCTTAGAATAAAATAACGAAAATAAATAAAACCCCGAACAAAATGAGCGTTTTTCAAACACGCGTCCGTATGTTGGTGGTTCACCAGTTTTTCACATCCCGATAAAAAAAAAAAACAAAAACAAAAACGATATCTCGATAAGTCCCCACGTATCGAAAAACTGAATATCAGTATTAAATTTTTCCGTATATAAGTGACGTGCTCGTCCTAATAAACATTTGGGGAAAAAATGCCTTTAAAATCGATTCTAGAGGTAAAACGCTTATTATGAAATATTTATTTTTGTATTATATTAATTGTTAAAAATTAATAAACATTAATAAAGACTTCTGAGCGAAGCTTAATATTAATTTAAAAAAAAAAAAAAAACACATATCGTGGTAAAACCAATACATTCCTCGCTACACTAAGAATCTAAAAGTCACAGTTATTAAAAAAAAAAAAAAAACAGTACCAAATACCATATTTTGTTTCTTCAACGACGAGTCGAATAATTATTGGTGAATTATTGTAAAACGTCGACGAGGTTACCTCTTCAACATGTATTCGCGTATACAAATTGTATAACAATTGTTGTTTTACCTCTTAAGCCGATTTAAACAAATTTGATTAATAATTTAATCGGAAAGTTGTTGATAAATTGTTTTTTTAAAGGATTCGTATGCATTTTAAATATAATTATTATTCGATAGGTAAAATCGGAAATTGTATATTTAACGATTTTTTTTTTTTTGTAGGCGTTCACAATATTTAGCGAAACAAAAGATGTTGGCCTCGAATTCGGAATTTGGTTATCGAAACATAAATTTTAAGATAAAACCGGGATTTGTGATCGTATATATATATATATATTATGTATACCGCACTTCCATTTTACATTAATGGAAGTCCACGATTTCCAACATATATAATAATACTATAGCGATGTAACCTTATATATTTACTATATTTATTAGTCTCTCTATACGTCTTTATCAACCGCATATAATATATAATTGTGTCTGACAAATACAATTTACTAAAAGCTTATGGTAATTTAAAAAAAAAAATATATATATATAGTTTGATGTATAATAGCGTTAGATTTTATAATATTTCTTGTTCGTCGTGTCTGTAACACCCAAGACGTAGTATAATAATAATAATAATATAATATACTGCACAGACGTATGCAACATCGATTTCTGAGAAGAAAATTGACGTTGTTTTTTTTTTCTTCTGTTAACACGTCATTCCGACGGTGATTTAACGGTCTTGTAAACATATAAACTTGTTTCGTCCATATAATGTTGCCGAATAAATTTGTAAAAACAAAAATTAACGGAAATACGCATAATGTACCGCGTTAGATGACGATTTTAATTCTCCATATGATACCTGAATTAAAACATATCTAAAAGTTTAAAAAAAAAAAATATTCCGAAAATATAATATTGTAAATATTACGAGGAGAAAACAAATGTCGGTTACAACACTTTTTTACCGAGTGAAATGTTTCAAATTGTTCACACCGTGTCCCTAAACGATGCTGATTTTTCGCCCAATGGTATGATATTTTAAAAAAAAAAAATGTTTCCATAGACGCACAAAAGTCTTTCCAAAGTATCAAGCAAAACGACGATACGTTGATTTTGTTTTGTCGATTACTGGGTTACCTTGGCTTCAAGGGGGGAAAAAAACACATCAGTAAACGATTTAGATGATTTATCGATACTTTCGGTATATAACATAAATTTTACCCAATACCTTTCAAACATTTCGTCTACCACAATGGCTTATCCGAGATGCGAAATAGGCCTGGATTTTTATTTTATTTTTCACCGACTGTGTGTATTATTTAGTTGCCATACAAACACGCGTGTAGGAATATAATATTTTATACGAGTACCTCTACACGAGTATTATATAACAACATCGGATCTGTTTAATATTATGTGCGCAAATCGATCTCGTTTAATATTTATGATTTTACGAAGACCAAAAGTGGTATACACCAGCGGTTCTCAGCATTTTTTCGAGGCCGTGACTGCCCCGCAATAATGTCACCGAGATTTTCGACGACCCGTTCGTTATGACGGCATTAAAATTTAATTTAAATAATCACTACGATTATTGTTTCTCTTTCTTATTGTTAAATTTAGTTTTAAACGCGCACTTAGCTACATTTTATGTATTGACGACCCTAAACAATTTGTTGGCGACCCCCAGGTTGAGAATCGCCGGCATACACGACCGACGGAATATTGTATCGAGTGGTCGTTTCATCGACAAGGAACGCGCACATTATATTAGCTAGAAGTGTTTGAGAGAAAGTGGTATTGAGAAAAACCGTAGGTTCAAACGAAAAACGACTATAAGAAAAATGCGAAATACGAAATAACGAAAGATCGGAGGACCACCTATCGAGGTCGGTACTATCGTTTTTAAGGACTTTCAATAATACGAGAATAAAATGGGCTCGGTGTGTGTGGAAATCAGACAGACTAATCGGACGAATAACAAAACGTAAACCAGACACGGACAGAGTGCAGGAAGATGGTTAAGGTTACCGGGCGTAAGGAACGCGGTAGAAGCTGCAAAAGACAGAGACGAGCGGAGGCAGTATGTTGTTGTGGCAATGGACCTGAAGGGTCTGTAATTGTCGAAAAAAAAAAAAAAAAAAGACGAATAATATGAACATATTATATATTTTCAATAATTGGCATGACATGTAATAACATTCGAAATCGTGGCGGAAAATAATAATTTTGCAAACTATTTTCTAGGGCACGGAGACAAAATACATAGAAAATATTGTATATATACATCATTACTTATAGACATTGTAATAACTTAAAACTGTCTAGACAGTATTTTATTTCCATTCGAAATACGTTATTATACTAAACACGGCGGATGTTTTTACGTACATGTTTAGATTTATTGGCTCGCGTAAATTTATCGGTGCCGAGAAACACGGAATGAACAAAATCAATTGTAATTTATCCGCTGGAAAAAAATGTATTGTGTGCAAAGTTAAAATGAATAAGTATTTTGGAGACGAGAGAATATTTGTAGGTTTATTTTATTTTTAATGAAAATATTATTTAAGAGGACAATATTTTGAACATCCAACCCGTTTGCTAAACCGGTAACAATATATTCAAATATTTGTATTTAGTGTAAATTTATTATTCTTTTATAGTTTCATGGACCAGTGTGTGTTACGATGTTTTACGCGAATATATTCGGCACACGAAAACGCTTCGAAATTGTCCTGGTGCAGCAAATAATGTATACATAATATATTATTAAAATGAATAGTTTTTTTTTTTTTTTTTTGACGAACAGTCATTATTATATTATATTATTATGCGCACGAGCGGCGTGCACGTGAAAATATAAATTTACGTTGACAGAATTACTGTTTTAATGTTATTAAAAAAACCAAAAAAAAAAAAGAAAAAGAAAACTGATTACTCGCCGCCGCGGGGAGCGTGTGGCCGAAATCGATTTTTGGACTATGTATTTTTTATTTATTTATTTTTTTTTTTTTTTTTTGTTTGTCGACCAAATTCCGTTTACATTATTTCGTGTAGTACGCCGCCGCCCTGCGTATAAATATTGGGTACCTCCTATACGTCCAAGTGTCGTGTTACCAGACAATTTATGTTCACTCGGGCGGCCTTCATATGCGGTATAATACTGATTATAGAGTGTATCACGTGGCAACGATATATTATAAAACTTAAAAATTATTAAAGTAATATATATCATTTTTTTTTTTTTTTTTTTTTTTTCTATAACGGTTTTTACGGTAATACAAAAAAAAAAAAAAAAAAAAATAGAAAAAATAATGACAATATTAATACATTCGCACCGGATTATTATATTATCGTTGCACGTGTGGTGTACCCATTTTACCTATAGGCGTAGGTTAATTAGAATATTAGGGCTCAGAAGATAATACAGTGTAATAAAAACAATGATAATAATTTTTTTCGGCATATCGTTAACGCTCGGTCAACATTGGCGACGGTCGTGGCACGTAATAACCGTTGGACAAATAAAATATATATCTAAATAAATGTAAATAAAAAAAAATAATAATCGCTCCGAAATCATTTAGACACAGGTGAAAATAATACATTTTTAATTATCTCTGATGAAAACAAAAAACGTCATTTTTTATTCGAACTGTCGACAACACAATTATAGCGGGGTTATATAAACGGTTGAAATTGATTACTTCAATATTGGTGCGAGCTGTTAGTGTAAATCACTAGCCGATAAAACTACGAATTTTTCACCAAGAGTAAAACTCGGTGCTATTGTTTAATGTTTCTCGTACTACGGATTTGTTTGCTTTAGGCACATATCTAGATATGTGGTAATTGTTAAAAAGATATACATTTTTTTTTTTTTTTACCTCAGATAACCCCACGGATTATATTATCGACATTTTGAACTGGATAAGTTAAATGATTAACCCGTAGTGTTATCTGGACGAGTCCTGGACGCCGGACTACATTATATTATACGGCGTCCGTTTAAAATCGAGATAAGCGAAACGGGCCTCGGCCGGGCGGGTTTAATATATTGTGTCCCGCGGGATATGATATTATAACGGGACGACTCCGGACGGCCGAAGAGAAAGAGAGGGTCAGAGACCAGAGAGGGTTGGGTTTTAACGTATTTATATATATATATACGGTAAGTTAATGTGCGCGCGGTCGATAAATCGCGCGGTAGCGCTCGGTATCTTCTCTCTCGTATTTTTTTTTTCTTTTTTCCTTTCCCCCAAGAGCTCTCGCAGGAAACCCGAACGAATCCGCTTCCCCGCCGCCGGTATTCCCGCGCGGTTCCGCCGACCCCGGACCGTTTTCTGACCGTTTTCCCCGGGCCAATCGCCGCACGCGGTGCGCGTTTCGCTCCCGGGACCGCCCGGGCGCACAGCGACTTCGTCTATTATTATTATTATTATTATTATTATTATACAAAACGTATAGGGCAAAACGCAATAGGAAATTGTATCGTGACCGTGTCCTGATGATCGGCGGGTCTCATAAATTCCATATCGTATACGCGTCTAAACGGAGCGGATTCAGCGCGTAAAACGTTGGCGAAATTTGACCCGGACTGACGGTATCGTAGACCCCGGGCACAGTGCCTATGCGCTAATACAGCCCTGCAGTGTCCGGTATTTAAACGGTTAAGAAATCTTCGGTTTGGCAGAGCAAGTGTTAAGCCTTTAAAAACACAATTATTTACAACATAATAATCAAATCCAAATTTGTAGTATGATAACTTTTAAAACCGTTTATATGATAACGATTTTGACAAATCTTAAAAACAATGAATTTTATCTTTTCGGCGATGCCGATATATTGTGTGATTTTATTTTCTTAAGTTGCGGATACTGACGGTCGTTGTGTCGTTCTTATCGTTCCGATACCGACCGGTCGTATCCCCCAGGCGTCTGATTTCTCTTATTCGTGAATTTATTAACTCTTATTCTTGTTATCGTGTAAGTGCCACGCAGTCAAACACGGTACGGCCGACCTGCGATCGATAATTATTATTTATATCACGTAAACGATATTATTTTTCCAATATTTTTCTTTCGCACTTCCGTTGCGGATGATAAAATAATTTATTCCTCGAACGAAGATCCGATAACTGCTGGTTATAATCTACAAAATCGTTTAGACCTCATGCCATCCGGGTACACTAAATGGAAAACAAAAATTAATCACGAAAAACCTACACATTTGACTTTTACCTTAAGGCAACGAATAGTACCACCCGTCACCTAAAACAATCACAATATCCCAAAATCCACAAGCTCTCGCTACTTACGCTTAATATTAGACCAACGTCTAACCTGGCCAGACCATGTTAAAATTAAACGACTCCTTCTCAACTCTAGGCGAATATCTCTTCGTTATTTAATCGGTAACCATCATAAACTCGGCATGAAAACGAAACTACTCTTTTACAAAACTCTATTGACGCTCATTTGAGCGTATTCGGCGTTCAATTTTGGGGAGCAGCCAGAAAATCAAATTTATATTACATTCAAACTTTTCAATCCATAACTCTTTGTATAATTACAAATGCCCCAATCTATATTTCAAATCTTACCCTTCATACCGACTTACAAATTAACACCGTTGAGGGAACTGAAAAAGTTATGTACAAACGATACCGCTCCCGACTAGCAAACCATCCAAATCCCTTAATATCAGCACTGATTTCAGACACCATTCTTGGCAATCCTTCTCGCAGGCTAAATACGAAATGGTGTCGTTTACTTAAATCAATAAAAATTTGTTTAATCTAAATTAAACAACAAATTCAGGCATAAAGTGTCACCATCGGGGGGGGGGGGGTGGCTACACTTCTCACGTGTCTTATGCCATAAATTATATCCGCATACAAGCTCATTGTAATCATTTAATTTCAGATTGTTTGTTTCTAAAATTAAATTAAAAAAAAAAAATAAAAATATTTTTCCTATTATTTCCTAAAATACTCTAAACAGTAATCGGGGTTTAATTCATCGTACACCGTCATATGCCCGTATCCGAACGATATTTTATCAATTTTATTTCTATAGGTGGTAACGAATAACGAACACCGAGTGTAAATATACGAGTAATATTATTATTTTTCGCCTGTAAATTTTTATATACAAAATATTTTACTCGTTGTGCTGACGTGTACAGATTGTTATCTTGGATACCATTATTAGTTTAAAACGAGTTTAGGTATAATTACATATTCTTTTGTTTTTTAGCTCGTCGACTTTTTTTTAACATATGTAACGTATCGTTGCTGAAACAGTACCTATCGTGTCTCCGAAAAACTAATAACGTAAAATTAATTTGTTTCAACGTTTAAATTCTCTACTCCTTGGATTCAGTGCATTTTACCACTAAATTATGTGTGATTTTATATATTTTTTTTCCAATTCGATCTATTCTGCAGGATTTTTCTATATATATATATATATATATATTATTTTTTTTTTTTACTTTTAGATATTTATAATCAAAAATAAATATATATATATATATATATATATATATATATATATATATATATATATATATATATAATTATGGTAATAATTATAATACCTACACGACGCGCTAAATGCATTAGCTCGCACCACGTCTACGCGTAGACGCGCGGAACAGTTTTTATTTTTATTATTTAAGATTTTTCGTTAATTTATATCGATTTCGACGAAATATTCCGTGTATAGTAAATTTCAGTGTTATTCTGTAAAAAAAAAAAATAAAAAAAAAGAAAAAAATCAACAACCGAAAACTACTTAACGACGAAGACGAAGGCGGTCTCTTATATCGGTAAACGCTGATTCGATGTTCTCGACCGAGTGCGCGGCGTACCCATACGATAATATACGACCGCGGCGGTATTCGGAATGTATAATAATCTGTGTTTTTTTTTTTTCTTCTTTAAACGGCCTGTATAATATATAACTCGTACGGTTTGATCGTATATTATATTCTATTATACCGAGAGAACGGTTAGAAAAAAAAAAAAAAAAATATATATATATATATTTTTTTTTCTGACACAGACACGGTCCGGCGTCGATAATAATTCACGGGCACCCCGAAACGATGGCGGCCGATGACCGCAAAAGGATATTATTATTCCAAACTGAAAAAAAAAAATACTACAATAGACTGATTATTTCGATTTTAGACGCGCCGGAACATAATACGTATAGAATTATATCGCATCGGGCGGTATCGTGAGCAGTGCAGGGCGGGACTCGTAACCGGGCGGCCATTCGAACCGTGCCATACAAGTCCTCGACTTGTATTTTTTTTTTAATATATATATATAATAATAATATTCCGATTTTTTTTTTTTTTTTTTTACAATATTTTTCTTCCAATTTTAAATATACATATGAATAAAACGATATTTTTAGTCGGACCGAATATAATAATATATAGATACACCTATTCGTATACAATAAAAATAAATATTATATTATAAATTATTGTTTTTTTTTTTCCTGTTAAAAAACTACTGGTTAATATATGTTCGTATATAATACACATTAAATGCACAGTAGGTATGCGCGGTGCGAGATATAGAGGTGTATAAAAAGTTATTGAATTTTAGATTTTTTTATTATTTTAATTTAATTTATTTTTGATTTGTTTTCTACCCGCGTCGGAATATTTATTGATATATTCGACGAGAGTAAAAAAATCGATTACTATTACTATAATATACATATATACCGCGCCGTTTATAATTCAATTCTCTACAATACGAATAGTATTCAATTATGTGGATATGATGTTTTTAAATTAGTATATTGTGTAGTAAATAATAATAAAAAAAAAAAAAAAATGTATTGCGTAGGAACGAGAAAAATATATTTAACGTCAAACGACGCGAACGAAAAAAAAAAAAAAACACTCTCGGGTTTTATAATATATATATATATATTATATAAGATTAAATTATAATAAAATAATGGGCGCTGTCGAAACGGATTTTAAATTTGTTTCTTTGTCGCGGGTACGGGCGAGATATTTTTTATTCTCAATATTTATACGCGCAGCCTTCGAAAAAAGAATGCGCGTAACTCGACAAACAAAAAAAAAAAAAAAAAAATTACCGTCAAGAAACAAAAATCGAACGGAATTCGCTCGTATATTCTCAATCGTCGCCGTCGTAATAATAGTATTATTATTATATAATTACGTTTAAAGCACTCCAACGGGTTATAATTACATTGACATTTCGCTATAATAATATAATACAGGTTGCGGCAGAGCCGACTGACGAGTTTTGATGGGCTATAAATAACGAACAGTAAAACTTAGAGAAAAGGTTTTTTTTTTTTTATTATTATTATTTAAATCAGTATTCAATCCTATTTTTAAAAATTATTTTTTGAAAATTATATCTCCAAGATGGTGACCGTCAGCATTGATACACTGTTGTAGACGATCTCTGAAGCTCTCATATGATTTTCGGCACATTTCTACTGGTATGGCCTCGACTTCCACGGTGATTTTCTGTTTAATTTCTTCTATGGTATGTGGGCGATGTCTGAAAATCTTATCCATAAGGTAGCCCAGAGGAAAAAATCACACATGCTCAAATCTGAATTCTCCTCAAAGAACGGTCTGAGATTCCCAAAGCCACAGCGTGTTTCCGGGCTGAACGTCTTGGTGACCGCTCAATTGACTCTCTAACCAACTGCACATTTTCGGGGGTTCTTACCGTTCTGGGTGCTCCGGGTCCAAGTCTATCTAGGGTGCTTACAGTTTCTTCCAAATGCCGTATCCACAATTCGATAGTGTTAGCAGTAGGAACAGATTCAGCACGTGTAATGCCGAAGTGTACACGAAAGCCCTTTGTGTAGCGATCACAGAATGATTGTTTTCGTAATACGCACGCACGACGAAACCACGATGTACACCCGTCAAGACCATGATTACTAGGGCTGGGATTTTAATACCCTAAAAACCTCGAAAAATTTCTTAAAAAAAATGCTTTTATGACCTAAAAACTCTAAATAATGCCCTAGAAATAAAAATTAACTAGAGTAATAAAACGGTGTTAACAACGACAAATCTCGTATTGAACGATAATATCATCGGACGTCGATTTTACCGATTTAAGATTATTTAACAGGAAATGCGGGTAGAGGTTACTCAAACCTTGTCCGATAATATAATACGAATTACGAGTACCTACTTATAATCTGTTATATTTATTTAAAAACCATGTTGGTGTAAAAATCTTAAAATCTTAAAATAAAATTTCGAATTCATACACTTGGTTTCCAAAAACTCAAAAAATGCTCCAAAAACTCTAAAATGACCTAAAAACTAATAAATGCCAAAAAATGCAAAATAAACTTTCTTATTCTCATTCAAATGTACATAAAACAAATTTGTGACAAGACGAGCATTGCACAGTAAGCTTTGAAAAACAATGCAAAGTGCATCGAAATCCCAGGCCTAATGATTACGAATAAAAACCGGCATTACCGTACAATTCAAAATATACCACTTATTAAGGCCTGCTCTTATATTATCACCGGCTAATGACCTCATTAAACTCGTCAGTCGGCTCTGCCGTACCCTGTATATTAGTATAATTGTAAAATATCGTCTCGTTATTTGATTTTATCCTGTCGCCCCGGTTACGATAATATTATAATATTTTATGAGCGGATGTTCGACAACGGTTCCAAATGGTTTTTGTTCTCGGTCACGCCGAATCGGATAAAAAATAATATTAACCACTTTGAATAATGATTACCGAGTGCCTGGACCGAATTTGTCAAATACAAAACAGTACTATATCTGTCGACTAAATTACCAATATTCCCGAAACCGTTATTACAAGACCTACTCCCCCGAGACGGTTTTCGGGCCGTCCCTGCTCCAGTGTAGCCGTTCGATTTCGGTTTCGTTAAAAATTCAAGAGTATTAATATTATTATTATCATTGTTTATACCGAAAATCGTCCCGCACGCTTTACTACCCCGTCCCCGGATATTATCGATTTTATAGCTTCTTTTTCGACGATCGATGTGGCTTTTTTATTTCCTATCTGTATTATGATGCCCGGTCGCGCAGCTCCATTCGATTAGGTTAGCGTGCCTAAGTGACCAGACGCAGATGTCGTTTTTATGAGAGACGCCGGTCGGACACATAGCACACGCGCAATTCGATTTAAGTTATAATTGTAGTCGCCAAAAGATTGTATCGCGAATTGTATACGTTTAATTTTTGTTTTTCTTTTTGTCGCACTAGTAAAAATACTCGTGTACGCCGTGTACAATCGCGAAAATCGTAATGGCCAAGGCCGGTTTATAGTGGTTCATATGTAATTAGAATATAGATAGGGTAATAGATAGTATAGTAAACATCGCCGAAAAAAACCGCAATAATTCGTTTACAACATAAGTTATAGTCATTTTGTGAGTGTGCGCTATTGGCCATCGACACGAATTGCCGTCAAAATTGTATAAATAATATTAATGTTGTAATGTGAGTGTGTCTCCCATCTTCCTATAAATTGTTGACCATTTGCCACATTATTTTTAACTATCTTTCCATTTTTTTTTTTTTTTTTTGCAAAACTTAACGAACAATTAATTCTTAAACATGTATCGAAAAATTATCAACGAAAAAAAAAAAAAATGTAATCTCTCATACTCAATTCGGATTTCGTAATAGACATTCCACAATCCACCTAGTACACCGCCTAACCGACGCCATAGCCTGTTCACTTGAAAAAAAATCTCACTGTGCCGCTGTTCTATTAGGCATAACTCAAGCATTCGACAGGGTCTGGCACACTGGAATCTCATTTAAATTAAAACCACTTCTTCCACCGCCCAATTTTTTTTTTTATTTTTCCAATCATATCTTGAAAACCGTCGTTTTGTTACGAAAGTATGCTCTGCATTTTCCAACTTATCCTCTATTTTAGCCGGTGCCATCTCATCTCCATTTCTGTATAACCTATATGTAGCAGACCAACCAATATCCATTCACACTTCTGTAGCCGAGTTCGCAGATGACAAGATCATGTTTACTTTCCACAAAGACTTTTTTACCGCCGGCCAATATCTACAAGATCACCTCAATGATATGGAAGCAAGTGGACAATTTAAGTCAATAATGGAATGTGCTCCCATATTAATTTTACAATAAAAAAAAAAAAAAAAAAAATGATCGTATATTGGCTGCAAATAAAAAAAGAATGACAAGCATTTGTTGTTTTCCTATTTACTATGTGAAAATCAAGAAATCCAAAATCGAAAAAAAGGTTTATCTTCGAATGTCTTTGAGGTCATCGGCTTCTAATCGGAATAGAAAGTACGGTTTTTAACAGAAAACGATACTGTAGGTATGTCTAGAAATATAGACGACCGGTGCCCCGGTTTATAAGTATGAAATTTTTGTTGTATTTTTTTTTTTTTTTTTTTATATTTATAACTGTGAACCACTCTAGTAGAGAAATACGGCTATGCCGAGAAAAAAAATGCCCGTGCGATTCGTACGCGGGATTTATAATTACAATATTATTATTACCCGAGTGACTAATAAAAAAAAAAACTATGTTTTTACGATTCCAGGGGCTCGCTCATACGGACTGCTGCGCCGACGACACGCGGAATTATTATGGAAAAAACTTAAAGAAATATTACGCGGATTGCGGCGGCGGCGGCGGCGGCGGCGGATGCGGCGGCTATTAAAACAACGGAAATTAAATAATAATTGTCGTCAATTCGCTGCAGCCGGTCAACTCGGCCCGACGTTTTATTATTTTTTTCAATTTTAATTTAACAATATAATATATTACAACAGTGAGCCGTTGATATATACATATATATATATATATTAATACGAATTACCGGTCTAAAAGAAACTATAAAAAAAAAAAAAAAAAAAAACTACTCTATTAAAAATAATGTTCCGTTTACGATATCATCCGACCGTATAGATTTATTATCAATTACAATATACTAACGTATGAGCTATTTTTCTGTACAATCGTATTATACGTACGTTATTATGTATTTATGATGTTATATTACCGCGTATACTCTGTACCGAAATGTGTGTGTGTGTTTTTTTTTTTTTTTTTTTTTTTTTTCAAATATATTTACTACGCGCGCCGCACATAAATGCGCCGCAAAGATATTTTCAATACCACTAATTTTTTTTTTTATATATATATATATTTTTTTTATTGTATTTTAAACGGACAGGTTAATCGATTTACTACTATTTTATTTTTGTTGCTTTTTTTTTTTTTATGTCTATGTACTCGCGTATATATTATGCGACGAAAAACAATAATATTATGTACACACACACTCGCTCCATCTCTTTCTCTCTTATAACAATATGACGAATATAAAAAAAAAAAAAAAAAAATAAAATAAATTGTATACAAAATACATAATAATAATAGTAATAGTAATATAATATACTCGTGACTAAAATCAGGAATCATAAAAACCATGTCTCTATATAACGCGGAACAGCCGTGCGTACGAATTCAGTGGCGAATTTTAATGTTTTCGAACAATTTGAACATTGTCGCGTCGTATTGTATCAGTGTTAAAAAAGAAAAAAAAAAAGATAGATTTTTTTTATTTTCGTAAGTAATTCCAATGTGCCTTAAAAATTAAAACTTAAATCTATCAACTATAATGCTAGTAATATTTTAGGGCGCGGATTTTGTTTTTTTTTTTTCATGTAAATTCCATAGTTTTATTGAATTCGGATTAAAACTAATTTCAAAGTTTCATAACGCCCAGAATAAAATAAAACTTTTTGCATTATATTGTATGTCGATGTAAATACATTTTAACGAGAAAAAAAAAATATGAACGTTTTTATTTCGAATTTTGAATCAGCCACTGCAGTTTCTATTACAAATGCTACGGATTACGGGAGATAACAAGCTGAAAAAAAAAAAACAAACCCATTTTGCGTATATTTGCAGCAAAACACTTTCGTTTTTTTGGTTCGAATCATAAAACGAATTAGAAATATGAAATCTAATAATTGTGAATGTATTGCGGTAGTGTGGAAAACGCGACGGACAATTTGAATAATGTTCAAAGAGAATCCGGGGAGTAGCAATAAAATATTAACTAAATTCGTTTTTTTTTTTTTTTTTTTTTTTTTATTCTCACCAGAGCACAAATATATAATAAAAATCAAGGGATGAGAAATATCGCACCCAATAATCAACCTCCCCCCTCCAGCCATTAAATTTATTACGCCAAACGTACCTATATTTAATATACAGTTTACATCACACTTTTGAACTATTGTATTATACGATATATTTATTATCCGCAGATAAAAAATTGTATTTTTTTTTTTTTTTACCGTAAACCGTATTTTAATAATTTCCTATAATATATATTACTAACTTCGTGTCTTATATCTATACACGCGTATATTTAAATAATTTATCGGTGTTTCTTTTATTGCGCGTAAACATTTTTTTTTTTCTTCTTCTTTTTATATATACATCATTCATCATGATTTTTTTTTTTTTTTTATTATTCTTGGCTAACATCCACAAAAGATTCGTATTTTTTTTATTTTTTTATTTTTCTTATTCGTCGCCGCTTGATATATTTTATATATACATATATATATATATATACGAATAAAATTATTCAAAACACAATAATAATTCATTGTAATAGCCGTCTAGAAAAAAAATATTCGAACGTATATGGGTATATAAATTAAAAATTTTAATTACGCACCTACCGAATTCGTGTTTCGTGTATAATTATAACGTTCCTCCGTGTTCTTGTACGCGCTGCGAAAAGTATTATTTTTAATATTATATAGGCGAGATATTTTTTATTTATTTTTTTTTAATTTTACTTACACGAGCGTAATAAAAAAAAAAAAAAAAAAATACGTATAATTAATACTATTGTAATTGTGATGCGTTAATGTTTTTATTGTTTTGTACATACGGACCGCAACTGTGCGGTTAGATAACAATTACAATTTTTTTTTTTTTTTTTTTTAGTATACGCTATAAATACAATACTATATTTGTCAATTGAAAAACTATAATGTAAAATACATAAAAAAAAAAAAATAATAATATACCTAACTGTGTTAGGCAGAGTGTATAGTTTTTATTTGAATTTCCCGTATACTTACTATAGTATTAGTTATAACTGGTCGTTATTATTATTATTATTATTTTTTTTTTTTGTTCCGAAAGTATTTTACTGTCGTTTTTTACTCTTTGTATATTAAAGTGTACGCGTAAGTATTATCCGGTAAGTACAATTATACGTTACATTATAGATTCTGAGCGTATAATACGCCGATGTGTTTTTTTCTTTTTCCTTTTTCGTCACCCTCGGAAAACATTTTTTTCGGTCAGTAAAACTGCTCGAAATTCTCTTCACGTTTCCTCGGGAAACATGCGGATTTTTAACGTTGTAGTCGTTTATAAGAAAACCATTGTCTACACTTCCAAAAAGGTTTTCTATAGAAAAAAAAAAAAAAAAGAAAAAAAACCCGACAAGTTACGACTACTGTACGGTATAGGTGTTTTGGTTTTTGGTCGATTACCAGCTTACCTAACTGTTTTTTACCGAACGACTTATAACTTCCAAACTATTAGCGATTTTCCTCACACTAATTATAATTACCGTTTAAAATCGTAACTCGTAATTATTTTCAATTTATCAATTCTACCAGCTGTACAAATTGTATTTATATTTTTCAGTGGAAAAAAAAAAAAAAAAATGAATTTAATGTCTAAAAACGTAGAAAATAAAAAAAATTCCTACACGGCGTCGGGGTACAGCTGACTGTGTACACAAATGACGGGCAAAGACTTCTTAAAAACCGTGTTATTTATTATTATAATTTCCTCGCGTGTTCTAATCCAAAAATATGTGTCGGCGTCGTACATAACTTTTGCAGTCGCAGACTTGTTTTACTCGTATAACGACGAGGTGTTTTGTGATTCTATAATTATTGTACTCTACGACTCTAATATTATACGCGTTTCGTTTATTTCGGTCTCGTACAATGGTACAATCTTGTTTCGTCGGTCATAACGCACTTTTAGAAGTTTCGACGAAACTCTCGTTGATTTTTAGAGCGACGACGCCGCGTATAAAACCGTACACATATATTTTTTTCCTCTGTATATTTAAAAAAAAAAAAAAAAAAAAAAAGTCTGTATATTTGATCAGCGGCGTGGCGGGTACGAGTTTTAACGGACCAATTGCCCGTGGTCAATTATCGTTCAATTATGGGCAATAAAAAATTTTATTGTATTTACACATATGATTACATTTAATCGAGGCTATTAAAATATCACTCACCACGCCGTTGTATTTTATTATATATAAATACAGTAGACCGAATTGGGTCTCACGCGCGTGAGTCTAAACTCGCTTTGGGACGGAAACATTTGAGAGCCGAATGAACCGAATGAGTAAATACAGTAATATAATAAGCCGGAAGGGTCCAAGAATAAAAGAACAAACGTATTTCCAATGTGTTATAGGTACTGCGTGAAAAAATCTATTCGTTGTAGTACGTAAAAAAAAAATTGTTTTAAAATAAAAAAAACCGATGTCGAACGGAAAATCCGCCCTCTTCTAAGGTAAGGCGACCGGTGTAATATGTCCAACAGACAAATTTCAACACGGAGATTTTGGACAAAAACGTCCATAACGTTTCTGGAATACGGAAAAAATATGTTAGAAAAAAAAGTAAGTGACAAGTCGGGAAGGTAGTATATTGATAGGAATTTAATTTATATCTGTATGCGACGATAAATTGCAAACGAAAAACAATTCCGAGCGAAGTAGTATTAGTAGAGTTTTCTTTGATTGTTGTGCCATGTTAACTCAGAAATCAACATACATAAAAAAAATAATAATAATAAAACTCGAGTTTGTCGGAATCGTGGTTTTTTTCTCAGTTTTTCGTCATTTTTCGGTAGTCTTTCTATTCGTCGCGTTAAAAAACTAATAAATATATCGGTAAAATGATCTCTTTAAAGTATTAACTAGACCAGATTTGCCATCGGATGGTGGAAAAAGTGTTTACAAAAAAAAAAAAAAAGAATAAATATTATTGTAAAACTACAACGGTTCATCGGATTGACGAATTCAGTTTACTTTATAGAACGATTCGTCCGATAAACTCGGTATACCTCGTTTGTATTTAACACGGAGTGAGACGTGACTGTAAGTCGAAATCTATAAAAAAAAAAAAAAAATCGTATTATAATAGTAATGTTACGACGACTTTTTTTATTTTTTTTTATTTCAAAACTCGCGAGTAGTAAATTAAACGCGATATTCGCGTTGGCATTGCACAATTCACGAATCGTTTTCGCGGATCGATTCGAACGTAAAATTAATCGGATTAGCCCGGGTTACAATCATTTTTATTCGAATGAGATTTGTTTTCGTCTCGGGCGGCGTGTAAAAATGACGGTTGTATTTTTTTTTTTTTTAGTATTGAAAATTAGGCGGCATAACCCGTCATATTTCATTCATAAATATTATCACGCTATAGTTTAGGCGGTTACCCGTACGTCCGCCCGAGGACGGGTGTGATTTAAAAAAAAAATTGTTTTTTTTTTTTTGTCCCAATAATTCCGTATTCCGTAGGCGCCCGTTACAACGGTAACGAGTGAAACGGAAACGTGACGATAATACATATTGTATTGATTATACGCGCATTGTTGCCGTATATTAAAAAAAAAAAAAAAAAAAAAAATCCTCGGCCGCCGGTGTCCGTGGGCCCGCGTGGACCGCGTGGGTTCCGGGGACACGATTTATAAACGGTTTTTTTAATCGAATCGGACGGCCCGCGGGAGCGGTGAAACGCGTAGGCGCCCGGCCCCGGCCGAAACGAAACGGCCCCCCACACCGGGGTTTACTACAATACAACGAACTTCGTGTGAATTTATCAGACATTTCCGCTCGGCCGGTACGGTTGTACGTAGAATTAAAAAAAAAAAAATGAACCTCGATGGTTTAAAACGCCAATGAATTGCTGGCCAAGGGCTGAAATAGTGTGCGTAAATTTACGGTCTCTAACGGTTGTTTTTATCCGCGTTACAACAATGAAAAAACAATTGAATAATGACGACGCGACAATGATTGAATGAATACTACGATGGAAATCAAAAAAACCGACCGTCTCTCGACCGGATCAAAAGTGCTTTCGGATAAGGTACTACACTAGAAAAACGGAGCGGGATGTCTGGTAAAAAAAAACGTATACGGGCAGAAAAAAAAAGGAAAAAAAAAACAAGTCGCACATTTTAGTAGAATTAACACACATCTGGTTTCGCTCACATTTCAAAAAAAAATCCCCGCACAATGTTCTAAGCCTTAGAATTGGGGGTGTGGTTAGTGCATGGCTGTCTTCATAATCATTTCGAGATGTTTGTTGGTTAACCGGGATCTGAACTTGTTTTTGAAAAAAATTCATTTTGAGAAAGATGATTCACAAACATACGTGGAACATTTACGAAGTTCACTACTCACGGGCAATTTTTCGGCAAATGATTTATGTGAAGTCTCATAATGACGTTTAAAATTGAAAACTTTCATCACAGCTACTGTCTGGTGGCAAATTAAACAAACTGGCAAGGCCCCTGCCCGATCCGGTAAAATAAAAGAATATTGATACGTCCACTCAGGCAAAAATTGTCCGTTTTCAATTTCAATTTTTCTTCTCTTTTTATCCGTATTGAAATAAAAAAAATAGTAGAACTTAGAAATTATTTAACCGCATTATAAATCGAAAAATAAAATCAATGCAAATACAACGGCGGTAATCGACCGACTGACTTGGTAGACGTAAAATCAACTAGCGGTCACCCAATGACCCAATAAAAGTTTAGATAAAATACGCTTTGCGACCAATTTATCAACAGTTGTCGGTAAAACCAATAAAATTTAACAAAAAAATAATAATTTACAACAATAACACATAGAATGTATGTCGTAATATGTGTTTTTATTTTTTTGCCTGCGGGCCGGATAAAATTTGTTCTAGAATCTAAGGTATAATAGCCAACCCAAACTAAGTGCGAGTATAATAAATAATTCGTAGAAATTTATACGATTACATGTATCGAATAAAAAATATCACATTTATCCCAAATAACGCGTTTTTTTTTTTTTTTTAAATTTGTTATAATTTAATATTGCGTATTTATTGAACGATTTTGTAAAATCAGTTACATTTGTATTAGCTACGTGTTCGTCGTATATCGTGCTAATGTTATTGGCACGGGTTGGTGCCGATTTACGCGTATACTTTAGCACGTAGCAAGAAATCTTTTTTTTTATTTTTATCCTTTCGTCCGGTTGCGGCGCAATTCGGTTTACGGACTCGAATGGTGGTCGTCTTTGGTCCCGAAGTGATGACCAGAGCGCCAAAAGCGGCAGGTCCGTTTATATATGTCGGTACAATTACGACCAGGGCTGCGAATTTAATGCGGTGAAAAACATTAAAAACGTGCGCGAAAAATGCAATATAAAATATTAAAAATTTAATTTTGATAGGTATAGTGTATTCTTTACATAAAAATGTATTTATTTAAAAAAAAAAAAAAAAAAAAAAAATGAATGTTGAATACGTTGTTTTCTGTAATAATTCCATTCGTCTGTATTCATTGGCGTGCTTTTCTCAATGTTGACGAGTAAAGCGGTTTGGATTTCGGCATTTTACTATAAATACAAAACTAAACGTCATAGTTTACAGATGTGTTCTGATCTCTTCTCCGGTTTTTAAAGGCCATCGAGGCCCATAACCGCAACACAAATTCGCTTCCACCTGTCTCTATCCTGAGCTACTACTTAGTAGTATCTTCTATTCCGAATTCTTCCAAAGTCTTTTTTACTTCGTCTATCCATCTTTGTTTTGGTCTGCCTAGTGGCCAATTCCCAAGGGGTTTTCATTTTAATACCGCTTTCATTAGGCCATTCGACCTCCATACGTGGCCGGCCCCATCCGATTCTTCTATATTGTAGTACTGCTACTATGTTCGGTTCTTTATACAGTCGTTGCTTCTACTTTCATATTGTTGTGCGATATTATCTCGTTTTGGCCCATATAATTCTTCTTAATATTCGTCTATTCTTAAGAATCGCTATTTTGTCTTCATCTCCTTTGGTCGTTGGTCGTGTTTCACAAGCATATAAAAGAACTGCTTCGATAATTTCTTTGTAAAGTGTAATTTTTGATTTAATCGATATTCGTTTTGATTTAAATATGCTCGTTAACCCATAATAGCATTTGTTCGGTGCAGTAGTTCATATATTAATTTCTTCGTGATTATTGTTTTCGCTATTTATTGTAACACCCAGATATTTAAAACTGTATACCCTTTCAAACGTAAAATTCTCAACTTCTATATATTCTCCGTGATTTTCTCGTCTTGATATTACCGTAGTATTTAGTCTTTGATTCGTTGATTTGTAATCCGATGTCTTTACTGTCTTTTATTAGTGTTCCTTAGTGCCCAATATTACTTCTTGTTTATTTGATGCTAATATGATAATATCATCTGCATATGCTAAGATTCCGCGTTTTCTTATGTTTTCTTCCAAGTTTAGCCCGTCATACTTGCTCTTGGTTTTCTTTACTACCATTTCTAGCGCTATATTATAGAGTACTGGGGATAAAGCATCTCCCTGTCGGAGTCCAGTCTTGACTTCAAATTCATCTGACATATATTGGTTGAATTCAATTTTACATCTCGTTTTATCCATGCACAGTTTGATCATTTTCACTGTTTTGGACGGTGGTATTCCGAAGGTTACGAGTGTGCATGATGTGTTCTGATACCTACTAAAATTATTAACCAACCGATTTAATCTGGAAATTCCCGAATGGTATTTCACAAGCCCGACTGGTTGGTTAGAATGACCTATATCCAAAGTAAGATTGCCTATTTTATCGAATCCTTATCTGTATCCTAACCCGCATACAACTCGTGTAAAATATTCTTTTATAAAATATAAATTTGACGTATATACGTCAGCCTGTGTAAAACAAAAAAAAAAAAAGATGTTTATTGACGGAATTTGATTTAAAAATACCGGAAACAAAACTAAACGGGAAAATACGACTTGAAAAGTCCGAAAAATTACTTTAAAAATCGAAAAAATGCAAAAGAAAAGTTTCGCGAATGAAATTGTCGTCGCGTAATTCAAATGATGTACTTGGAAAGTTACGTTTCACAATCAGCTAAAAAAAAAAAAAAAAAAAATGCGCATTCCTACAGATCCACAGCCCTAATTATGTATTGAGTAATTTAATCGTAATTGAACAGTTTTAGAGCCGGCGAAATAATTGTAAATTACTGTTCGTTCGGTCGGCGGACCGTAGAAATCGATATCGGCGGCTGAGAAGGAAATCGTCACGCTACGGTGGCGGCATCTGTCGGACCGCGCGAGGCCTGTGTCCGGGACACGCCGACAGCCGCGCCGCCGTCGGGCCCGCGCGGCCGTACCCGTCGCCGACACTATTGTACGGAATCGGCAAACGTCGCCACGCGTTTTAGTAACCACTGGGCCCCGTCGGCGGCGGCTGCGGCGGCGGCGGCGGCGACGGCGGCCATTACTGCGGTTACCGTGGCGACCGTGTCCCCGGTCGCCCGCGCGCCCGTCTGTCGCAGCGGGTCGACGGTCGCGGGGGCGGTCGTTACTGGCAACGGTCGCCGACCATGTTTGCCGGCCGCAGAGGCGGATCGATCCTACGCGCCCCGCGTCCGCCGCCGCCGCCGCCGCCGCCGCCGCGACAACCGCGGAGCCGGATCTGGCGGCGCGTGGTCCTCCGCCGTCGGCAAACCGGAGTGAAAACTTTTCCATCTTTTTATCCTTTTGTGTTCTCCGTGGTCTGTTACGAAATGCCGGTTTTACTCGCGTTACCCGTAATCTAGACGCGGTAAATTTTTTTTTTTTTTTTAAAAAAACACCAATTTTCCACAAGTTCATTATTGCCCCATATCATTCGAAATCGTTGAGGTTTTTTTTTTTTTTTTTGTTCAAGATTTGTACGCGCGTCGCATTTGTACCGGCCTCGCAAAAACGCTCGGAAATCCGATACGTGGTCCGTCATAATCCACATTGTTCTTTTGGCCGCGTACAAATAATAGAAAAACATTTTTTTTTTTCTTTTTTAAATATATATATATATATATACTAGTTGAATAACCCGGCTTCGCCCGAGTACAGTTTTTTTGTGTAACCTACTATAACTTTTATTTTATCAGTTTTTATATTTATTACAGGCTGCTATTAGTTTATCCTAGGTTGCCCATGTATTGTAACAATCAGAAGTCAGCAAAAAATTATTTTAATATTTTGAAGACAAATTGACAATTCTTGTCGACAAAATGTTGAAATAAAATATACCCAAAAAATTATAACTTTCTGTAATAATACATTATGGTGTTATAAAAAGCCACCGATATTTATATTGACATATTTTGTTCATCTTCAATACCTCTTTATAAACAGTATTTCTGGTACTGCCTTTTGGGGCTAAAATAACCAAACTACTGGCAGAGCTAACTCTAGAACATGCGACATAGAACTATCCATGTGAAAAACATTCTTCTCTCCAGTCAATCCCTGCCATGCTCAATGATTGTCCTTGAGACTTATTAATAGCCATAGCAAAGCAAACTTCGAGTGGGAATTGTATTCTTTTAAACTCAAAGGGATAATCAGTTGGAATTAACGTTATTCTCGGGATTAAAACTATATCTCCTCTAGCACACCCAGTGATAACTATTGTTTCTATTACGTTATATATATTAAGTTTTTTATGTATTGTAAAAAAATAAAAAAAATCACCAAACTACCGAATTACCCCGGTTATTACGAACCGCACATACTAATGCGCGTCACGACAATGCAATTGTCTAGAGTAACCCTGTCGGCGAAAGAATATTCTGCATTTTTTTTAGTATCGCCCCGGTCGTCCTACGAGATAACATGCAAATTGTTTATTTATAGATTGCGCACAAATACACTGCAGCAGTACACCGACTGCAGATTATTAAAAAAAAAAAAAAAAAATAAAAAAAAAATTGTAATAAACGAGAATCACATGTATAAATATTATATTATGCCAGACGATTGTGTGTGTGCTGTTGGCACATTCCGAGGCGACTCAAGGACGCTTAAAACATTCGAAACCACGCTGTGCGATGTTGTCGTTTGTGCGTTTTAAAAGAAGAAGAAGAAGAAAAAAAAAAATTAAAATTGTTTTTTTTTTTTTTTAAACCTGGTATATACCAGTGCGGATATAACGTGAAAACGACGATCGATACGAATCGATTTATAACGTCGTTCGTAGTGGGGCCCCGACTAGGAGGATCAGTTTTGTTTTTTTTTGTTTTTTCTAAGGGACCGCGATACGAATAGTATCTATATTACCTCTTATAGTTTTTATTTTTGCGTTTTAAATTGAAAATTATATTCTATACCAATCACCGTCGTCGGCAGACTGTGCCTCTTGTACAAACTCTCGACGGTCTCGCACGACGCCGCCCTTTACGTTTACAACTAGACAATATAATGGTATTCGTCTATATATTGACTTCGTTGCCGTCATCGTCTACGTAACATTGACAACAAACGGAAAATGCGATAATGTTACGTGTTCGGCACTCGATATACGTATGGTACTTGTTACGAAAAAAAAAAAAAAAAAGAAGATGCTCCGAGCCCTGGGGAAATGGTAGGGTGCCATCACCTACGTCATCCCTCTCGGACGTATGTTACTGATGTAGTCGAATAACTGTTGCTTAAAAAAAAAAAAAAATAAAGCGGCCTTTCTTCGTATAACCTTCCGGACGGGATTCTCGGGGTCCGAAATTTCGGTAAAACCGATTAATGCGTTTCGGTTTGTTCGACTAAGCACAAATTTCAGTAATTTCTATACTCGTGCCAGGAGTCAGAAAGAACGGACGTTCCCCGATTCCCTCACGGTAAGTGATTTCTACTTTCGCCAGCTATTACTTTCGAGTTGGCTATATATATATATATATATATATATATATATATATGTACGGATATGGGTAACCATAATTTTTTAGACTCGGTGTATGGGCAGACCTTACATTTGCTCGAACCACGGGTTGCCCAGTCTCAATAGAGTATCTTTATTGTTTATAAGTGTTTCTTTATTGTCTTCAGACCTTCAACATCCACTGCGAAGCCGTCAGTCAAGGGTGACTTCGTTTATATACAGTTTTTAGTCGTACTATCCAGTCCGAGGGCGTATTGTTACGGACTCTGTCGTTTACCGGTGTGTCCATGGCCGTGTAAGAATTCCGCAATGTCGCGCAGTACTAATACTGCCTGGTATTAATATTGCGTAACTTTACAACTTATTATTGTTATTTTTTTTTTTTTTTTTTTTACCGATTTTATTGATGTACGATACGGATTGACCCTGGGTTTACAAAGTACAAAGCGTGCGCCCGGACGAATCGTGAAATTATAGCCGATTTAGCATCACGCCACAATCGCGAGAGGCCGGTAAAGCCCAAGTGCTTGTAAAAGGCCACGGATTCGGATTCGAAGCAGTTCTAGGAGAGAAAGAGAGAGAGCAGTTCGAACAGTTCAGGAAGTCGGAGAGCGACGTCATCCGGTCGGGTCATTCGAATTTCTTCACAAGACAAATGATTTGGCCCGGATTTGGTGGCTCGTGCCCACAATTTGTACAAATGTTTCAGATTTATACCATACGAAATAAATAGTTAAAAAATTGAAATTGTTGTCGAACACGTATTCGTACCTCTTTCCTTGACTGTGTTCAACTGGCACGTAACAGTATTTATGGGTTGGTGGGGGGGGGGAGAAGTCTAAAACGGGCGCACTTGTTTGAGATGAAATCTTACCCCGCGGACTCGTTTTGGAAAATTATGAGAGTGATTTGAAAAAATTCAACACCTAAAATCCGGTGTTAGTAGTTAGTGGAATATATTGTTAGGTAAATAAGAAAAACCACACGCGATAAAAGCTACTTTAATAAACGAAACACAAATCGGCTCTAAAGAAGTGAAAGAAGTCCAGAACGCAGAACTAGTACAATAAAACAGAGCAATACTTTTAACGTTACATCAACAAAACTTTAATAACAATTGGTAAATTCGTGGACGGAACTCTAAGTAGTAGTCCGCCCGGGAGATAAGTTACAACGTACACTCGACAACACTGGGAATGGACACAGGGACTAGCGGCGATGTCGCCCCGAGATGTGCAACGAGACGAGTACGTGTCCGGAAAGGTCTGGGTGTCGGGTTAAAACCGTCCTTCCGGAGGTGTAAAACATTTCTCTTATTTACACGGTTGATAGGATTGTACGTGTTCGCCTAAGGATCCTCAACAAGGAAAACAGACGAATATCACACACAAAACGCTACACGGAATAAGTAAACCGCGTCCGTAAATATAACCCGGTACTACGTGTTCGACTTCCTACGCCTACTAAACTTCTCCCATAAAACAGTGGCCAGCCCACGAGTAGTATCCTACCTTTTTTTTTTTTTAGTAAGTATAGTACCCTACGATCAGGCCCCCACATCGAATTATCGACCCCTGTACTAATCATTTTCGCGGGTCCTTATTTTGGCGACGAGCACAAAACAAAAAAACTGCTGTTTTCGGCGTTGTTAATATTTATTATTCTTATTGCAATAAAATATTGTGTATATTTTCATCTATAAATGAAATAGGGGGGGGGATAAGAGTATTTTTTAATTCGACTATATTGAATAATAATAATTTATGTTTAAATAACACGAGAAGAACGAAGAACGCAATGAAATAAAACGATATTAAAAATCGCGTGCGTTTATTCCGGTGAACTTTGAATAAAATTTGTGAGAGCCCTGCCGATAATATAAAAAACTACAATGGTATGCAATTTTCGACAATTTTTACCGGGCCAAAACAAACATAGAGTTGGTTTACATAAAAACCAAATAAAGTCGAAAAACTTCAAAAAGCTATTGATAATTAAAACACAACAAATCCAATAAATACATATTGCACAATTTTAAGTGTATTGAAAAAAAAACATAATGATGAACACACAAAAAGCGAGTTGAACACCGCAAAAAAAAAAAAACATATAACAAATAACAACAAACAGAAACAAGGAGACATTTTTCAAGTTACTATGTCCAAGTAGATTTCTCGTAACATTGAGCCGGCCGGGAGAAGGTTGGCGGCCGCAATAGCGGTCGACCGGCAACTCTTACGGACAGACTTTTTAAATCGCATCCACCGCGACGGCGCCCGCCATGGTGGAAGTGGACTCGTGTATAAGTCATCGAATACTATGTAATATAATATATCATCGCCGTATCTCACGGATCGCAGCGGCGATGTGTCCGCCGCCGGCTGTTCCGTTGGGTTAGAACCGGCGGGTTCGTCCGTATATTTGTCCACGGCCGGCGGCGTCGTAGGTGTCACCGGCGTCACCGGTTCCGCGATATCGTCGTCGAGTACCGTTCCGTCAGGGCGTCCATTGCCGGAACCGATAGCGCGGATCGGCGGTGTCGTGTCCGCGGTTCCCGGTGCGTCCGCGGCCGCCGTTGCCGATCCGACGGGTTGCCGCACAACGGGGTCCGCGATGACCGGCGGCGGTGGCGCCGTGGTGTCTAACGTCGGCGCGGACGGCGACGGTTCTGCCGGTCCGTTCGCGTCGCTTTCCGCGGACGACGGTGCGTCCACGGCCGCCATGGCCGATTCGAAGGAATCGCGTGCAACACGGTCGACCATAGCCCGCGGCGTATCCGACGGAATTACCGCGGCCACGGTTTTTCGCGCACTACAGACAGTGGCCGGCGGCGGTGCCGTGGTGTCCAACGTCGGCGCGGACGGCGACGGTTCTGCCGGTCCGATGGCGTGGCGTTCCGCGGCCGCCGCTATAGCCAATTCTACGGGCTGCACCACAACAGGGTCCGCAATGGCCGGCGGCGTGTCCGTGGCCGTCACGTCCAATTCGCGTACAACACGGTCGACGTTGACCGACGGCGTGTCCGCCGATATTGTCGCGGCCACGGTTTTGCGCGCACAACGGACAATGGCCGGCGGCGGTGGCGTGGTGTCTAACGTCAACGCGGACGGCGACCGTTCTACCGGTCCGTTCGCGTCACGTTCAATGGAAGACGGTCCGTCCGTGGCCGCCGTGGGCAATTCGACGGGTTGCCTCACAACGGGGTCCGCAATGGCCGGCGGCGTGTCCGTAGCCGTCACGTCCAATTCGCGTACAACACGGTCGACGTTGACCGACGGCGTGTCCGCCGATATTGTCGCGGCCACGGTTTTGCGCGCACAACGGACAGTGACCGGCGACGGTTCTGCCGGTCCGTTCGCGTCACGTTCCGTGGTCACCGGGACGGCGGGTCCGCGTCCGGCGGCCGGCTTCCGAGGCAATCGCCATCGGTTATAGAAAGCGCACACTTGTCCGTTACCGTCCACGTTCCAATGGACGTTATGCCGGTGAACGGGCAAGAACGACCACCAGTCGTTCGAGTCGTCCGATCTCCGGACAGGCGTCCACTTGGTCGGCGTGGCCAGGTCGAAGACGTCCACCGGGGACCGTTCCGCAGCGCGATCAACGACAGATTGATAGTTTGGAGACATGACGATGTATAATACGAGTCGCGGGTACTTGTATTAGTTATTAATAACGAATATGATTATGAGAATTTATCTACAAATCGTATACATAATTTTCGCAGTCGTGTCCGTCATAAATCGTATTTCGAATGTAAATAAACGGTAACGGTTGTCAAGGCGACTAAACCGACGGTACACCACATAAATAATATTGCAATATATTTGACCGTACAATAGTGGCCAGTAACATTTATTGTTATTTACTTATATTTCGTTATTCGATGTAAACCCGTACACTCTACGTGTTGGATAGTGGTTAAAACCCTGACATGTATACAAGTATCCGCACTATAATGTCGAATTGATACCCACTAGCCCGGGCAAATCCTGACTTTAGGATATTTTATGACATTTTTTCGTTTATTTCCGTTTGAACATTTATTTTGATAAATTATTCGAGTGTTCGCCGTGTAGGAAACCGTTTGTGGAGTCGATAAATGCATTGAAATTTAATTTAAATACAAAATAATAATAGTACGCAAATGTATGGTATTTGTTTTTATTAAGGAAACGTAATCCTTTGTTGTGGAACCGAGGAACGGTTAGGGTTTCTTCATTCGAGCCCGGAATCAGAGAGTTTTTTTTTTTTTTTTAACAAGATAAACGCGATAAAGTAATTTCTTTTTCGTAAAGGGCTGTCTGCACCGAGCACCTGGGCAATTCTTTTGTTTTCCTCGGGGCAGTAAAACTGGGGCCTAAAATATGGGCTGTAACGTGTAATTTAAACACGTATAAATATGTATGCATATTTTAATAGTCGCACGCGTACTCGCGTAAAGCGTATAATATATTTATTTTTTTTTTTTTTTTATCAATTTATAATGCAATAGTATTAATAATATTCCATTATATTCTCGAATAGGGCGGCGAGGAGGAGGTTCACGTGCACCGGAACTATATTTTACCGTTATACGTATACAATTCGTATATATTTTACCGGCGGAGGGCACAAAAACAAAAATAATAATAATAATATTATAACGCAATTCCGGTATAGGCGGTGTATAAGCTCGCAACCCCTATAATTCTTAATGAAAAACGATCGGGAAATTCGTGAAACGATCGCACGTTGAAAATGCAAACCGCACACGCGACCGATATAAATCACACGGAATTGTTTCGTTCGGTACGGAGAGAGAGAGAGAGAGAGAGAGAGCCCACGAGCCCCGTATATTATTAAGCATTTTTTTTTTTTTTTTTTTTCGTTTCCGACCGAAACTAACTCGTAAACCGTATTAAAAATAAAGCGCAAAACATTATTTCTATAAATATACAAATATATTACGGTCGTGTGTATAGTATAAAATGTAATATTTATGCGACCGTAATGTTTTACGCGATAAATATTATCGTCACCGCGTATAAATATTCCACCTGGGTGACGGGGACGGATCGGCATAAATTTCCATGGCCGGGAAAAATCGTTACGGCCCGGCTTTCTAAGCGTGTATAATTATTAGTGATGCGACATTAATCCGGATTATCCGAAAATCGAATAAACCCGGATTTCGAATTTTCGTATTTCGACATCGGCAATATCCGGATGTTCGGACTTCGATATCCGAAAATTTATGTATCGAATACCGAAACCCGATATTTTGTATTTATACGAGTAAAACAGCGTGTGGCCGGGTCAGCTGGTCAATATATTATACGAAATAGAGTGTAATATGTATGATTTTTTTTTTAAAATAAATGTCTCTTTGTGATATACTTTGAGTTGTAAAAACGTATTAAATGTTTTACACGTTTAATGACGCTATTAACAACGAGATAATAATAATAATAGTTTAATGAGAAATGCATTGAAGCACGTAAAATCGCAATTTTAAAAACTGAAATCCGGATTTACAATAAATGTTGGATTTCAATTGTCGGAATATATAAATCCGGATTTTTTCCATTTCTAATAAACCTATCGTGTATATATATATATATATCACTAGCAGTCTTATGACGTGAGCTGGATAAAAAGAATATTGATATTTCCGGGGTCTACTGTTATAATTATTAACCGAATTATAACGAAAAATCTAAATCGAAAATTAAAAAAAAAAAAAAAAAAAAAATGACGAATCCCTTCGGAAAAGGAAAAACCGCTACGCTTGAAAATCGATACGGGATTGTGATAGAAAAGTTTTTCGGACGAGGCGGTAGGACGGTGGTTTAGCGGCACGCACCGTACAGTAAAACCAACGCGTTCCTCCCTTCGACCAGAAACCAAAAACACTGACGGCGGCCCGTACAGACGCCGGCCCACCGGGAAACGTCCGGGCGTCCCGCCGGGCCAATCCGGCCACTATCCTCGGCCGTATCGATCCGGGGCGTTGCGTTACGGTTGGAGACTAGACGCGACTAGAAATCGTTCGACGGGCAACACGCCCGCGGGACGGTTATTATTATTTCATTTATTCGTTTTCGGTCGTTAACACCGCAATACAATATATTACCAGTCTGCAGTCGCGTACGTTGAATACGTTTTTTTAATAATACGTAGTAGGATCAAAAAGTTCCCGGAATTTATTTATAGAAAAAAAACTATTTTTCTTATCAAATATCTGTTTATTGGAATTAAAAGTAGACATTATTAGGAATATCTGTAGGAATACAGGTTGTGGAATTGTAGAAATTTTTTTATCCGTTAAAAATTGCCGAACTGTAAAAGACGAGTGGCACGGTGCATTGTCATGATGCAAAAACCAACCATTTTCCCATTTTCTTTGCCTTTTTCGCCGAATTGAATCTCTTAAACGCTTTAAAACTTCAATATAAAAACTTGAGTTGACTGTTTGTCCATTAGGTACAAATTCCCAGTGAACTAACCTTTCATTGTCGAAGAACACAATCAACATGACCTTCAATTGTGATTTGACAACACGTGATTTTTTTTGATTTTTTTATGGACACGATTACGACTAACATGAGACTAATGTAATTTTATCGACAAAACCTACAGATAGCTAATAATGTCTACTTTTAATTCCAATAAACAGATATTTGATAAGAAAAATAGTTTTTTTTCTATAAATAAATTCCGGGAACTTTTTGATCCTACTACGTATGTCGTTGATATTATTATGGAATTGAAACAAAAAAAAAAAAAAGAAAAAACACCGTCGAACACCAGACGAGGTACGCGCGGCCCGCATATTACGAAAAGTCATTGATGACAGCAAACGCCGACGCGATTATCGGCCACGTCTGTGCAACAGCAGCCCTATAGACGCGTCACCGTGTGACTAGGCGACAGATTTATAAGACCGGGTTTCAGTCCCCCCCCCCCGGTAGTTCTTGTTTAGAAAAAAAATAAAAAAATAGTTCATATTTGCCGCGTACGTTTACGCGAAATATTTTACCATTATTTTCAACATTATAGTAAACGTATACGACGGGAAATTAATAAAAAAAAAAAAAAAAACGAAGAGTACGGCATGGCTGAGAGTCAGCGACCGCCGTACACGTACACCCCACCGCGGGCTTGAAATTCCGTTGCTTTTTAATTGTTTTAACTGTAGAAAAGAACGTCACGATCCCCCAAAAAAACCTGGTGCGCCTTGTGCAAGTCCGGCGTGTACATTTCAGCACTGCGATGGCGTCTATAAAACGGTTATTACGAAACGATATAACGAATCGAAAACCAATTATACAAAAAAAAAAAAATATTATTACATGGACATCGCGATATTTTGTACGAGAGTCCGCCGCGGTCGCCGGCGAGGAGGCCGGCATACGGAGCGAAGGGACGCCGTCGTATTATTATTAGGGCTGGGATTTTAATGCCCTAAAAAACCCCGAAAAATGTCCTAAAAAAAAAATTCTTTTATGACCTAAAAACTCTAAATAATGCCCTAAAAAAAAAAAATTAACTAGAGTAATAAAACGGTGTTAACGACGACAAAACTCGTACTGAACGTCTAACGATAATATCGTTATCGGACGTCGATTTTACCGATTTAAGATTATTTAACAGGAAATGCTGGTAGAGGTTACTCAAAACTTGTCCGATAATATAATACGAATTACGAATACCTACTTATAATCTGTTATATTTATTTAAAAACCATGTTGGTGTAAAAATCTTAAAATAAAATTTCAAATTCATACACTTGGTTTCCAAAAACTCAAAAAATGCTCTAAAAACTCTAAAATGCCCTAAAAAAATTAAGAAAATGACCTAAAAACTAAAAAAAATGCCAAAAATAAACTTTCTTATTCTCATTCAAACAAATTTGTGACAAGGCGAGCATTGCACAGTGAGTTAGTTTTGAAAAACAATGCAAAGTGCATCGAAATCCCAGCCCTAATTATTATCGTCGGTTGTACATCGTCCGCTGTAATAATACTGCCAATAACTTTAATAAGAAATAATATATAAATAATAATGTATCGTCGTAAAACGTAGTATTTTTTTTTTTTTTTTTTTTTATGTTCACACCGTATAATGCGTACGCGCGACAACCAATAAAAACTCGGCTCGTCGTTATCACCCCGTTATACCGCAGATATATTTTATATACGATATTATTATGGGTTCGCACACACTCGTACAGGTGCCCAAAAAAAAAAAAAAAACGGGTGGTTAAAGACATTAAACTACCGGGTAGTTTACAATATATATAGTTTTTTTTTTTTTTATCCTTATTATTATTCGCCGTATATATATAATACGCGCGTCGTGCGGACTCGTATACGTATAAGTAACGGCGGTTTTATTATATTTATATTTGTACGCGTAGGTAATAACAATAATAATAATAATATTATTATTACTATTATATGTGTTTATGATATTATTTTTTACGATTATATCGTCTCGACAGGGTCAAGGACGTTTAGTCGTATCGGCCGTGTCGGTCGTAATAATATAGGCCGTCGCCCGACTGCAATAAAAACGCGCGTAATAACACCGCCAAAATCCACGGGACGCGCTTCACGGTTCCCAAAATTATTTTAATAATATTAATACAACACCAATATTGGTACGAGAGCACTCGT